>JADBJO010001862.1:77500-82500 GCA_016801955.1 Conus betulinus
ACATACATACATACATATATATATATATATATATATATATATATATATATATATATGTGTGTGTGTGTGTGTGTGTGTGTGTGTGTGTGTGTGTGTGTGTGTGTGTGGTTTTATAATGTCATCAGTACTATGCTAATACGCTCTTTCAAAAATCAATGGATTGTCAGACTAAACATTGAACAATAAACAAGTTGGGTAACTCTTGCTTCCATTAGGAAACCTTACTCAGAGTAAGTTTTATTCGAGACTGGCACAGCCTTTTAAACCTGAATAAAGTCAGATAAACACAAAGACGAACGAACGTAAAATAATTGTTCGTCTTTATATTTGTCTGACTTTATTCAAGTTTAAAAGGCTGTGCCAGTCTCGAATAAAAGTTACTCTGAGTTAGGTTTTCTTATGGGAGCAAGAGTTACCCTACTTGTTTATTGTTTACTCTTCCCTGCCTCATTTTATTTTCAATTTCAGGTTGGAGGGGGGGAGGTGACCCAGGTTTTTTGTTTGTTTTTTTGTTGTTGTTGTTGTTGTTGTTTTTTTTCAGCTTTCGTTTTTGTGTGTGTTTTGCTTTGTTTTCGTGGTAGGTGGTTTTTTTAAGTGTGTGGTGTGATGTGGTGTGGTCCCAAGTTTCTGCGTTTCATTTCTTTTCATCTGAACAAATGTTATATACCTCAGAAGGTAGGAAGCTGCAACTTTCTCGTCAGAAGATTGTCTGCGTAAAATTCTTCATGCTTAGTGAAGATGCAGTGTAAAATTCTTCATGCTTAGTGAAGATGCAGTGTAAAATTCTTCATGCTTAGTGAAGATGCAGTGTAAAATTCTTCATGCTTAGTGAAGATGCAGTGTAAAATTCTTCATGCTTAGTGAAGATGCAGTGTAAAATTCGTCATGCTTAGTGAAGATGCAGTGTAAAATTCTCATGCCTCTGTGAAGTGCTGCGTGCCACTGTAAAGTTCTTAATGCCATTGTGAAAATATACATGCGGCTGTGAAATTGTGCTTGCCACGGGCATGAAGAGTGATGAAAGGGGGGGGGGGGGGGGGGGCCAGAGCTGTAAACGATCGCAGGAGTGACAGACTTCCGCGACATCTGGATGGAGGGCGACAGGTGTGTGACGAACATACCCTTTTCATTTGAGAGGATTTTATTTGTTTTTGGTTTGTGTGGGAAAACCGCGCTCGCGCGCGCGCGCGCACGCGCGCAAGCGCGCGCGCGCGTGTGTGTGTGTGTGTGTGTGTGTGTGTGTGTGTGTGTGTGTGTGTGTGTGTGTGTGTGTGCGCGTGCTTGAGTGCGTGCATGCGTGTGTGTGTGTGTGTGTGTGTGTGTGTGTGTGTGTGTGTGTGTGTGTGTGTGTGTGTGTGTGTGTGTGCGTGCATTCGTGTGTGTGTGTGTGTGTGTGTGTGCGTGTGTTCGTGTGTGTGTGTGGCGTGCTTGTGTGTGTGTGTGTGTGTGTGTGTGTGTGTGCGTGCGCGCGCGCGCGTGCGCGCATGCGTACGTGCGTGTATGTGTTTACTCACATAAGGGTGTCTTCTTTCTTTCTTTTTCCTGAATGTCTTCATAATTACTCTAGAGTGTTATGTAGTACATTAACGGATTCATTGACTACTATTTAGTTTTCGTTTTTGTCTTTTCAGTTTGGGCTTTTCGGTGGTTTTTCTTTTTTTTCTCAGGATGTGGTGTAGTAGTGGCTGTCGTCTTCCATTTCTTTTCGTCAGGAGGGACATCATGTAGTGACAGAAAGGCGAGAGTAGGGAGAAGAACCCAACGACTGGCAACAAATTAACTGCTATGCACCTTGACTCAAAGGCTGAAATAAATGAAGGTAATCAGAAACCCACACCGAGTCATCAAGCCGGGCAGTGAACAGCTGGAGGAACGTGGCTATGCACAAGGCATTGATGAGCGTGTGTGTACATGTTTGGTGTCTGCGCGTTTCGTCGGAGATGAATCTTGCATGAGG
Organism: Conus betulinus; assembly: GCA_016801955.1. Lineage (NCBI taxonomy): Eukaryota > Metazoa > Mollusca > Gastropoda > Neogastropoda > Conidae > Conus > Conus betulinus. The sequence goes on from JADBJO010001862.1 coordinate 79,458, forward strand.
ATTTCCTTTCTCTGTAAGGTCGTCTGAGATGAACTCTCGCAAAAGAGAGAGAGAGAGAGAGAGAGAGAGAGAGAGGGGGGGGGGGGGCGGGGAGAGGTTCCTTCACGTCCACACAGCTCTTGGTATCTGTTTTACCCATCAGAGAAAGCCTTGTCAGGGATGTGGGAACTGCATTGACGTTGTTGCGTGATGGTCGTCTGTCGTTAGTGGGCCCAGGCCAGAGAGGGGGGAGTTGGGGGGGGGAGGTGGAAGACAAGTCATGTGTGGTGGTTGGAAGGGTAGGGGCTGGTCAGTCATAATGGGGTATGGGGAGGACGGTGGGAACTTCTCCTTAATGCGGGTAGTGATTATCTCTCTTAGGGGTGCGCGCGGGGGGGGGGGGGGGGGGGGGGGGGGGGGGTTCTGTCTGTCACCTTCTGGTTTGAAGGCAACGCATGTTTTAAAGATTCACCGTTCTTTATTGTTTGTCCTTGTTGCTGATGTAGTGGTGGTGGTAGCTACATTGTGTCAACACTGAAGCACCACAGAGTGAAGAAAACAGTTGCTGTCTGCGGGCTGCCAAAGACATGACGCACCCTGGCAAGTGGAAAGGGTGGCGAGAGATTCTTTGAGACAGGTTGAAAAGGTAACGGAAAGGATCGCGGTTAATGGCTGAAGCAGCGCTGGAGTAAGAACATTTTATTTCAGACTTTTATGGTCCTAGACCAGCAGACCACACAGGGCCTTTTCAAGCCTGTCAGCGTAATCCCATCCGGCAAAAGACGCAGACAACAAGAACGGTATTTCCAGACAAGCGAGGACATATCGGGTACTGACAACAGCATGAGAGCTGAATTATTGGGCATCCTCAAGGTGGATAACGCACGACTATTCTAACTCTGGCTGTTCTGGTGGTGAATTGTCGGTCCGAGATTTTGAATTGAAAGATTTCAGAGGCGGTGGAAGGGGGGTGGGGGAAGGAGGAGGAATGGAAGAAGGGACGTACTGGGGGGGGGGGGTGGGGGGGGGGGGGGGGGGGGGGGGGGGGTGGGGGGGGGGGGGTGGGGTCGTTGTAGGGGGGGGTGATCATTGTCCATGAGTCCTTTTTTCAGTGTTTTGTATGGGCTTTGTTTGCTGGGGGGGGTCGTGGGGGGATTGGTTTGCGTGATGTGGGTGTGGGGGTGGGGGAGGGTTGTGGGGGGGGGGGGGGGGGGGGGGGGGGGGGGATCGTGGGGCGTGCTTGCGTGCGTGCGTGCGTGCGTGTGTGTCGTGCTTGCGTGGGCTGTGTGTGTGTGTGTGTTGTGGGTGGGGGGGGGGGGTGTTTTTGTGCGCGCGCGCGCGCGCGCCAAGTACATACGCATTCTTCGTTCACTGGGGGGGGGGGGGGTGATGATCTTGGGGGGGGGGTGATTTCCGTGGGGGGATGTTTCATGGGGGGGGGGGATGCAGTTGGGGGGGTGGGGGGGGGGGGGAACTGTTGGGGGGGGGGGGGGGGGGGGGACTGGGGTGGGGGGGGGGGGGGGGGTAGTGGTTTGGGGGGGGGGGGGTGGGGGGGGGGGTGGTGTGGGGGGGGGTGTTGGTGGTGGTGGTGGTGTGGGCGTGGTGGTGGGGGGTGTGGTGGCGTGGAGTGCGTGCGTGCGTGGTGGTGGGGGGGGGGGGGAAGGATGAGAATGGAGCTAGGGGACCATTCGTGTCTTATGACCATTAGTGTGCTGTTTGTAAAATTGATCAATTGTTCCATGAAGTCCTTTTTCTTTTCAGTGTTTTGTATTGCTTTGTGTTTGCATGCATAGAGGTCGTTCTTGAGTTGGTGTTTGTGTGTGGTGTGTGGTGGGGGGGGTGGGGTTGGGTGGTGCGTGCGTGCGTGCGTGCGTGCGTGCGTTGTGTGCGTCGGGGTTGGGGTGGGTGGTGCGTGCGTGTGTGTGTGGTGTGTAGTGTGTTGTTTGGTTGTGTGCGCAGCCGCGTCGCGCGCCAAGTAAATTAACGCATTCTTCGGTCACTTTAACCTCTACTGTGATCTACACACGTGATTCCGTAGGATAGTTTCATACATACATCAGTATGCCAGTTGGGAAAAACAAAAAAGAACTATAACACAAAAAAGGGAATGGTGGTAGTGGGGTTGGTGGTGGTGGTGTTGGTGGTGGTGGTGTGTGCGGGGTATGTGTGTGTGCGTGGGTTCGGGTGCTGTGTTCTTGCTTCCGATGTGTGCGTGCGGCTTGGTGTCTGTGTCTGTGGGGGGTGGGGGTGGGGCGTTCGTGGGTGCCTGTGTCTGTGTTGGGTGGGGGTGGGGGGGGCCCGGGAAGCCGAACACGCAGCGAAGGTTGCGGGGAGAGAGGTGAACAAGGGGGAAGGGCCGCTCGATGCCAAGGAGCAGCAAGCACGGAAAGAGCTTGGGGGGGGGGGGGCCACGGGGGCCCGCCCGGCCAGACCAGAGACGGCTCAGCCCCTGCAGCTCGCTCGCTCCTGTTGGGGACTTTCTGGCGTGTAGGTGGTATGTGGGTATATAACTGAAAAGAAGAGGAAGGGCGCCCGCGTCTGTGTGTCGTGTATAAGGCCGCTCGGGATAACTTCACATCGTCCGGACGAACATTCGGAACTAGATTGACAGTCCCTCTTTTTTTTTTTTGCCGTGTTTGCCGTCCGAACGCTAATGGGCTTGACTGGAGGGGGCCAGGAAGAAGTCCTGGCGGTGTGGAAGAGTAAGAACTGGGGTAGGGGTTAGTTAGGGAGGGAGTGAGAGGGCCAAGGCAGCGGTGGGCGTTATGGTGGGGAGGGCAAGAATCAGAAGGGCAGAGCTTCTGGTGGAGTGAAGAGATAGGGGGTGGGGTGGGGGTCGCCTGAGACCTTGTTCTGAAGCGTTTAGGAGTGTGAGAAGAATTGTTTTCTTTATGGGCCCAGATATCTTTTCAGTGTGTGATGTGCGCGCGCGCGCGCGCGCGCGTTTGTGTGTGTAGTGTGTGTGTGTGTTGTGTGTGTGTGTGTGTGTGTGGTTTTACGTCTTTTCACACGGGGGCGTGTTTTTTAGACGATATGATATTTGTACATGATATACATCAAGATG
>JADBJO010001862.1:97500-102500 GCA_016801955.1 Conus betulinus
GGGTGTTGATTGTTGAATGCTGTCAGTATCACTGAGCTGTCTGTGTTGAAGTAGAAGGTAGGGTGCATACAGTTCTGTTTTCTTTTGTTCTGGGTGGTGTTGATTGTTGAATGCTGTCAGTATCACTGAGCTGTCTGTGTTGAAGTAGAAGGTAGGGTGCATACAGTTCTGTTTTCTTTTTTTTCTGGGTGGTGTTGATTGTTGAATGCTGTCAGTATCACTGAGCTGTCTGTGTTGAAGTAGAAGGTAGGGTGCATACAGTTCTGTTTTTTTTTTGTTCTGGGTGGTGTTGATTGTTGAATGCTGTCAGTATCACTGAGCTGTCTGTGTTGAAGTAGAAGGTAGGGTGCATACAGTTCTGTTTTCTTTTGTTCTGGGTGGTGTTGATTGTTGAATGCTGTCAGTATCACTGAGCTGTCTGTGTTGAAGTAGAAGGAAGGGTGCATACAGTTCTGTTTTCTTTTGTTCTGGGTGGTGTTGATTGTTGAATGCTGTCAGTATCACTGAGCTGTCTGTGTTGAAGTAGAAGGTAGGGTGCATACAGTTCTGTTTTTCTTTTGTTCTGGGTGGTGTTGATTGTTGAATGCTGTCAGTATCACTGAGCTGTCTGTGTTGAAGTAGAAGGTAGGGTGCATACAGTTCTGTTTTCTTTTGTTCTGGGTGGTGTTGATTGTTGAATGCTGTCAGTATCACTGAGCTGTCTGTGTTGAAGTAGAAGGTAGGGTGCATACAGTTCTGTTTTTTGTTCTTTTGTTCTGGGTGTGTTGATTGTGAATGCTGTCAGTATCACTGAGCTGTCTGTGTTGAAGTAGAAGGTAGGGTGCATACAGTTCTGTTTTCTTTTTGTTCTGGGTGGTGTTGATTGTTGAATGCTGTCAGTATCACTGAGCTGTCTGTGTTGAAGTAGAAGGTAGGGTGCATACAGTTCTGTTTTCTTTTTTGTTCTGGGTGGTGTTGATTGTTGAATGCTGTCAGTATCACTGAGCTGTCTGTGTTGAAGTAGAAGGGTAGGGTGCATACAGTTCTGTTTTCTTTTGTTCTGGGTGGTGTTGATTGTTGAATGCTGTCAGTATCACTGAGCTGTCTGTGTTGAAGTAGAAGGTAGGGTGCATACAGTTCTGTTTCTTTTTTTGTTCTGGGTGGTATTGAGCTGTTGTGTTGAATGCTGTCAGTATCACTGAGCTGTCTGTGTTGAAGTAGAAGTAAGGTAGGGTGCATACAGTTCTGTTTTTCTTTTGTTCTGGGTGGTGTTGATTGTTGAATGCTGTCAGTATCACTGAGCTGTCTGTGTTGAAGTAGAAGGTAGGGTGCATGCATACAGTTCTGTTTTCTTTTGTTCTGGGTGGTGTATGATTGATGAATGCTGTCAGTATCACTGAGCTGTCTGTGTTGAAGTAGAAGGTAGGGTGCATACAGTTCTGTTTTTTTTTTTGTTCTGGGTGGTGTTGATTGTTGAATGCTGTCAGTATCACTGAGCTGTCTGTGTTGAAGTAGAAGGTAGGGTGCATACAGTTCTGTTTTCTTTTGTTCTGGGTGGTGTTGATTGTTGAATGCTGTCAGTATCACTGAGCTGTCTGTGTTGAAGTAGAAGGTAGGGTGCATACAGTTCAGTTCTGTTTTCTTTTGTTCTGGGTGGTGTTGATTGTTGAATGCTGTCAGTATCACTGAGCTGTCTGTGTTGAAGTAGAAGGAAGGGTGCATACAGTTCTGTTTTCTTTTGTTCTGGGTGGTGTTGATTGTTGAATGCTGTCAGTATCACTGAGCTGTCTGTGTTGAAGTAGAAGGTAGGGTGCATACAGTTCTGTTTTCTTTTGTTCTGGGTGGTGTTGATTGTTGAATGCTGTCAGTATCACTGAGCTGTCTGTGTTGAAGTAGAAGGTAGGGTGCATACAGTTCTGTTTTCTTTTGTTCTGGGTGGTGTTGATTGTTGAATGCTGTCAGTATCACTGAGCTGTCTGTGTTGAAGTAGAAGGTAGGGTGCATACAGTTCTGTTTTCTTTTGTTCTGGGTGGTGTTGATTGATGAATGCTGTCAGTATCACTGAGCTGTCTGTGTTGAAGTAGAAGGTAGGGTGCATACAGTTCTGTTTTTTTTTTGTTCTGGGTGGTGTTGATTGTTGAATGCTGTCAGTATCACTGAGCTGTCTGTGTTGAAGTAGAAGGTAGGGTGCATACAGTTCTGTTTTCTTTTGTTCTGGGTGGTGTTGATTGATGAATGCTGTCAGTATCACTGAGCTGTCTGTGTTGAAGTAGAAGGTAGGGTGCATACAGTTCTGTTTTCTTTTGTTCTGGGTGGTGTTGATTGTTGAATGCTGTCAGTATCACTGAGCTGTCTGTGTTGAAGTAGAAGGTAGGGTGCATACAGTTCTGTTTTCTTTTTGTTCTGGGTGGTGTTGATTGTTGAATGCTGTCAGTATCACTGAGCTGTCTGTGTTGAAGTAGAAGGTAGGGTGCATACAGTTCTGTTTTCTTTTGTTCTGGGTGGTGTTGATTGATGAATGCTGTCAGTATCACTGAGCTGTCTGTGTTGAAGTAGAAGGTAGGGTGCATACAGTTCTGTTTTTCTTTTGTTCTGGGTGGTGTTGATTGATGAATGCTGTCAGTATCACTGAGCTGTCTGTGTTGAAGTAGAAGGTAGGGTGCATACAGTTCTGTTTTTCTTTTGTCTGGGTGGTGTTGATTGATGAATGCTGTCAGTATCACTGAGCTGTCTGTGTTGAAGTAGAAGGTAGGGTGCATACAGTTCTGTTTTCTTTTGTTCTGGGTGTGTGTTGATTGTTGAATGCTGTCAGTATCACTGAGCTGTCTGTGTTGAAGTAGAAGGTAGGGTGCATACAGTTCTGTTTTCTTTTGTTCTGGGTGGTATTGATTGTTGAATGCTGTCAGTATCACTGAGCTGTCTGTGTTGAAGTAGAAGGTAGGGTGCATACAGTTCTGTTTTCTTTTGTTCTGGGTGGTGTTGATTGATGAATGCTGTCAGTATCACTGAGCTTTCTGTGTTGAAGTAGAAGGTAGGGTGCATACAGTTCTGTTTTCTTTTGTTCTGGGTGGTATTGATTGTTGAATGCTGTCAGTATCACTGAGCTGTCTGTGTTGAAGTAGAAGGTAGGGTGCATACAGTTCTGTTTTCTTTTGTTCTGGGTGGTGTTGATTGTTGAATGCTGTCAGTATCACTGAGCTGTCTGTGTTGAAGTAGAAGGTAGGGTGCATACAGTTCTGTTTTCTTTTGTTCTGGGTGGTATTGATTGATGAATGCTGTCAGTATCACTGAGCTGTCTGTGTTGAAGTAGAAGGTAGGGTGCATACAGTTCTGTTTTCTTTTGTTCTGGGTGGTGTGTTGATTGTTGAATGCTGTCAGTATCACTGAGCTGTCTGTGTTGAAGTAGAAGGTAGGGTGCATACAGTTCTGTTTTCTTTTGTTCTGGGTGGTATTGATTGTTGAATGCTGTCAGTATCACTGAGAGCTGTCTGTGTTGAAGTAGAAGGTAGGGTGCATACAGTTCTGTTTTCTTTTGTTCTGGGTGGTGTTGATTGTTGAATGCTGTCAGTATCACTGAGCTGTCTGTGTTGAAGTAGAAGGTAGGGTGCATACAGTTCTGTTTTCTTTTGTTCTGGGTGGTGTTGATTGTTGAATGCTGTCAGTATCACTGAGCTGTCTGTGTTGAAGTAGAAGGTAGGGTGCATACAGTTCTGTTTTCTTTTGTTCTGGGTGGTATTGATTGTTGAATGCTGTCAGTATCACTGAGCTGTCTGTGTTGAAGTAGAAGGTAGGTGCATACAGTTCTGTTTTCTTTTGTTCTGGGTGGTGTTGATTGTTGAATGCTGTCAGTATCACTGAGCTGTCTGTGTTGAAGTAGAAGGTAGGGTGCATACAGTTCTGTTTTCTTTTGTTCTGGGTGGTATTGATTGATGAATGCTGTCAGTATCACTGAGCTGTCTGTGTTGAAGTAGAAGGTAGGGTGCATACAGTTCTGTTTTCTTTTGTTCTGGGTGGTGTTGATTGTTGAATGCTGTCAGTATCACTGAGCTGTCTGTGTTGAAGTAGAAGGTAGGGTGCATACAGTTCTGTTTTTTCTTTTGTTCTGGGTGGTGTGATTGATGAATGCTGTCAGTATCACTGAGCTGTCTGTGTTGAAGTAGAAGGTAGGGGGTGCATACAGTTCTGTTTTCTTTTGTTCTGGGTGGTATTGATTGATGAATGCTGTCAGTATCACTGAGCTGTCTGTGTTGAAGTAGAAGGTAGGGTGCATACAGTTCTGTTTTCTTTTGTTCTGGGTGGTATTGATTGATGAATGCTGTCAGTATCACTGAGCTGTCTGTGTTGAAGTAGAAGGTAGGGTGCATACACTGTTTTTCTGTTTTTTGATTTTGTTCTGGGTGGTATTGATTGATGAATGCTGTCAGTATCACTGAGCTGTCTGTGTTGAAGTAGAAGGTAGGGTGCATACAGTTCTGTTTTCTTTTGTTCTGGGTGGTATTGATTGATGAATGCGTCAGTATCACTGAGCTGTCTGTGTTGAAGTAGAAGGTAGGGTGCATACAGTTCTGTGTTTTCTTTTGTTCTGGGTGGTATTGATTGATGAATGCTGTCAGTATCACTGAGCTGTCTGTGTTGAAGTAGAAGGTAGGGTGCATACAGTTCTGTTTTCTTTTGTTCTGGGTGGTATTGATTGTTGAATGCTGTCAGTATCACTGAGCTGTCTGTGTTGAAGTAGAAGGTAGGGTGCATACAGTTCTGTTTTCTTTTGTTCTGGGTGGTATTGATTGTTGAATGCTGTCAGTATCACTGAGCTGTCTGTGTTGAAGTAGAAGGTAGGGTGCATACAGTTCTGTTTTTCTTTTGTTCTGGGTGGTATTGATTGTTGAATGCTGTCAGTATCACTGAGCTGTCTGTGTTGAAGTAGAAGGTAGGGTGCATACAGTTCTGTTTTTTCTTTTGTTCTGGGTGGTATTGATTGATGAATGCTGTCAGTATCACTGAGCTGTCTGTGTTGAAGTAGA
>JADBJO010001862.1:105000-107500 GCA_016801955.1 Conus betulinus
GCCTTGGGTGCTTGACGACTGACATTGTTGTAGCGTGGTGACTGGACAGTTTGCAGATGGATATTGCCAACGAAGGTCCTGGAGTAGTAGGAAGTTAGGGGACGTTGGAGGGAGATGGGGTATGGGGCACAGACGAGACCTTGGGAGGGGAACAGAGGAGAGGTGGGGGGGGAGGGTTGTTGGGAGGAAAGGGGATGGGGATTGGGGCGGGTAGGAGAGGGGGGAGGGGGTGTCGGAAGATGTTCTGGGTGGCCACAATGAGGATTTTGCACTAAAACACGACATAACCCCATGCACGCGTTTTGAGGCCTAGCATAAAGTTGAGCCAACATTTAATGTTAAACTGATAACTGATTGAAAGAACAAATCTCCGTCAATTGTTTGCATTGTTTCGAGGGATCTTCACCGATGAAATCACAGTCTTCAGCTACATGAACTTCTCCTTAGAAATTGAGGAGAACCTTCTCCAAACATCTCAAATGAAGAGAATCTTCTCCAAACAATCTCAAATGAGGAGAACCTTCTCCAAACAATCTCAAATGAGGAGAACCTTCTCCAAACAATGTCCTGAGGAGAACCTTCTCCAAACAATGTCCTGAGGAGAACCTTCTCCAAACAATCTCAAATGAGGAGAACCTTCTCCAAACAATCTAACCGCGCCAGTCTATAAATACTCGACTCCTGAAGCAAGGCCTTGGCGCATAATCATCATTATTATTGTTGTCATTTTGTGGTGTGCAGCCTGTGTCTATGACCTCGGGCTGTGGGGGGTGGCGTGTCTGAGAGAGAGTGCTAACGTCATAATCCAGCCCACGACGACTGTTTTTCCCCAGTTCTCTTCGAGGGGAAAAACAGCTATCAGCCTTCAAGAGTCGCAGTCATGAAATCAATTACTGCCTCTGTTTTGCCCGAGGAAAAAAAATGTGTTTTCATCCTTGAAGGAAACAATAACAATTGATTTACCAGGAAAACGGAGGTTATCTTCTCTTGAAGGGCACTAATGACTTGTTTCCCTGGGCTGGTGGGTGGGGGGGGGTGGGGGTGGGGGGCAGGTACATGCCTTTGTTCTTCTGATGTAGGTAATAGTGGTAATGAAGGTGTGCGTGTGCGTTTTATCTTCGCGTGTATTCCAGGGTAGGGAAGCGGGGGGGGGAGATTAGGGAGGTCAAGTCTGGGGAGAGGGAAGGAGGGGGATGGGGACGGTGAAGAACGGAGTTGGCTAATGATTGTGTGTAAAAGCATGTGTCATGGCATGCATGGATGCATGCATGCGTGCGTGCGCGCATATGTGTGTATGTATGTACGTGATGGGGGGGGGGGGGGGGGGAGGGGGCGGGGACGAAGTACCACAGCAAAAGCAGTAAAGGTGCATGTCTGGGAGGAGAATAGCAAATATTCCAAAGTGTTAAAATGGGGGGGGAAAACTGTGTTTACAGATATGGTAAGGTAATGTTTGCATATAGCTCAGCCGACCGCAAAGGGCCATATCAGGGCTGTAACCGCGTTGAAATTAACCCACAAGAACTGCATTGATGGAAATTTTAGAAGGAAACTATAGTCATTCTAAAAGGACTGTAAAATCTGGACTCCTGCAACACCCCATGGTTTTTTGTTAAAGATAACCACAGAGAGGGAGGGAGGGAAAGAAAGCGAGAAGAGAGGGCGGCAAACCAGCCAGAGAGAGAGAGAGAGAGAGAGAGAGAGAGAGAGAGAGAGAGAGAAGATTCCTTCACCTCCATATAACTCTTCAAAAGGAAAAACCGATCCCACGATCCCAGAGAGCTATTGCATCTACACTGACATTGGTGCAATGGTGGTCAACTGTCGTTGATGTTCCTGGCCAAAGAAGGTCCGGGAGAAGAGGAGTAATGGACAAGAAGGGAGATGGAAAAGTGGGGTAGGGCACGGCTAGACTTGGTGAGGAAAATGGAGGAAGAGGGTGGAGGGGGCATGTAGGGAGGGACAGGGATAGGGCGGGGCTGTGCGGTGGATGTGCTGTGTGTGTGTGTGTGTGCCAGTGAACACAGGTTGTCTGTCACTTCGGTTGTGGAGGTGGCGTTGTCTGTGAGATACACTCGATGTCGTCAGCTACCATACGACATCTGTGTTCTCAGTTTTCTCGGGGGCGAAACAGCGGTAAACTTTGAAGAACTACTACAGTAGGGAACTCAGTTTCTGGCCTGCGTTTGCTCGAAGAAACCGGACATCATCCCAGAAGAAAACAGTAACGAGTGATTTTCCCCTGATGAGGAAAAAACTTGTTTTAAAAGGATACTAATAAGCTGTATTTATGGGGAAGTAGTCACATGCCTTGGGATCTAAACATATGGATTGGTCACTTGGTATTCTGTATAAGGTTTGAGTAGTTTTTTCCCCCCTCTCTTGTGGTCCATGTTTGTGTTCTTGTTGTGTGGGTGACGGGAGTGGTAGCGCTGGTGATAGTAGTAGTCGCGGTGCGAGCGCACACACATATATATACGTGTGTGTGTGTGTGTGTGTG
>JADBJO010001862.1:115000-117500 GCA_016801955.1 Conus betulinus
AATTTCACCATTTTTGTATATTTAATGGGTAATGACTTTATTAGTGCTTCCAGCAAACTTGCGTCTTTATTTGCATGAGTGCATATGTGCATCTGTGTAGTGTAGTGTGGTGGTGGTGATAGTGGCGGTGGTGTGTGTGTGTGTGAGAGAGATAGAGAGTGTGTCTGTGCGTGTGTGTGTGTGTGTGTGTGTGTGTGTGTGTGTGTGTGTGTGTGTGTGTGTGTGTGTGATACAACCTCAGATTAATTTAAACAGTAACCTTATTTCAGAGGGAGGGAGAGAGAGAGAGAGAGAGAGAGAGAGAATGACAATTTTATTGAGTAAACAAAATGTTCAAGGGGATCAAACACAAAAATCTATTCAATCTAGTAAAGGTCCTACGTTAGGTGATACTGATTCTCTCTCTCACACACTCTCTCTCTCTCTCTCTCTCATCTCTCTCTCTCATCTCTCTCTCTCTCTCTCTCTCTCTCTCTCTCTCTCTCTCTCTCTCATTTTCCATTTTTAAAGTTTTCCACTGTAGCAATATATTCCAATATGTATTTTCTTTCCATATCAGATATCATTTATTCTGCTAGCTCTACAATTCGAATTTCCGATCGTTTTTGAAATGCTTTATACAAAAACCGTGACAGCTGACTTACGGACACTTCATCGTCACACGACATCACAAAGCCAATGTTGCCGTTTGCTCTATGGATAACATTGGCATCTTTTCTGAAAAGGTTATAAGCCTCACAATCAAACAACACATGAGATTCATCTTCAACATGCTGCTCACAAAGAGGACACAGCAAGTGTCGTGGTGCAACATCTTTTCTGTATCGCAGTTTGTGAACAAAGATGGGGGAAATTCCAATCTAAACTTCGTATATATTTCTTTGTAGCATTTTGGGATACTATAGTCTAAGTATTTTTCGGTTTTCAACGTATGCTTGAAACAGCTGTAAAATTCAAAACGATCTTTGGTTTCAATTTTGTCATGCCATATTTGTCCATATTGGTCTGTCAGTCTTTGTTTAAATAAAGAAAGAAAATTCTTCTTACGTCACCAACATTGTGTTGTTGCCAAACATCACCGAATCCGTTTACACAAAGCAATTGTTTAACTTGAAATGCCCACGGTTTTTTTCCCCTAACTCTTGTAAATAGTTTAACATAATAATTATAGGCTTTTCTTGGCAACTTTGTGGCTGTCATGCTGCACACTCTAAGCCAGTAGCGGATGCATCTTTCTGCTGCCAGCACATACAAGGGATAACGACCGAGTTCCCCAAGACCATACTGTTTGGTGACTGCATTCCAACATTTTAAATGCCTTTTACATGCAAATAGATGGGGTTTTTTTTTTTTCCAATAACATCGAGTTGTTGATAACCCCATATCTCTGCCCCATATAATAAAATATGAGTAACTTGGGTGTCAAAATTTTCAAAAAAAAAAAAAAAAAAAAAAACTTCCCTGGGAACGTCCCCTAGTTTCCAAAGGCACCCGAGTAATTGACTAGTTCTGATCTTACCCTTCTTTGCAAGTTCTTCGACAGCGCATGTCAAGGATAATTTGGTTGTAAAATGTAGACCCAAATACTGTTTACCACTTTAATATCTACATATCCATATTTCCACTTTTCATTAGCCCCCAGAAATCCCCCTCTTCTAAATACAATTATCTTAGTCTTGTCTAAATTTAGTTTAAGGGAGAAGTTATCGGCAAAACTTAGAAGATGTCATTTTGTTTTTGTAGACCGGCAGGGCAGTAGGAGGCGAGAACCACATCATCAGCAAAAAAGGAAAATTAGAATCTGAGTCACGTCGGGTGTTAGCTGAACACCGTGCTGACCATTCTGCGCAGTCTCTAGCGCCAGTTCATTTATGAAAAATGAGAATAATGTAGGGGACAGGACACAACCTTGCCTCATCCCCGCATTTGCATTAAAAAAAAAGTCTATCATGCTAATGGGACATCTTACATACGATCTCACACAACGATACATTGTTTTCAGCATCCTTAACATTTTGCATCCAACGCTCATATTTCGAAGTACATTCCACAGGATATTTCTATTTACAGTATCAAAAGCTTTTCTAAAATCGACAAAGCAAACACAGTTTACCTGAATTTTTCAAAAGATATCGTTGCACAATAGCATACGAGACAAAAATGTTATCTGAAGTAGAATAACCTGTTCTGAAGCCACTTTGTTTTTCAGCAATCTTTCCATTCTTCTCAGCCCAATTAACAAGACGATTATTTAATATTTTTGCAAACATTTTTCCAAGTATACATAATAACGAGATACCTCGATAATTGCTGGGATTATCGGTATCTCCAGCTTTGAATAAGGGCACAGCGATTGCATCATTCCACGCACTTAGATATTGTTGTGTGTCGAATATATATGATTAAATAAATGCAAAAGAAAAGGCAAAGTTTGATTCAAGGAATATATCAACATTTCTGGCAAAATACTATCTGGTCCTGGAGCCTTGCTCTGCTTGAG
>JADBJO010001862.1:132500-135000 GCA_016801955.1 Conus betulinus
CATTAATAAGGACCTAAAACGATCTTACTTGTTTCAACAAGTAGTACGATTATCTTTACCAAACTACACAAATATTTTGTATATATTTCACAAAATGATTGAACGCTGGTGATTATCAGGAGAAAATTGGACATGGATGCTTCCATCACGCTTTGTCGATGACGCACATCTAGAAAACATTGGTCTTAATACACGAGATTTTGAGTCAAGCATACCAAAACGAGAACGATGATGGCGTGTGTCGCGATGGGCATTCGGGTGGGTGGGGTGAGGAGAGGTTTGAGGGAGGGGGAAGGGGGAGGAAGGAAGAGGAAGGGAAGTGTGTGAATGAGGTGCGTGTGTAAGTGGAAGGGGCAAGGGAGGGATAGGGAGGATACGGGGCGTAAGGGATTGGAGGTTTGGGGAGGGTAAAATGACAGGGGAATGTGAAGAGGGAGACGCGCTGATGTCGCGAGGCTAATTTGGATTCGGTCTGAAGACTGCTTGCAGTGGCTTAATAGCTGATGACAAGGTCAGAGCACTCTGTTTAGACACCGCGGCTGCCTTTACCATGGAAGGAGATAAAAGGAAAGAAAGGAGAGCGAAGGTGGGAAGAGTATTAGAGGAAAGGAAGGAAGACACAAATGGGTGGGGGTTGGGAGTTGGGGGGGGGGGGGGGGGGGATCTGGTGGTTGAAGAGCTGGATGAAGAGACAAAACACAGGCTGCACACCAAAAATGAATGCGCCAAGGCCTTGCTTAAAGAAGTTGAGTATTCATAGGCTGGTGCAATTGGACTGTTTCGAGAATGTTGATTGTGTCTGAAAGTTGATTCTCCTCATTTCCTCACATACGGCCATCAGGTACATGCCGGGTGGTTCCAAGCAGACAGGTTAAAATCAAAGGAATGGGACTGCTTTGTGCATTTGAGGCTGGTGCAAAGATAGGGTCACGGGTCAGTGCAAAGGCCTGAAATGTATGTCAACTAAGGGGGGAGGTCATGTATTTGAAGACTGCGGTTTCATCGGTGAAGATCTCCCAAAACAAGGGAAATAACTGGTGGGGACTTGTTCTTTTGATCAATTATCAGTGTGACATTAAAGGCTGGCTCAAACTTCTGTTAGGCCTCACACGCTTACATGAATGATATAGTGTTTTAGTGCAAACCCTAAGTGTGGCGTGTGGCCACAAGCAAGAGCACAAGCCCCCCATCACCGAAATTAAGAGTCTGCCGCTCCAGTAGTAGGCTGACCGCCACAGATTTTTCAGAGGTGGGGTGATGTGTTGTGGTCAGCAGTTCACCACAACAAGGCCAGAATACCCCTGCCCAGAGACGTGAAACCGTCATTAATCTGTCTGTCTGTCTGTCTGTCTGTCTGTCTCTCTCTCTCTTTCTCTCTCTCTCTCTCTCTCTCTCTCTCTCTCTCTCTCTCTCTCTCTCTCTCTCTCTCTCTCTCTCCCCTCTCCCACGGTAATCTTTCTTTCGTTCCTCATCCATCAAAAAAGACATGTTTCTCTCTCAAACAACTCGATACTGTTTTTGCCACGTAGGAAAAGAAAAGGCAACAATTTTTTTTCACGACGGAGGAGGGAGGGGGGAAGGGGTGGAGGGAGCAAGGTTTTTCAAACAACTCGACGGTAGGGGAAAAGGCAACATTTTTTTCACGACGGAGGAGGGAGGGGGAAGGGGTGGAGGGAGCAGGTGGGACGGAGGGATGTCATCATGAGGTTCCATGGCTCAGGCTGAAACATGCCTCATTGTGTGAAATTGTTTTCGACATCATTGAAGCATCGCAGGGCTGTCACGTGCTATAATGGAGATAGCAATGTGATCTCATAGAACGGTAATCTTTATCGAATACGGGATTTGCATGGGTTGGATTACGGAAACCCGACAAGATCTATATGGCTCTATTCCTGTTTGTCCCACCAGTGACCTTCTCCTTTTGTTTCCTGCAGGTGATTCAGACGTGGAGACCTAACAGCATGGAGAGTTTCCTTGTTTCGTGGCTTTTCCTGGGTTTTTTTTTTGTTGTTTTGTTTTGTTTTTTGTTTGTTTTTTCCTTGTGCGAAAATAGGAATGCAGAAAACTCTTAAGAGAGAAAAGTGAAGAGGGGGTTAGGAGATGAAACCCACTCTTGTCCTCACCAGATGTTTGCCGACGACACCCAGCTAAGACGCTCGGGGAATGCCTCTGATCTCGACCAAATGAAGGGCGAATTGTCTGAATGTGTGTCCGTCGTCGTTCGGGGCTGGATGGCTGAAAACAAACTTCAGCTAAACCATGATAACACTGAAGCCTTACTGTTCAGCTCACCAGGAGCAAAAACACCCGCTCTTTCTGTAAATTCTTCACTTCTGATCTGCAGTACTCTTATCCCCTTCTCAGAAAAGGTTAAAAACCTTGGCGTCTTTATCGACAGCGATCTTGATATGAAGGCACAGGTTAACCATGTCTGTAAAATATGCTTTCTGGAAATTAGACGTATAGGTGCTGTCCGACATCTCCTTACCAATGAAGC
>JADBJO010001862.1:152500-155000 GCA_016801955.1 Conus betulinus
CACACACACACACACACACACACACACCGAGAGCACGAACCACCACAGCGTGTTCGTGGATCCCATCATAATCCCCTCCAAAGTACACCATACATACCCCATCTCGGCCTCTTTGTCCACGCATTCACTGCCCTTATCACGGGGTGCTCTAGCAGCCTTTTTATACGGGGGGGGGGGGGGGGGGGGGAGGGGGGGGGGGGAGATGGGAATAATCATTATGAATGGTGTGTCATAGTGCGCCCCTAAACTCGTTCTGTCACGATGTTGAAAGCACCGCCGATGATGATGCGCTGATGTGCCACCGTTTCCATTACACACCGCCGTCGTTGAAGCCATTTCCGTCCTCTTCCACAGCGGGCATTATGATGCTGTGTTAGAAGCGGGGCGGGGCGGTGCGGGGTGGGAGGAGGGGGGAGGGAATGCCAGATCACCCCCATCTCATATAGGAATTGGTGAAAGTGAAAGCCGCAAGGTTGGTTGTGTGTGTGTGACGGAGGGGTCGTTTGGCCCTTCTTTACGTGGGGTGATGGCATGCACGTGTGCGCAAGAGCACGCACCCGCGCGCACAGCACATCAGCATGCAATTCAGTCATGCTGTTCATGCGTGTGTTCGGATTCACGTTCAAGCATGAATTTTGTTCAGCTCTTAATGTGGGCTTAAACGCTGATAAGAAATCTTGCGCGCGCGTGTATATGTGTGTGAGAGAGAGAGAGAGAGAGAGGGGGGGGGGGGGGAGGAAGGAGAGAGAGAGAGAGAGGAGGAGGAGGAAGAGGAAGAGAAGGGAGAGAGGGAAGAGGAGAGTTTATTATAACGGGTCAGTTTATATATAAACTTGCCCTGTCTTCATCATTGTTCATTCTTTGTGGTCATTAAAAGGTGTGTCGTTCTAATACGCCATTCCGTCACAAACTTCTCTCCTCGGGGGGAAAGAAAGACATTCGATTTTTTTTTTTTTTTTTTTTTTTTTTTTTTTTTTCGCAAAAGGAAATGTACATTCGTCTGTTGTTTTCTTTTCAACTATATATACTTTAATAAGAATGCACTCTGTCCCAATCTGTGCGTGTTTCTGTTTTTAAGTATATATGATTAATTGGTAACAAGTAACGTGATCTGATGGCCGTAGGGAGCAACAATAGAAACAGCAGCAGCAGCAGCAGCAGTGGCAACACGGGATAAATGACAAGTGCAAGAACAAGAAAAGTGTGATACGTTGCTCATGTGCGCGCGCGCGCACACACACACACACACACACAACACACACACACACACACACACACACCACGCACGCACGCACGCACGCATGCACGCACGGACACACACACACGCACACACAAATACGATTTTTTCTTTCTTCGACAGTGTGACACATTACCTTACTGCTTTTTTTTCCTTGCTGGTCCTGAGAGACCTTATCCCTCTCTCTCTCTCTCTCTCTCTCTCTCTCTCTCTCTCTCATCCGCTGTGCTTTCGATCCAAACGCAGCATGGGCTTTGATCATGTGAATCCTGGGTTGCGGCACTTTGTGGTGCAGTAGCGTTACCGCCGCGTGTTCAAAGGCTCAGAGAACAGCAGATCACCTCGCACCTGTGATGACGCCAGATATAAACACGTTCACGCGTTTCGGGCTGTGGTGGTTCAACTGATATTATGATGAAAACAGTGTCTGATGAGGGGGGAGGGGGTCGTCCTCTCTCTCTCTCTCTCTCTCTCTCTCTCTCTCTCTCTCTGTCCAACGGGTTTCACAGGGGCAAGACGACTGCGAGTGTCTAGCGCCTAAATTGAAGAAATAATTATGCCTCCTTTCAAAAACCTTCTTGCTGCTACAGTGAACCAGTGTTCTTCAAATTGTGTGCTTCCACCAGAGCAGGTTCCTACTTTATAGTGCGCCGGTGAGAGGGTGTTGGCAACTGTCGGCCATTTTGTCAAGCAAGCAATTAATGGGCAAGTCCCGAGTCCACGGTGACAGAAGTGAGATCCCAAACGCTAAACGTTCTCTGTCACACTCGAAGCTGCACCGGGCATTGGTCATCGGATCAGCCCCTCACCAAAACATATTGACCACCTAGTCCAGCCCTTGACCCATACCATACCTGACTCTGAGGCAGGTCTCATGTCCGTCCGGTTCTTCCTTTGTGCCAGCACGATCCACATGACTTCATTTTCCTGTCGTCGGCCGGACTTTTCACTCCAAAATCCTTGTGCCCCTACCAATAGCGTAGAAGAAGAAAAAGCAGAACACACAAAACAAAGTGTGAAGTAACGCGGTTTTAATGAACCATACAAAACAGGACAAGACATTTTCAGCGACAAAAAAAATAAAAAAACAGTACAGACATTAACATGCGCAATACTCCCTTTGTGAAACCAAAGTGATGAATGAACCACTCTCCACTAAGTTTCTTAAAAAAAAAAAAAAAGGAACCACTTTGGCTTCACAAAAAAAGGAACCACTTTGGCTTCACAAGGGGAGTATTGTGCATGTTAATGTCTGTACTGTTT
>JADBJO010001862.1:157500-162500 GCA_016801955.1 Conus betulinus
GAGACAGAGAGAGAGGAGAGAGACAGAGAGAGACAGAGAGAGAGAGAGACAGAGACAGAGGAGAGAGAGAGGAGAGACAGACAGACAGACAGACAGATAGACGGACAGACAGACAGACAGAGACAGACAGACAGACAGGCAGAGACAGACAGACAGACAGGGACAGACAGACAGAGAGCAGTCTTAGTCTGGTTACCTGAGCACACGTCAGTTCCATTTCTTCTCCGTGGGCCTCTTTTATTTCGTCTACTACTCCATCTTTGTTTTACTTTTTCTTCTTCCTTCTTTTTTTTTTCCTGTCAACAGAGGTTTTCAAATGTTTTGCGTTTGGATCCAAGAATGCGAATGATGGGGGGGGGGTGGGGGGGGGGGGGGGGGGGGGGGTTTAGGGGGGGGGGGGGGGGGGGGGGTGGGGTATGTTCGTGTTTGGAGAGGACAGAGACAGAGATAGAGAGACCGAGAGAGAGGGGGGGGGGGAAGGTGGGGTACGAGGGGGGAGGAGGGGAAGGGGGAGAGGAGGGGAGAGGAGGGAGGGAGATGAGGAGGGCGAGTTTTTGGGGGGGAGGGGGGGGAGAGAGGTCAGGGAGGAGAGGGGACGGGGGGATTAGGAGTGGGAAAGGAGGAGGGGGTGAGGGGGGGGGGGGGAGCAGGGGGGACCGGGGGGGGGGAGGGGGGAATGAAGGAGGGGGGAGGTTGGGGTGGAGGGGGTGGAGGTAGAGGAGGGAGGGAGGGTTACTGGGGAGGGGGGGGGAGGGGGGGCAGGGGATGGAGGTGGAGAAGAGGCCGCGATAGAGAGAGAGGGAGAGAGAGGGTGAGATGAGGGAGGGGAGAGGAGGAGGGGGAGTGGAGGAGGAGAGGAGGGGAGAGAGGGAGGGAGGGGAGGGGGGAGGGAGAGAGACAGAGAGAGAGGACGAGAAATGGGAGTGGAGGGGAGACAGGAGGGAAGGGAGCTGGACGGAGAGGAGGAGACTGGGAGAGAGGAGGGGAGAGGGAAGGGGAGGGGGAAGGGATGAGAGGGGGGTGAGGGAGAGAGGAAAGAGGGCGATAAAGAGAGATGACGGGAGGGAGGATGACGACAGTGGAAGACGAGGAGGGGAGAGGGACAGGAGAGGAGAGGACAGAAGAGAGATGAGAGAGTGGGTGAATGGAGGGCTAAGGGAGGAGCGAGGATCTTTGTTTAAGAGGGAGAGATCAGAGGGAGGGATCCAAGAGGAGTGGAGAGAGACGAGGAGGAGAGAAGAGAGAGGGGGGATGGAGGGGGGAGAGGAGAGAGAGAAAGGGGGAGGAGGAGGGAGGGAGAGGAGAGGGAGAAAGGGAGGGATAGAGGGAGAGGGAGAGAGGAGAGAGGAGAGAGGAGAGGAGAGAGAGAGCAGAAGAGAGAAATGAGAAGGAAGGATGTTTTAAGGAGAGGAGAGGACGGAGAGAGAAGAGAGAGAGTGGAGAGATCGGAGAGAGTGTTTGCAGTTCCTCAATTTTCTATGGAGTCCTCTTGGAGGGATAGGGATGACAGTACAGCAGTCGATGCACTATCTCTCTCTTTGCTGGAGCTCTCTCTATCTCAGAGATCGAGGAGACGAGCTCTCGTCTATCATCTCTCTCCTCTCTCTCTCTCTCTCTCTCTCTCCCCCCCCCCCCACCCCCCAATCCCCAACCGTAGGAGTGTGCGAGATTACGCATCCACGCGAACGCCGCCTCTGTGTGTGTGTATGTGTGTGTGTGTGTGTTGTGGTGTGTGTGGTGTGTGTGTATGAGTGTGTGTGTGCGTGTGTGTGTGGTGTGTGTGTGTGTGTGTGTGTGTGTGTGGTGTGTGTGTGCTGTGTGTGTGTGACGCGTGCGTCGTGGCTGTGTACGTGCGGTGGTGCGCGCGCGTGGTGTGTTATGTGGAACGTGTGTGTGTGCGCGCGCTCGTGTACGTGGTAGTGGCGTGTGTGTGGGCTGACCGCGGCGGGCTGTGTGTGTGTGGATGCGTGTGTGGGCGATGTGGGTGGGGGGTGGGGGGGGGGGGGGGGGGGGCTATTTCTCTCTCTCCTCTGTGTGTGACATTTGTGAAATGCCCACTCTCTCTCTCTCCCCTCTCTCTCTCTCTCTCTCTCTCTTTCTCTCCCTCTCTTCTCTCTCTCTCTCTCTCTCTCTCTCTCCCTCTTTATCATTCTTCTTTCGCGATAGGCACAATATCTGTTCAGACTGTGCTCTTGTGGTGTGTTTAATGGTCGGAAAATAATGAACACTGAGCCCTGCGAGGCTCGGTTGGCGCAGTGTGCCAAGTGGCGTGCTGCACGTGCATGAGGCCATCGGGGCCCAGCAGGGCTGTCGTTTGGGGAGCCATTCTCTTCCCTTCTTCAAGACATTTCCGCAGAAACTATGTGGTTAAACTTTTTGACAACTGCCTGGTACAGAAACATTCAAACCCAGCTTTGGTATTTAGAGACGAAGCGTGGAACCTCCACGTCGCTGTTCTCTTTCTCTTTTATACCACCACGCGCGCGCACGCACGCGCTGGCATATGAATGTACAGATCACATACACACACACACACACACACACACACACACACACACACACACACACGTGCGCGCGCGCGTGCACGCACGCACACACGTATTCACGCACGCACGTACGCGCGAACGCACTCGCACACGCGCGCGCGCGCGCACACACACATACACGCACACAAACGCTCCCACGCACGCAAAAATACATATGCAAACAAGCACAAGCACGTGTGCGGACGCGTGCTCACTCGCTCGCTCGCTCGCTCGCATGCTCACACACACACACACACACCACACACACACGCGCGCGCGCGCGCGCGCGCGCGCGCGCGTGCGCACGCACGCACGCACGCACGCACACACGCACACACACACACACACACACACACACACACACACACACACACACACACACGCACACACACACGCACAGCCACCTCTACCATCATCACCACCAAAACCAACACCAACACCAGCGACAACAACAACAACAACAACAAGTGCACGCTGGAGAGCGCTGATCTCAGAGATGCAAGGGGTTGTGAGTGCACTATGTCAGTCAACAGAAACCTATGGAGGGGACATAGTACTAGCTATGGCCTGAAAGATTTACCTCCCGTTTTATTTTCTTTTTTAATTCAATTCAATTCAATCAACTTTATTGTCCATCGGAAATTTTTCTTCTGCTCCACATCATTTCACAAGTACATACGACATTACAAAAAGACATAAATCGTTGCATAAAAGCTTGTGTTTATATATTCATATTTGTATATACAACACACATACACGCTTGTACACACACACACACACACACACACACACACACACACACACACACACACACACACACACACACACACACACACACATGAAATAAACATTAAATCCATAAGACATAGAACATTACACAGATTATAAAAACAATACACAAAAACACAAACTCACCCGCACCAATGCCCAAACTCTAGAACACACACATGGTAACCCCCCCCCCCCCCCCCCCCCCCCCCCCCCCCCACACACACACACACACACATTCGCGCACACACACACACACACACAACACACACACACACACACACACACACACACACACACATAGTCACAGTAAAAGCATAATATTGCAAACAGAATTGTTCATGTCTGAGAGACAAGAGTCATGGCAGTCAATCACAGGCTTTAGAGTCTTGAAGACATTCTTCTGTGCTCTCGGCATTCTGTAGCGTCTTCCTGATGGAAATTTTTCAAAGTGGCAGTGGAGTGGGTGTGAGGGATCAGCGGGAGCGGTAATACTCACAGATTTCCTGATTACAGAAACGGTACAGACTTCTCTGAGAGCAGATTGCTTTTTCCCTATAACCTTACTTGCCTGACTGACAATTCTGGCGAGCTTTGCTCGATCTTTCTCTGAAAGATTTCCAAACCAGACAGTAATGTTGAAGGACATTAGACTTTGTATTAAGGTTACATATATACCTTTTCTAGTACATGTTGACTGACATTAAAACTACGTAATTTTCAACAGGAACAACCTTTGATTTGCTTTTTCGAAGATACTGTCAGTATGTTGAGTAAAGGACAGCTTATGGTCAATGTGCATACCAAGATATTTGAAACAGTCAACAGTTTCTGTTGTCTGTCCATTTATCACAACTGGTTGAAATGAACTATCTGATGTTGACACGATGTGAAAACTTCAAACGTAATGTAATCTTCCTTTCTTCTTCAAAAAGTACTTGAAAGGCTGTTTCTCAGTTCAGAGTGGCAAGTTCTTACTGTTCGTGGTCAGTGGAAAATGTGTCATCATTTCAACCCAACGAATTCTGCATCAAGGTCCGCATCAGAAGTGGACACATTGACGTCCCCTCTTTAAACCCAGTGCAGCTGAAATCGGCTCAGTGGTATTTTCACCTGATGTTGCTGACGGGACAAGCAAAGAAAAAAAATCAGCGAAGGTATATGTAATGTCCTGAGCCTCACAATATTGACTCAGCCGAAGTTTGTTAAGTAACGCATGAATTAGCTGGAGAGACAGAGTGACGGCATGTTTTGAGATTAAAAAAAAAAATAAAAAAGTAAAAAAACAGTTCCAAACAGACTCGTCATTCGATGTGCTTACATGCAAGTCATAGGCAACACCGGCTTCGATCACCGTGCATCCCGCGTGAAAGACACGGAAGACGATTTTTGGTGCCACCGGGTTACCGTAGAGTCTTCAACGGGCACGGTGAGCTGCCAGCAGTGTCCGGTGGCTTGGCGGCGTGCCTTGAACGTGTGCTAACTCTGCGGCCAGGGGCAATAACCGGTGTTTTCATGTGACGAGAACGGCGCGAACATTGAGAATCGTTGTTGTTGTTGTGTTGTTGTTGTTGTTGTTGTTGTTGTTGTTGTTTCCTACAGGGGGCTGTCGTGGTTCGCTTATGTCTGTTGCGTTTCCCTGCTCGTTTTGTCCCTCCCGTTTGGCTGTTCTGTTTGTTCCACTCACCGTGAAACATGTTCTTTTAG
>JADBJO010001862.1:165000-175000 GCA_016801955.1 Conus betulinus
GGAAACAAACCCGAACAAATGACAGACAAAAGGCTCTCCTGGAAATGAAGCAACGTGGCTTCACTGGCAAAGGCACAGAGCTGAAACAGCGTGACTTCACTGACAAAGGCACAGAGCTGAAGCAACATGGCTTCACTGGCAAAGGCGCAGAGATGAAGCAACGTGGCTTCACTGGCAAAGGTACAGGGTCTGATCCCCGCAGTTCAAGTTGATCCCAAGGCTCCTCTCGCCTCCACAAGACCAACACCAGCACAGTGAAATCGATAGAGGCTCAAATCCACCGGTACACAAGAAAATGGCGTGGTGTCACATCTGGTTCCAGTGACGTTGAGATCGATCGTCGTTAAGAAGACCTGAAGGTGCCCACGAGATGGCATGGTTAATGAACGTACCCCGGGAAGATCAAGGTGATTGACCATGCTGAGAACTCAGGAGACAAGGTGAAATCAGCCCAAGCCAAGCAGGTGACAGGCAGAAGATGTGAAGTTCGGGAAGGGAGCGAAGTGGGTGGAAGGGGGACGGAGGGGGGTGGATGTGGCAAAGGAAAGTCTCAAGATCAGTAAAATAAGAGGACAAACACACATACCGACTGGCATGGACAGGATCAACAGAAATACAGTGGAAGCTCACTGCAAAGAGGAAAGCGAAGAGAGAGATGATTTAACTGGAAATAAAGAGGAGGATGCCACAACGCCACAAGGACCACGTGGGAACGCACACTACAAAGAAGTCTCAGCCGGAATGAAACATGACAGATTGCCCCTCTTGGGATCAGCTTCATCCTCGGACCCGTAGATCACCTCCAGCCCTCCACAGCAAAACCAAGTAAAGCAGGATAAATCAGATGACCCTCTGTCTCCACCATGCCGTGGCCAACAAAACCGCGGAACGTTCCCTCAGAGCTCATGCAAAACAGCGCTGTCACGTGTAAGGTTGGCATGGAGGCACAGTCAAGTGTTTAAGGAGATCACACATGCGATTAACACTGCCATAGGAAAGCACAGGCCAGCCGAAAGCTTCGCAACACGATTCTGCTCGACAGGAGGCAGCAAATCGTGGTCAGGAACCGCCGCGACATCCCTAGCACGGAAGCACAGGGTCTGCATGACGGAATCACGGGGGAGCGCACAGTAGATCTTCCAGACTGGAAAAAAACCCACCAAGAAATCATCAGAGACAGTGGCATAAGATGGGGTCTAGTACTCCACCCCAGTTCGTCAAAGTTTGATTGAACTCATCGTGCCCGAAGAAAGCATAGTGAAGGAAGCGCACATTTACAAGTTTAGCAAACCTTTTAGCCACGTTTAGCTAACCAGCCAGTAGCTTGCGGAAATCTGGCTTCTAACCCAAAGCTCTTGAAGCAAGGACGATGCGAGGGTAGGGGAGGGAAGTCGGCACATCTGCGTATGATCTCATGAACTGGCTGTCGGTTTCTGGCATGAAGAGGACTAGAGTCCTAAAAGGCAACGGCAGAGGCCGCTGAAAAGAGTTCCAGCTGGATTTGATTGAGGAGGTATAACAGTGAACTTCATCAGGTTTGAAATTTCTTTCTTACACAGGCGTTTGGTAACTGGGGGGTGAAGACATTGCGTCACAAAGCGACGTGGCCTCGAAACGCCCGACCTTCGATGGCGATAGCGAAAGGGCATCTAGGAGCCATGACCTAGATGCTGTCCGGTCCCCTTAAAGTTCAAGGAGTTAGAGCCGAAACAACTGCATAGGGAGAGGGGGAGAGGGGGGGGATTGGTGTGTGGAAGGGGGATTTCTTCTCTGAAGACCGTCAGCTCTCCGTTTAGTAGATCTTCATAGAGCTTTGTCTGTTAGTTCGCACTAAGAGTTGCTCCTTTTTGTGTGTTTCCCCTGTGTCAAATCTATGGAAGGCAAAGACGTACATACGATCTGTGTTATAAAATGTGATGATTAAGAGAGATTTACGTCGTATACATTGCTGTCACCACAGCGTCATTACTTCCATTCTACACATCCAAGTCTTCCCTACCGTTACTTTCTCGCCCCCTCCCACACTCTGTCTCTGTCTCTGTCTCTGTCTCTGTCTCTCTCTCTCTCTCTCTCTCTCTCTCTCTCTCTCTCTCTCTCTCTCTCCAGTTAGTCCCATCATTTACATCCACCACTATCGCTTTCCCCAACAGTTTCTTCTCTAAACACTTCCCGCAAGCCATACCCGCGATTTTCTCTCTCTCTCTCTCTCTCTCTCTCTCTCTCTCTCTCTCTCTCTCTCTCTCTCTCGCTCTCTCTCTCTCTCTGTCTTGTGAACACGCTAGACGAAAACGTCACTTGTGTGAGCCCTGACCTCCAAGTTCGAACGTTTAAAGCTCACTGGCTGTAGTTCATCATCGGATCCTCACGAAATCTTACGAATTTGCCGGTGAAGCTTGCAGACCCCGTTGACATTGATTCAGAGGGGCCTAGAGAGCGCTACACTGTCCTCATTCGTATCGATCGGACTTTCACATATCGCTGTCATCCATAGTCACATTCGAGACGCATTCAAAATAGTTTGAAACCTTATAGAGTCGGGTCGATGCTTACGGTAAATGGCGACCATCGACGCAACAACCATTATCCTCCGACGGCACGTCTTAAGGCTCAAAGCTTTCCAAATAAATCGTACTCGAACGAAAGAAAGGGTCTCCCGCGACAGGTGGGCAGGACAGGGCGGAACGGTAATCGCTTGGGAATGATCGACAAGGAGGCCTATGGAGAAACGATAAAGAAAGGGTGGCCTTCAACTGTTCACAGTCTTCTTAGCAATAGCTGTCAACACAATGGCTACAAAACTCGTTGATGTAACGAGTACCATCCTACTTCCCGCGGAAGCATCAGTCGGTGTTTTTCAACGCGATTGGGGGTCATACCAGGAAACTAAAGAGCACGAAAGAGGATAACACAGACGTCAATCAGCGGGTCTACAAAGTACAATAAAACCATTCTGTCACAAATACGATCAGAGCCAAAGTCTTTCATTCATACGACTCTTTTCAGATAGTCCACAATCCTCTTCATTGGAGATGATGTTATTTGATTCTGGTGACAACGGTCGCCCTTTGCTCTACTATATTTCAGGGAAAAGCTTGGATTTATTGTTAACCATGAACAAACGAAACCATGAAATTGATATAAATGGGGTGAAGACTCGGTTCCAGTCTTGCGTATAGTAGTAGTATTGAAGCAGTGTTTGTTTAGGGAGATGTTACTTGCAATTGGCAGCAACTATGTCGTGTTAGTAAACATACATATCAAATATATATAGATATAGATATAGATAGATAGATAGATAGATAGATATGTGGTGTGTGTGTGTGTGTGTGTGTGTGTGTGTGTGTGTGTGTGTGTGTGTGTGCCCCAGCAGTTGAGAATTCATTTTAAGTATTTAGTATTAGCCATTTGCAGTCATCGTATAATGTTCACACAAGCACCTACTTAGAACAGAAAGAGAGAATACTCTCATAACATTTACAAAGGTGCAAGTAGTTGATGGCTGCGTAGAAGCATCGGAAAGTTTCGCCTAGCTGCCGCCAGCCAAAAGCTTGAGACACGAAAGTAAATCACAGCCGACTACTTTGTCTGTTTGGCATTGATATACCATCTTTAAATCCAGATGGAGAACTGGGCTGTCTGCCACATAAACTACTTAGGTACGGGGGAGAAAAAGACAGAGAAACTAAAAATTATGTGGCCGGCGGATGGTCCAGACATACAGCAGAATTAGCGGGGTTTTATCTACACTCTGTGCCGCCCGTCGTGCCACGAACAAGGATTTGTGAACGTCTGTGTAGGCGTCTTAACGTCGTCAATATTTGTGTATCCATTCTTAAGGACGCCTTGCTGTGAAGGAACCTCGGAATACACCTCTCCTTTCCTCACTGATCCTAGGTTATCATCACTCTCTCCCTGTGTATGTGTTACACGCTAAGGCGATAACTTCCTCACTACAAGTTGCGGTAGCCTAGCTTGTAAGAGTTCGTTGTAGATCCTGTGGTAGGTGTTCGGCTTCAGGCGACAAAAGACACCAGGCGGTATTGAAACGAAGAGGATAATTTACAAACGTTGAAGAATATAGGAACAAAGAGCAATCCGCTGACCTTCGGGTTCAATAAGTCGCACAGGAACTCAATCGTACATGCAGCAGGCAATATTCTACTAATGGTAGCTTTTCATCGACTAGACGTAAAACTCGGTGAAGACTCGAACACTTTTATGCTCGACAATGACTAGAACCCTTCAAAAAATCTCATTTCTCTCTTTTCTCTCAGTCGCACAGTTCTCATTCTTTTACATGATATCTAAAGAATATTCTCAAACATGTTCGATTATTCTTTTCTAGAATAGACTGCAAATCCCAAACGGACTACGAACATGGACCAAATGGAAAGCGTTTCGCTACCACCCGTGGCATGAAGATCCACAGAACAAAGATGGGATGTGTGAAGACTCATCTGAATGAGCAGCAGCGCACTGCATCAGCAGATAAGACGTCGGAAGACCAAGGCCAGGATTTAAACCACAGTGCCAAGGACATCCACGCTGTTGGTTCGGATGAGGAATTTGCACAGGCCCTCGATGCCAGGCGCCTGAAACTCAACCTGCCACGAGCAAACGAGACTGAAGATTGGGAGAAACTGGATGCAAAAATCGTCCAAAGACTCGATGCACTGATAGGGAAAAGCACCTGGAACACAAACTAGCCACATATGGGGACATTGTGTATGCCACATGTAGAGACGCCTATGGAGCAAAAACTACCCAAAGAGAAAAACACCTCCAAAGAAATCCAGACGCCAAGAAGAGATGGACAAGATCAGGGTCCAAAAGAAAAAAACCTCAAGAAGCAAATGAAGACCGCACGCCAGCTGAAAAACAAGGCTTGGAAAAACTCTGGGAAGACCTGAAAGCAAAACACAGCGCCCTCAGCAAAGCGGAATCTGCGAGGAAGAGAAAAGCAAAAAGAAGAAGACACAAGAGCGTTTCTTCAGAGACCCCTTCCAGTTTGCCAGAACTCTGTTTCGAGCAGCCCAAAATCTGGGACCCTAAGTGTGGACAAAGGAGTTCTTGAGCAGCATCTGAGGAAAAAAAACATACTCTGACTCACAGAGCAAAGCACCACTCGACATTCAAGGTCTGTGTGGCCAACCAACCCTGAGGAACAGTTCAATGACAAGCCTCCAACGTTGGCGGAAATCAAGAAGGTGGTCGACAAAGCCAGAGCCAAATCATCACCAGGGCCAAACGGAATACCTTACCAGCTGTACAAGAAATGTCCCAAGGTGCTGGAGTGGCTCCACAGGCTGCTGCGATCAGCTTGGAGAAATCAGAAGATCAGCGGCAGTGTGGATGACGGCAGTGGTGTGTGTACATCCCCAAAGAGCAAAACTCAAGTGACATCAGCCAGTTCAGGCCAAATATCACTACTGAACGTCGAAGGGAAAATCTTCTTCTCTGTCATGGCAGCAAGGCTGACCAAGTACCTCATGGAAAACAAGTACTTGGATGTGTCAGTCCAGAAAGGTGGCATTCCAGGCGTGGCTGGCTGTGTAGTAGAACACGCCACAATGATCTGGGGACGCAATCCAAAGAGCAAAAAAAAACAGAAAAGAGAGACCTGGACGTAGTGTGGCTCGACCTGGCAAACGCATATGGATCTGTACCCCATGAGATGATACAGTTGGCTCTTAAGATGTACCATGTGTGCCAAAGAACATCCGCGACATGCTCAAGAAAGTACTTCAATGGGCTTCTCAATGCGGTTCTCTACCAAGGAGTACACAACAGATTGGATCAACTTGGAAGTGGGCATTGCAATGGGCTGTGCCATTTTCCCCAATACTGTTCGTGTTGGCAATGGAAGTCATCTTGAAAGCAGCAACAAGCAACGCAAGACAAACAGACCTTGGCGATGGATACAAGATGCCCCCTCTCAAGGCCTTCATGGATGACACTACAGTGATTTCATCCAGAGAAGAGACGAGACACGTCACGTGCTGGAGAGGGCTGGACGACATAGTTGCCTCATCCAGAATGAAGTTCAAGCCAAAGAAAAATCACGGAGTCTCTCACTCACTGAGGAAAGGAAGTGGTGGCCGAATCTGTGGTCTTCAGTGTTGCCAACCAGACCATTCCAACAGTAACACAGAAGCCAGTCAAGAGCCTTGGAAGATGGTATGATGATACGCTGAAAGACACACGAAGAGCAAAAGAAACCAAACAGATGTCGGAAGAAGGCTTGGAGACCATTGACCAGTGTGGGCTCCCTGGGCAATACAAGGTCTGGTGTCTGCAGTTCATGCTGATACCAAAGCTCCTATGGCCTCTGATGATATACGACATCTGCACCAGCATAGTGGAGGCAATGGAATCCAAAATCAACAGTTCACAAGGAAATGGCTTGGTGTCCCACCCTGTCTGACTGACATAGCGCTATACTGTCGCCAAGCAAAGCTGAAACTACCACTGAAATCCATCCTGGAGGAATATAAAGCAGGGAAGATCAGACTTCAAAGCATGCTGGAGGACTCAGGAGACAAGGTGGTTGAAGCAATCAAGCCCCAGCTGAAGACAGGCAGGCAGAAAATGGAAAGTTCAAGAGGCGATGGATTCTGCAAAAAAAGAAAGTCTCAAGATCAGAGAAATAACAGGACACACACAGACAACAGACAAGGACTGGGGGTGACCAAAACTGAATGGTGGTCAAAGGCCAAAGGAAAAAAGCAAAAGAGACATGATGATTCAGGAGATGAGAAAAGAAGAAGACCAACAAAGACTCCAAAAAGCAGTCCAGCAGAGCCAGCAAGGGCAATGGACAACGTGGGAGAATGCACTCCAAAGAAGTCTCACTTGGAATGACATTTGGCACATGGCCCCTCTCAGGATCAGCTTCATTCTCAGATCTGCATATGACCTTCTGCCTTCAAATGCAAAAACTGGTGAAGTGGGGGGAAAAACAGACGATCCTTCATGCCCCCTTTGCCATGAAAAACAAACAGTGGAGCATGTCCTAAGCTCATGTAAAGTAGCCCTGGCTCAAGGAAGGTACACATGGAGGCACAACCAAGTGCTCAAAGAGATTGTACAAGTAGTCTGGGCTAGTACCAACACCACAAAAGGGAAAATCAGGACTCCAAAAGCACCCGCAACATTCTTCACGGCAGGAGGCAGCGAATCATGGCCAAGAACAACAGTGCCACTCGGAACATGCAGGCAGAGTCTGCTGGACGGGGCAGATGACTGGGAGTGCACAGCAGACCTCCCAGAATGGAATAGTCACCCAGAGATTATCAGCAAGAGTGGCATGAGACCAGACATAGTATTACACTCTCAGTCAACCAAGCAGCTGAATGATCGAGCTCACGGTGCCATATGAGAACAGAATGGAGGCAGCTCAGATCTACAAGACTGAAAAGTATGCTGATCTGGCAAACAGCCTGAGGAGAGAAGGCTATCAGGTCAAAGTCCTCACTGCAGAAATTGGAGCTAGGGGGTTTTGTGGGAACGTCTGCATACAGCCTCATGAAAAACAGCTCTCAGTTGCAGGGAGGAAAAAAAAAACCAAAGCCCTGAAAGCAATGGCAGCAGAAGCGGCAGAGAGGTGTTCAAGTTGGATCTGGTCAAGGAGGAACAAAAGTGAACTTCATAAGGCTTAACTTTCCTACAAATATCAGGTGTCCCTGTGGCTCAGTGGTTAGTGCGCGAGTCATTAAGTGGAAACCTAGAGTGTCAGGAGATAAGGCCGCCGAAACACTCGCTTGAAGGGGGCTTCTCTCTGAGGACTCTCTGATATATGTGTTGTGTGTGTGTGTGTGTGTGTGTGTGTGTGTGTCGTGGGGTGGAGGGGAGGGGGAGGCTAATGTGGAAAGTGCCTCTGACTCCTTAGAGGTAAGTAGGGGCTGAAGATTTTGTCGTTGGGTTTGTGGCACTGGTCTGTTATCATTGCGAAAATGTGATGTGCGAATTTTCAGAAATGTGACTGGCATATTAACTTGCTTTCTGTTTGAATTAATGATCTTTCTACAAACAAAAAAGAAATTCTTTGTCCACACCTTGATGTACGTCTCACCACCAATAAAGCTTCGTGTACACGTTTCTGTACAACCCACCGCCAGAAAGGCTTTGTTATACCTCCAGGTAAGTTCCAGAGTCAAGAAGCTTTGTAGTCACATTTGCCAGCCTCACCATCAATGAAAAAAAAAAGTTGTCTTCACTTTTCTATAATTCTTAACGTCAACAAATCTTTGTCTGCACTTTCC
Source organism: Conus betulinus (assembly GCA_016801955.1). NCBI lineage: Eukaryota > Metazoa > Mollusca > Gastropoda > Neogastropoda > Conidae > Conus > Conus betulinus. The sequence goes on from JADBJO010001862.1 coordinate 173,262, forward strand.
TTTAATCTACAACATTGTGAAAATCAGGGGTGGAAGGCGTGGCTAATCATCAAGTTTCTGATGTCTGTCTGACTGGCAGGTTTTCAGGAGAACATGACAGCCAATGAGCATTATCATGGAAGCGGAGATGAGTCATTTGATTTGAGACAGACATTTGTCTCAACATGTGCAGTGTGACATTTTTCTCTCCCACTTTGGCGGTTTTCAGCCTTAATATGGTGCCGTGACAAGTTGTCCGCCACATGTGTGAGCTCAAGAAGTGTGTTGGGGAGTGTGGTGAATGCCAGCGGCCTTTGGTGAGGCGCACACGGTGAAGGAAAAACTGGACCGCTCACGAGCATCACGTCATTGTCATCGTTTTGGCATGGAACAAAGTCAGCCAGACAGCAAGTGGTATGGAAGGAAGTGAGAGGGAAAGTTTAGGGGGGAGGATTGAAGATGCCTCTGCTCTGTGTGTGTGTGTGTGTGTGTGTGTGTGTGTGTGTGTGTGTGTGTGTGTGTGTGTGTGTGATATTTATCATGGAAAGTATGTCCGAAGACATGAAAATCATATAATGACATGAGCCTTCAGAGCAAGGCTTGAGGCTGGTGAGAGAGAAAGAAAAGAAAAAGGACAATCAGAACAACAACAAAACGAAAAGTCGGAAAATGATAAGGATAGTGTTAGCAGATAGTTGAAAAGTGCAGACTTCCTGCTGTGGTTGAAGTAGTCCTGGATAGATCCATCCTTTGATCCAGATCCGCACCACAGATCGGCTCCAAAGATCCACTTCAACACGACTGGGTTCGTTCTTGGACACCATTCTATCTTCCTACCAAGTTTTCCTTGAAATCTGCGAGGTGCTTTTTTCCCCATTCTTGTGTAAGGACCCTGGACCCTCCCCCCCCCTCCCCCCCTCCCACCCCCACCGCTCCACCACCTTCCCTCCTTTTGCATCCAGATTCGCGCCACAGATCCGCATTGAAATTTATTCGGATCATCTTCGGACCACGTACTGTCTCTCCACCAGGTTTCGTTGCAATCGGTTCTGTCGTTGTTGTATTTTGTGTGTGTAATCAAAAGATGGGGTGGTAGAAAACGATCTCCTTGGCGGAAGCAGAAACTTTTCCTGGCGGAAGGCTGAAAAATCAAAAAGACTGATGGCTTCCTGGGAGTGAGCGGTAAAAATGCTCTGGGTACGTGTCTCTGGGCATGAGGAGCCTTTGTTGGTTTTTTTTTCACTCCTCCCTTGGCACCCCCAGCAGCCGTGGAGTGGTAAGGGGAGACACGGAGCGGCAGCCGAGCTCGTGTGTGTGGTGTGTGTGTGTGTGTGTGTGTGTGTGTGTGTGAGAGAGAGAGAGAGAGAGAGAGAGAGAGAGAGAGAGAGAGAGAGAGAGAGAGAGGGCAGACCCCGGAGACAGAAGGCAGACACAAGTCACGGAGTTCCTGGCCTGCTTCGGACATTGAGCTCCTTGGATTTCCACCCCGTCGGCTCCCTGATCGGTCTGCCCCCTTCCTGAACAAAAGAAAAAGAAACAAAGAAAAAAAACAAGAAAAAAAAAACAACACAACAAAAAAAAAAAAGCGCACAAACCTCGAACTCCTTGAGCTTGTTGTAAGTGTGAATGAGAGAGTGAAATCACATTGGATTTTCACCCTAACCCCCATCCCCACCCCCCACCCCCCACCCCTCCATCCCCCACCCCACTTTCTTTCTTTCCTTGCTCTCCTCTCGGCAGCCATCGCCCTCATGCTCCCT
>JADBJO010001862.1:180000-187500 GCA_016801955.1 Conus betulinus
ATATCTTCTGTCTTTATTTCCAGTGGACGAGCTTAGTAAGAGCACTGAAAGTTATTTGTTCACGAAGGTTTTCATTGACAGCGCTAGGATTTTCTTCTTCTTCTTCTTCTTCTTTTCTTCTTCTTCTTCTTCTTCTTCTTCTTCTTCTTCTTCTTCTTTTTCGTGTCCCAATCCTATATAATGATAACAATACACACTGAGACAGTATTCTCATACAGTGAAAATATACTACAATACAAAAACAAAGAAAACATATTGGCAACACGGTTGGACTGCTCACAGAAATGTCTTTTGTCTGCTGAAAGCTGACCTCTCTCTCTCTCTCGCTCTCTCTCTCTCTCTCTCTCTCTCTCTCCTCTCTCTCTCTCTCTCTCGAAATGAGTAGGAAAGAAACAGGGGGCGGGTAGTGGGGGTGGAGGACGCGCGCGCGCACACACACACACACACACACACACACCACACACACAACACACACACACACACAGAGAGAGAGAGAGAGAGAGAGAGAGGGGGGGGGGAGAAAGGACGTAATAGTACGGACAAAAAAGAGAGACGGGAGGGAGTAGGAGAGGACGAGAAACTTGAACAGTCGTAGTAATAGACCCATCGAAATGTTCAGCTGCTTACAAAATAAAATGAACTCGTGTTACATGAGCGAGCAATGAAACGCTACAGGCGATGACATCACCAAAAACAAACCGCAACCCTCCCTCCCGCCTTCCGGAATAGTTCAGTTGGTAGAGCGCCGGACTCCTGGGGTCGCGGGTCGCGGGTTCGAATCTTCGCCAGGCCGTTTCGGTACTGGATGTTAACATTGGTTCTAACTCCATTTCCCATACAGTCCTTCGAATAAGACTATAAACAGAGGTTCCCTGTGTGAACGCACGCATAACATCTTGCACACACGTAAGATCCCATCACCAACATTCGGAAGAGAAGGCCAGTTTGGCTGTTGATATGGATAACACGTTTACACATAGCATGCACCCTGCGTGAGAAATGGAAAGAATGAAGGAAGCAAGGAAACTGAGTGAACGATGTTGAACGCTATTGACTGGATGACTCGGGGAAAACGACTGAATGAAGCGGCCAGCTGGCAGCTCTTCAGTCGGCACTACCCAGGTAGGCAGCCCGTTGTGTAAACGAGTGTGGATTGTAAAGCGTTTAGAGCTTGGTCTCTAGCCGAGAATAGGGCGCTATATAAGTATTCATTATTATTATATTATTATTATTATTATTATTTATATTGTTGGTTTTCGTTGTTCATGATGGCCTGCCGTTAGTCCCATCATGTTGGGTCGGTATAATGGGGAAGTCCAACCCAGAATCTGTTTTGCTTCGAAGATTTGGGTAGTGGAACAGTGGGGAGGAAAGAGCTACGGATTTACCCCTCCACCCCCCCCCCCCCCCCCCCCCTTGTAAACTCCTGACTAGGGGGGGGGGGAACGTTTCTCTCTCTCTCTCTCGTATATCATCTCTCTCTCTCTATATCTAATCTGTGTGTGGTGTGTGGGTGGTTTGTGTGGGTTGTGTGTGTGTGTACGGTGCGTTCTCTCTTCTCTCTCTCTCCCTATCTCTCTCTCTCTCTCGTGTGTGTGGGGTACGGTGGGGGGGGATGAGTCCTCTCTCTCCTCTCTCTTCTCTCCTCTCTCTCTCTCGCTCCCCCCGCCCATCTCTTCTCTCCGTCCTATACCTCTCTCTCCTCCACTATCTCTCTCTCATTCCAATCATCTATCTCTCATCCTCATCTCTCTCTCTCTCTCTCTCTATCTCTCTCTCGCTATCTATCTCTTCTGTTGGATTTGTTTTATCTCTCCGCTGTCGTTCTATCTCTGTCTCTCGTATCTCTGTCTATTACCTCTCCCCACCCCCTCTCTCTCTCTCCTCTCTCTCTACTCTCCCTCTCTCTCTCGTCCCCGTCTTGCCCCGTCTGTCTCTCTCTCTCTCATCACTTTCCAGACTCCCTCCTCTCTCTCTCTCTGTCTCTTTCTCTAATTCTGTCCTCTCTCTCTCTCTTCTCTCTCTCTCTCTCATCTCCTCTCTCTTCCCCCCCCCCTCCCCTTTCTCTCATGTTTTTCTTTGTCCGTGTCAATCTCGTGCACAACACAATCGTTCCTTCGCCCTCACTTTTTTATCACCCACTGGCATCAGTTGATCCCATCTTGTTTTTGTAATTGGAGCAGTGCCCGGAATAATACATGGCCGGCAGATAAAATGGCTACCCTGCTACCCATACGTCTCTCTCTCTCTCTCTCTCTCTCTCTCTTCTCTCTCTCTCTCTCTCTCTCTCCTCTCTCTCTCTCTCTCTCTCTCTCACCTTCGCTCTCTGTCAATTTTTTCATCATCTCCTTTCTCTCTTTTTCTTCTTTCTTTCTTTCTCTTCTTGTAAATTTCTTTCAGTTTTTCGTTCTTTCTTTCTTTTTACTCATCGGTCCTCGTCGTCGTCGTAGTCCTCCTTCTCCTCTTTTTCCTCTCTCTCTCTCTCTCTCTCTCTCTCTCTCTCTCTCTCTCTCTCTCTCTCTCTCTCTCTCTCTCTCTCTCTCTCGTGCACGCGTTCCTTCGTTCCCTTTTTTACTTCTTTTTTTTTTTTCTCTCCACTCACATCTCGTTGATCCGTACTTTGTTTTTGTAATTGATCAGTGCCATGAATAATACATGTCCCGCAGATAAAATACCTGCCCCGTCCCCCCCCCCCCCCCTCCCTCTCTCTCTCTCATCTCTCTCTCTCTCTCTCTCTCTCTCTCTCTCTCTCTGTGGAGCTAATCTGGTCCCGACGGAACAAGAGGAGAAAGGCCACACAATTGGCCTCTTGTTGCGCGAATGACGACCGATTTAATATGGCACCTCGGCGGGGGGACAAGAAAAAGAGCAACCGACTTCGCTGTCGCCTCTTTTTGGACGCCCCAATCCGAGCATGTTTTTTTTTTGTTGTTGTTGTTGTTGTGTTGTGTTTTTTAAAGAACCGGAGGTGGTAGTAGTGGGAGGGGGTGGTGTGGAGGGGAGGAGGACACTGTGGGTGGAGGAGTGAGGGGGATACGGGGTGACAGGGGAGGGATGGGGGGAGGAGGAAAACAGGGACGAGGAGGAGGGAGGAAGCCGCAGAGGGAGGAAGGTAGGGAGAGGGGGGGGGGAGGGGCAGGGTTCTAATAAGCACCCCCACCCCCACCCCCATCCTCCGGTTCCCCCGTCAGGTGAGGCGAACTGTGGTTTTGATGCAGCATGGGACTGGAGTCAGCGGCAGGTTAATGCGGCATCGATTTCTGATCACCCACTTCGCATGGGGGTAGGTCTCTTCAAGACAAAGCTCGTTGGAATCCGACGGCGGCAGGCGGATGAATAATGTATGCACGGCCGCTGGCGTCTTTTTCCTCCTCCTCCGCCCTCCCTCCCTCCCTCCCTCTTCCCTCTCTCATCATCCTTCTCTCTCTCATCTCTTCTCTCTCTCTCTCTCTCTCTCTCTCTCTCTCTCTCTCTCCAATCACGAGGAGGAGGAACGATCCAAGCACGCGAGAGTAGGGAGGGAAGGACGCGACAAGGCGCGCGTGCGTTGTGTGTGTGTGTGTGAGCCACATGCGGCGGCGTGCCGGCAAGCGTGGAAAGGGGTGTGTGTGGGTGTGTGTGTGTGTTGTAGCAAAAGCAGCATGGTGGGAGTATAGTGAAGTGGCGTGGTAAACGAGAAGGGTAGGGGGACGGCGCGCAGGTTTGACGGCGCGAGGAGAAAGAAAAGAGAAGCGGCCGCGAGTGCTGGCTGGATGTTTTGTTTTGCCGGCGACGGAGGATGACACTACCACCACCACCACCACCACCACGACGCCCCGCCGGAGGATCGAGGAGGGTTTCGAGGAGCTCTGTGAGAAAGCTCGTCCAAGACTTGCAGACAAGTAACGGACTAACTGTCAGGGGGGAGTCGGTCGGTTGGGGGTTAGTGAGTGACTCTGCTGCTGCCTGTTCTGGCACTGTATACCCGACCGTTTTTGTTTGTTTGTTGTTGTGTTGTTGTTGTTGTTGTTTGTTTCGTGTGTTGTGTTTTTTACTCCCCCCCCTTCCCCCCACCTCCTTATTCTTCAACATCTTGTTCTCTGAAAGTTACCGGGCAAAACATACCTGGGTTTTTTTTTCGTGACTTTTTTTTTTTCTTTTTTTCCATTTCGGTGCATCATCGTCGCTGGAGTTTGCAGAGGTTCGAACCCCCGGACCAAATGGCCTGAGTGAGTGGCCGGGAGGTGTGATTATTGGGGGAAGGGGTTCACAACCCTGTGTGATGTTATATGTCATCGATCCGGCGGGGGCGGATCAGTACCCACAGCTGAACTGAGGTAAGAGGTTTTCTTTCGTTTGGGAAAAAAAAAAAAAGAAAGTTTCCTCCCTTTACCTGTACTTCTTTTTCTTATTGTTTGGTGTGTGTGTGTGGTGTGTGTGTGTGTGTGTGCGTGTGTGTGTGTGTGTGTGTGTGTGTGTGTGTGTGTGTGTGTGTGTGTGTGTGTGTGTGTGTGGTGTGTGTGTGGTCCGCGCGTGTGTGTATACGTGTGTGTGTGTGTGTGTGTGTGTGTGTGTGTGTGTGTGTGTGTGGCTTAGTGGTTAAGACAGCCCGAGCTGGCAGTCAGTCAGGAAGTTGCAAAGTTCGAATCTGGCCGCCACCTGAGTGAAAAAGGGGCCAGTGTGGTGGTTGATTGGTTGGTTCAAGGGCGTTTGCGTTGTCGCCGTCGTCGTCGCGTCGTATCATGGGAGAGATAGGTTAGTGTGAGATGTGTCCCTCCCCGCTCACCGGGGACTGGGCTATCCATCCATGTCTGCCCCATCCGTCACCTGTGGTGGAGGATGTGGACGTTACGTTTGAATGGAACAAACGTCGGGTTCCTCCCTGTCTTCTCCCATGGCCCGCCCCCCTGTCCTCCCGTGTCTCTCTCTCTCTCTCTCTCTCTCTCTCTCTCTCTCTCTCTCTCTCTCTCTCTCTCTCTGTGTTTCTCAGTCTCTGTCTCTCTCTGTCTTCTGGCTCCCTGTCTGTCTGTCTGTCTGTCTGTCTGTCTGTCTCTCTCTCTCTCTCTCTCTCTCTCTCTCTCTCTCTCTCTCTGCCTACCTGTCTGTCTGTCTCTGTCTCTCTCTGCCTATCTGCCTGTCTATCTGTCTCCCCCCCCCCCCCCCCCCCCCGCCTCTCTCTCTCTCCCTTTCTCCCTCCTTTCCTCCCTCTCCCTCACTCCCTCCCGTGTTGCTTCATCCAGCATGCAGTATTTCTGATGGAATATGACCCGGATACATTTTCATGACCATTAACGGAAAGGCAGGCACACACAAAAAAAACGACTAATAATTGATATATTTTTTTAATTATGTTCACCTGCAGTACTCTTGAACACACATGTGAGAGCGTAAGCTGATCTAAACTGCTGATGTCTTTTCGCCCGTCCTGGACTCTTCGGTCTTTCGGATTTCACGTGGGTGATTAGAGTTGTTGTTGGTTTTTTTTTCCCCTCGTGTGACAGGTCGTGTGGTTAGTTCCTTCCTTCTCTTGTGGCCCAAGGCTGATGTACATTAAAACTTTCTCGAGGTCTGGGGCTCTCTCAAACTCTCAAGGGGTCACTTAGGCAGACAGCACCGCCCACGAGTAGGCGAACCGAAAAAAGGTGGATCAGGTCTGCTCCAGTCTTGGTAGTCTAGATAGGTGCATTCTCCATCGGTCAAACTGTCTGTCGGTCTGTCGCTCTGTAGTCTGTCTCTCGCATTTTTCTGTGTGTGTCTTTTCCTTCCACCTTTCCAGTCTCTCTCTCTTTCACTCTCTCTCTCTCTATCTCTCTCTCTCTGACTCTCTCTCTCTCTCTCTCTCTCTCTGTCTGTCTGTCTGTCTGTCTGTCTCTCTCTCTCTCTCTCTCTCTCTCTCTCTCTCTCTCTCTCTCTCTCTCTCTCTCTCTCTCTCTCTCTCTCCTTTCCTCGTCCGGGTGCACGTGTCATTCTGAAGGCTTTTCTTCTACTGTGTCAACAAATGAAAAGCATTTCCCCAGACTTTTTTCCAGTCAGGTTTTTTTTTGTCAGATGGGGACATTACTGTTGCCACATCCTAAAACTGGAGGCAGACCAACGGGCACGCTGTGTGGACTTGTGGGCTGAAGGTTGGGGGGTCAATTTCCATTAGAAACGGTTTTTTTTTTCTTGTGGTATTTTCAGCTTCGATCGGCTCCTACCGAGAGTTGCGCTTTAGTTTCAAGCGGGACGACTGGGATCACACAGTTTAAGCCACATAGTAGATCCGTCTCTGAGACGGTTGCTTCTGGCCATCACAGCAGGTATCGGTATCTCTCGGGTCCGGGTGACACTGGGATATATGTGAACGGAGGCGAAGAGCACAGCCCTCGTGATGTAGTCTCGGTCCAGATTGGAATTCCTCGGCACCATCATCGTCATCGCTGATCCCCGTTGATTTCAATTTTAAAGAAGAAAAGTGTCTCGAATTGCGTGGCGCTTCATTCCCTGCTCTCATTGTGACCTAAGATTCGATTTTCCTTTTCACGTGTGTGTCCTTTACGAGTTCGGAAAGCTGGGAGGAGAGGGGGGGGGGGGGGGATGTTGATGGACGAACTTTGTGGCACCTCCCGAAGGGGGCGGGGGGCGGGGGGGGGGGGGGGGAGATACCACTTCACGCTGGCATCGCGACTGAGCAATGGTTGTGGACAGCACGGGCCTATGAAAAGTGGTGTGCTGCCTGTGTTGGATCCGATCAAAGATTGTACGCCCTACGGAGGCAAGCGTCACTGAACACTGCCGACGTGACCTCGCCACAGTGCGGTGTCTCTTCTGGTGGGTGGGCACACGGCGAGTTTATAACTGACTGCTCCTTGTGGACTGGCGCTGCGGCGGCCGCGACGAGACAAAGCCAGGTGCGACTGAGTGCAGGGGAGCCAGCATCGGCTGCGTGGGAGTGATGAGGGAGTCTGGAAAGCAAAGTAAATAAATCAATCAATGAGTAAGTAAAATAAATAAATGATATAGACAAGTGATACATAAAGATAAATAATAATTATACATACATACATACATACATACATACATACATACATACATACATACACATATGGACAAAAAAAGAGGAAAAGAAGAAGAAATCTGGGGGCAGGTGTTCATTGGAAATCTTGAAATTGTTCCATGTCTGTGGTTGGTTGGCTTGTTCGTTCGTCTGTTGTTGTTTTTAATTTATTGACCACTGGCATGGGTGGCTCCTCATTCTCTCATTACTGGTTCCTGATTGTGTCGTGGAGGTGGTGGTGGGTGGTGGTCGTCCTTTTTTTTTTTTTTTTTCGCTCATATCCTTCCACACTCTCGTGCAATGATTTGATTTCTGCCTTCTCTGGTTTCTGTTTTCTTCTTCTTCTTCTTCTTCTTCTTCTTTTTTTTTTTTTTTTTTTTTTTTTTTTTTTGTTTTATGTTTTCGCGATTTTAACAGTTCATTTACCTTCAGCTTCGTGGAATCGTGTGTTGTTGAAGAAACGCGATGCGTGGCCAGTTACTGAG
>JADBJO010001862.1:192500-197500 GCA_016801955.1 Conus betulinus
TTTTTTTTACAGAAGAAGTATTTGGGCTCCACAACAAAACGATGGCGAAAACATATTGTTATGGAAGAATTATTCGGGCTCCACTACAATGATGGTGAGAATATGTAGTTACAGGAGAAGTATTCAGGCTCTACAAGAACTGTTGGCGACAATACGTTGTTACAGGAGAAATATTCGGGCTCCAGAACAAATGATGGCGAAAACATGTTGTTACATGAGGTTCCGTAACAAATAATGGTGAAAACCTGTTTTTGCAAACACGTATTAGGCTCCGCAACAAATCGATGGTAAAAACATGTTGGTACAGGAGAAATAGTCAGGATCTTCAAGGTACTCTGGCTCCATAAAAAATGGTTGCTGGCGACGTGTTACTGTAGACTGTTCAAACCCAGTGGATGTAGTGTCTGCAATTTACTTATCCAGAATGCCTCCCGCTGCGTTTTTGTTTTGTTTCAGAGTGCACTTTTCTCTATTGGTAGACATTTTATGTTGGAGAGTGAGTGTTGTGGCCTGTTGAAGTGTGATGTGATGTGTGTGCCCGTGTTGTTATTTACGTTTGATCTGTGTTGGTAAAACCTTGTTTTGAGACTGTTCTTTGTCTCTCCAACATATTGTGCGTCAGTGCACATGTCACAGAACAGCAGGTAGATGACATTGCTTGTTTCGCATGTCATTCTGTTGCGGAGCCTGAACAACTCTCCGTTCTCGACGATTTGAACGAATTGGATTCCACAAAGTGGACCTGACACAACACACACTTTCTCTTCTCACATTTGTAGGATCCAGGACAGTCGTCAACAAGAGCTGGTAGGCAAGAGGGCATGAGCATAGTCCTCAAGGAGTGGCAGTTCCTTTTCTGCAACTAAAGGAGGTTGAGGGACTGCTTTTTTCATCCTCTCGCTGTTGTGATGAGGCTCTGATGTAGCTCTCGTGTCCAGGATCTCAATGGTGGGTTGGCAGGGTTGTGTGTCACGATCAGAGGTGGGCGAGGTTCTGATACTTGTTTTGATTTGTACTGGAGCGCCTCTTGTCGGGGAATGCGTCGGACTTTTTCTGCTGCCGTTTGGACAACGTTTTGCTTGTAGCCACGTGCCTGGAAGCGTTTGGACATTTCCCGGACCCTTTCTTCAAACACAGCATTGTCTGAGCACAGTCTCTTAAGCCTCAGGAACTGGCTAAGAAGGTGTCACGAAGTATCTTTGGATAGAAAAGTAGTGTATGTTGGAGACGGGGGGGGGGGGGGGGGGGGGGGGGGGGGGGGGGGGCGGGGGGGGGGGGGATAGGGGGGGGAGAAAGAGTCACAAATATTTTTGGATAAAGAAGAAGACAGAGTGTTGTAGAGCATGATTACGGGCGGGCTAGTAAGGGGGGGGGGTGCAAGAAATGTCACAGCGCATAATTAGAACAAGGAGGAAGAAAAAAGACCGCGAAAGTGCCGCAGAACATCTACAAAATACAATCAGAGAAACAAAATAGAAAAAAAAAAAGAGAAAATATAACTGAGCATCTGTTTAAACACGCGCGTGCGCGCGCGCGCGCACACACACACACACACACACACACACACACACACACACACACACACACATATGCGCGCGCGCGCGCGTGCGCAGAGAGAGAGAGAGAGAGAGAGAGAGAGAGAGAGAGTCACAGATCACTGTGGCGGAAGAAAAAAAATGTCACAGAGCAATGTGGGCAGCAGCGTAGAAAAAAAAAAGAGTGTCAGAGAGCAGCACAGGGGAAGAACAAGATAAAGTGTCACGGAGCAGGGTAGGGAGAAACAAGATAAAGTGTCACAGAGCAGGGTAGGGGAAAAAAACAAGATAAAGTGTCACGGAGCAGGGTAGGGGGGAGAAACAAGATAAAGTGTCACAGAGCAGGGTAGGGGGGAAAAAACAAGATAAAGTGTCAAAGAGCAGGGTACAAGAGAAAGTGTCACAGAGCAGGGTAGGGGAGAAACAAGATAAAGTGTCACGGAGAGGGTAGGGTAGGGAGAAACAAGATAAAGTGTCACAGAGCAGGGTACAAGAGAAAGTGTCACAGAGCAGGGTAGGGGAAGAACAGGAGAAAGTGCCACAGAGCAGGGTAGGGGAAGAAAAGGACAAAAGTGTCACAGACCATCGTAAATGAAGAGAGAAAAAACGAATGTTACAGAGTATCTTAGGCCAGAATAATACTGGGGTTGTTGAAGGAGGAAGAAACCAACGAGAAAATGTCATAAAGCACTGATACAGTAGGTAAACTATTACGTAGCATCTTGGGACACACACACACACAACAACAACACAACAACAACAACAACACAACAACAACACAAAACACACACACACACACACACACACACACACACACACACACACACACACACACACACACACACACACACACACGAGAAAACATCACAAAGCACTGGTACTGTACGTCAGTGTTGAATTCGTTCCTAAGCTGACATCATCATCCCTAGGTGACCTACAGGCTTGCTTGCTGCCTGTGGGTCTGGAAATAGCGGGTCTGGCGCTGGCTTCTTTGTCATGGCGTGCGTCATTGGCAGATATACCCAGGACAGCTAGGGTGTCATCTTTTTTCCATCTCATTGTACAGCGCGTAGCGTATCAGACTACATAACACCCCCACCCATCACACTTCGCTCGGGTGACGACATCCATCCAGGCTTGCTGGCTTGTTTCTTGGAGGGGGCGTGTTTAATAACTACGTACAGTTCCGCTCTTACCCACTGTTGTTTCGTTCTGGTTGTGTGTGTGTGTGTGTGTGTGTGTGTGTGTGTGTGTGTGTGTGTGTGTGTGTGTGTGTGTGTGTTTTTCCCCCTGTTTATCTTCTTGTTTACCATGTGTCCTTGGGCGGGGTGGGGGGTGGTGGGGGGGGGGGGGGGGGGGGGGGGGGTGGGGGGGGGGGGGGGGGAGGGATGCCGGATGCTTCTTCCAGTACATATAAATAGCACCTCGTCTTCTTCAAGTTCTGTGTTACTACCTTTGCTCCTTTCTATCACTTTTTGACTGTTTTCTTTGTTTGCTTTTTGTGTGTGTGTGTGTGTGTGTGTTGTGTGTTTCGTTTTTCTCTCTAGAGCCAGTGAGTTCCTCTTTTCTTTCGCTTCTTGACTGCCTTTTCCTTCCTTTCTTTCTTTCCTTTGAATTTGTTTTATTTCATTTTGTTTTCTTGTATTTCCTTACTGTTGTCTTACTATTTTCTATATTGTTGACCACTCTTGTCGTGTCCGTTCTGGGAACAATTGTCTCTGGTCCCAGTTGATGACATGCCGGCTTTTTTTTTTTTTTCGTCCTGACCTGGCGACTAGATAGCGACAATTGTATGTACTGTGCAGCGTGGGCACCTCTAGCTGTGTATTCTGCATCGTGTGTTTGCACAGTGCAGGTACCTGTTGTCACATCTGATGTTTAAGTTCGTTACTTTTTTTTTTTTACGGGTTTTTTGTTAAGTCTGTGAGTGAAGAACACAGAGGGAGCATTCAGCGGTGTGTGTGTGTGTGTGTGTGTGTGTGTGTGTATGTGTGTGTGGTGTGTGTGTGTGTGTGTGTGTGTCTGTCTGTCTGTCTGTCTGTCTGTCTGTCGGTGTGTCTATGTGTCTGTGTCTGTGTGTGTCCAGCGTATATTTTAGACATTGATTTGCTAAATGCATAAAGCATCCTGTAGCCTGCGTTGTTAGAATAGGCGCCACAGAAAAAGTCCTGAATATTATTACTATTATCATTGTTGTTGTTGTTATCATCACTACTATTAACATTCTTATCATTTTCATCATTCTTGACATTGTCATTATCAGCGCGGCGCCGTGTTACAAACCCTAAGAATGCCTGCAGCTTTAGCCACCTTGTCCATGCCCCGGCTGCCTTCACTGCTTGTTCTTTCTCAGGATGTAGTCACCTTTGTCTTTGTCTTTGTCTTTGTTTTCTTTTGCCCATGATCTGACCTGTCAGGAATGAGACGTTAGTTTCCCTATGGCTTTACTGGCCCTGTAAAGGCTCTGTATGGTCGGCTGTGCTATAGATAATGAAAAATCATCGTCACCAGTGAAGTTTTTTTTGTTTGTTTGTTGTTTTTGGGGGTGTAATTGTTTTTGTTTTCGTTACACAGAAATTTTCCAGAGACAAATTCCTTGTTACCGTGGACTTTTTCTTTTGCTTTGTTTTGTTTTGTTTTGTTTTGTTTTGTTTTTTTTTTTTTTCTCATCCGGTAAGCGCTTGCTGCAGGCCAACAAGATAATATTTTGATGGATTGTTTTGATCGAGGGGTGGGGGTGGTGCTTGGGGGGGGGGGGGGGGGGGGGTGGAGGGTATGGAGGGCAATGGGTGGCAATTGTGAATTGTTTCCCCTTAATGATGACGTTCACTGTGATAAATGTTCCCTTTTTTTACCGCTTCTGTATGGTCCTTGCCTGGTCTCTGTCTCATGTCTGTCTACTCTCCTCTCTGGCTCGGTCCCCCCGCTCCTCTCCCTCCTCTCTCTATCCCGGTCTTCTCTCTATCCCTCTCTGCGTGTGTGTGTTTTGTCCCTCTCTCTTTTTTGCTGTCCCTCTCTTCTCTCACTGTCGCCCTCTTCTCTCATCTCTTCTTTCCCTCTCTCATCTCTCTCTCCTCTCGGGGTGCGTGTTGGTCTCCCCTCTGTGTATATCATCCTCACTTCTGTCTCTCTCTCCTCTCGGGGGGGGGGGTGTCTCGTGCCGGGGGGGGGGGGGGGCGGGGGGGGGGGGGGGGGGGGGTCTGGTCCTGCGGCTGTCTTGTCTGTCTGTGGTCCTGGCCTCTGCCTCTCTCTCTCCTCGTGGGGGGGGTGGTCTCTCTCTCTCTGCGTCCTTCTCTCGCCGGGGGCCTCTCGTCTGTCACATGCTCTCTATGTCGGTTCTGTCCCTCTCTCGCTCGCCCGTCTCACTCTCTTCTCTCTCCCTCTCCCTCTCCTCTCTCTCTCTCTCTCCCCTCTCTTCTCTCTCCCCCTCATTCCTCCTCATCGGTTCTCTCCTCCTCGCTGCCC
>JADBJO010001862.1:202500-215000 GCA_016801955.1 Conus betulinus
CTCGCACGTGGAGTGGGTGCTGCACGTGCTTGACCCGAGCCGTTGGGCTGAAGCTAGCTCTGCTTCGGCTTTCCCCTCCCCCCCCCCCCCCCCCCCCCCTCTCTCTCTCTCTCTCTCTTTTCTTTTTAAAGCATTTCTTTATTGACAAATGATTTGTACATCAAATAATGATCAAAACGAAAATAGCCGCAAGCAACAGCTGATGGTGTAGTCAGTGACCTCCCTTGACTTGAACATTCCGCTCGTATTGTTGGTTGTATGTGTGTTACGCGTCTGGTTTAAATCAGGTGCGTTAGTAAGTAGGGAGTCGTTTTTTACCTGGTGTTCTGCAATGTGGCTTACGTTTTTAGTCACACTGGACTGTTTGCATGACAATACTCATTCTAAAAAGGTCCAGGCGTTTTGGAGCAGTAAGATTTTTCAGTACTGTCACATGTTGAAGTACCCACAGCAAAATGCTAGACACGTTCGGAGCCGTCGAACTACACCGCCGACTGATCTATGAAATATCAGTAAGTCCGCCTGCCTGGACTTGGCGACTTTTATTTCAGTCTTCCATACCGCACCCCATAGGCTGTTAAGCAGCAATGGCATAAATCGACTTGAATGGAATTTGGGATGATGCTACGCAGGAAGCATTACCATCATCATGATGGCGTTCAGTCTCTCACGCGCTCGGAACATTATCGTGGTACCTTTGGTGTACGCCGTAAATACTATGCTGGGGTATGCAAAGGGAGGGAATTTCAACCAACCGTTGCAAGTTTGAGATATGGTTTTAGAGTAGTGTCCCTTGTGTCCCGTCCACTTACCCCCAAATAAACAAACGAAAACGGAACTCTTGTGAATAATGTCTAAACTATAGACATGAGGTTGAAGTTAGTTTGTCGAAATTGTTGGGGGAAAATCAAACCAAAGTTTATGGAACTGTAGGTCTGGAAAAGTGAAGGACAGTGTATTTTGCTTGGATTAAAACGTGGTCGACTAGAGATTTTACCGCATAGTTTGTTTTCTTTTTCATATACAGCGTACGAGAGGGGGGGGGGGAGGGAACGCCTTTAGTGTGCAGAGCGTATGCTGTAAGCATTACAGGCAGCGCTTAATTTCTCCATGGCAGCATGTACAGCATGCTGCAGGCAGGCGGGTCCAGCTTTCGTCTGCTGTTTGACTGTCCAGCCAGGCTTCGTCTCTGGTCTTACCGGCAGCGCTACTCGCTGCTTTATGATGCGCGAAAGAAATGGAATGCTTAGTCAGACGTGAAATGAGTTCACGTTCGGAATGGCTTCGAAAAGCTATTTTGTGAAAGTGGTATGTATCTGATGGCCAGCACAGGAAGAAGACGACCAAAAAAAACCCACCGTTCTGCGCTGTGATTTGGGCACGGGAGGTTGTGTTTTGCGATTCAAGTGCGACAGAGCCCTTAATTGGGGCACGTGCTGGGTGGTTACGTTCGGGTTTCTTACGTCTCCACCCTCCAACAGGCAGTATAACAGATCGGGGATAACTATCCATTGGAGGCGACTGGAGGTTAGGAACTTGGCACCAGAACATGTTTAAGATGGGCGGCGAAAATGGGCGGTTTCTTTTTTTTTTTTTTTTTTTTAATTCGAGCCTAGCACGAGCAGGGCGGGCCCGGGGGTGGGGGGGGGGGGGGTGCTAGGATAGTGGGGGGTGCTAGGGTAGTGGGGGGCGGGGGAGAGGGAAGGGAGGGGGAGGGTAAAACTCGCAACATGTCTGTGAAATTGGTTCTGCTTTGTTCTTGCTGTTGTTGTTTTTATAGAGAGGTACAGCCGCAGTTTGTAGGGTTTTTTTTCCCTTTAAGTCGACGAGAGGTCGCAGAATTTGAAAATGTTTGTGGCTGGCAGAGGCCGAAACTGGGGCAGACTTTAATTAGTATCTGTGTGGACCTGGGGAACTTTAATATAAAAAAAAACACGGTTTGTTTGTGTCGAACTTTGAAAGAGGAGATTTTTTTCTGAGTCCGTGAAGACCTGTTGATCTGCTAGATTGAAATACGTCTCAATGATCAGGTGAAACTAGGGTCGCAAGAATTTTTATGTAAATAATGTGAAAGATGTCGTTATTGATTTAACAAATAAAAAGAGAGGGGGGGGGGGGGTGTAAAACTGTTTTTTTTTTGTTTTGTCCGACTGGTTGTTTGTCGACGTTGCGTGAGCGAGATTCTGACAGTGATAGTGTCCGCCTCTTCCCTCACGCAACAAGGGATTTTTTTTTTCTTTCAGATGGGGATCGGGGGGGGGTGGGGGTGGGGGACAAACAGGAAAAGGGATAATGAGGAGAAGAGTGGAGAATTAGAAGAAGACAGAAGAACGCGAGGGAGGGAGAGAAGTAGGGAAATAGCGTGTGTCTGTGGGCGCGTCCTTCGAATGAGACTATAAACCGAGGTTCCGTATGTGAACGCACGCATAACATCTTGCACACACGTAAAATCCCATCACCAACTTTCGGAAGAGTAGGCCAGTTTGGCCGTTGGTATGGATGACACGTTACACATAGCATGCACCCTGCGTGAGATATTGAAAGAATGAAGGAAGTAAGGAAAATGGAGTGAACGATATGAACGATATTGACTGGATGACACACGGGAAACGACTGAATGAAGTGCCAGCTGGCAGCTCTTCAGTCGGCACTACCCAGGTAGGCAGCCCGTTGTGTAAACGAGTGTGGATTGTAAAGCGTTTAGAGCTTGGTCTTTAGCCGAGAATAGGCGCTATATAAGTATCATTATTATTATTGTTATTGTTGTTTGGTGTGTGTGTGTGTGTGTGTGTGTATGTGCGTACGTACGCGCGTGTGTGTGTGCGTGCATGCGTGCGTGTGCGTGCGTGCGTGTGTGTATGTGTGTGTGTGTGTGTGTGTGTGTGTGTGTGTGTGTGTGTGTGTGTGTGTGTGTGTGTGTGTGTGTGTGCGCGCGCGTATGTGTGTGCGTGCGTGTGCATGTGTGTGTGTGTATGTGTGTGTGTGTGTGTGTGTGTGTGTGTGTGTGTGTGTGTGTGTGTGTGTGTACGTGGGTGTGTATGTGTGTGTCTTTTGCTTCTAGTTTCCTTGTAATTGCTGTACTCTCTCTCTCTCTCTCTCTCTCTCCTCTCTCTCTCTCTCTCTCTCTCTCTCTCTCTCTCTCTCTCTCTCTCTCTCTCTCTTTCTCTCTCTCTCTCTCTCTCTCTCTCTCTCTCTCTCTCTCTCTCTCTCTCTCTTGCTCTCTCTCTCTCTCTCTGTCTCTGTCTCTGTCTGCCCTCTCTCTCTCAATCTCTCTCTCTCTCTCTCTCTCTCTCTCTCTTTCTACCCCCTCCCTCCCTCTTCTCTCTTTTTCTCTTCTCTCTGTCTGTCTGTCTGTCTCTCTCTCTCTCCTCCCTCTCTCTCTCTCTCTCTCTCTCTCTCTCTCTCTCTCTCTCTCTCTCTTCAACTCGGGGGCTCGGAGGCAAGATGGCGGTCAGTAAGCAGCGTTCAGTAATTTTCTTCTACGTTATGTTGAATTTGGTTGACTTCCAGGTCCTGTAAGAAAGCCAGAGTTTGATAGGTGGTCTGTGAATGGTCACTCTGCAGGTAGGCTGTTAAATTATCATCAAAATGATTGGAGTTGAACTGTGGCGAGCTCGAATAGGTCGTTTTTACCTGGCCAGAAAATTGACATTGTTTACACCTGGGAAAACACAGGCGTGTGAAGTCGATTTGACTTTAAGTGATATGATTATTGCTTGTATTGTTATTTTCGCACTTTTGAAATGCGTGTTCGTGCTGCTGTCAAACCTAGCTGTCATGAACAGTCTTTCGTACCATTCAGCCATGTCAGATCAGCTGTTAGCATCAGGGACAATGCCAGGTG
Organism: Conus betulinus; assembly: GCA_016801955.1. Taxonomy (NCBI): domain Eukaryota; kingdom Metazoa; phylum Mollusca; class Gastropoda; order Neogastropoda; family Conidae; genus Conus; species Conus betulinus. The sequence goes on from JADBJO010001862.1 coordinate 206,345, forward strand.
TGGAAAATCTGACGGCGGCTGATTTTGTTACTGAAAGGCAGATTAGGGCAAGTGTGCATGTGCCTGTGGTTGTAGGCTTGTGTGCGACGAACGCTGTGTACCTGATGTGGAAAATTTTGTTGAGCCATGATGTTGAAACGGATCCAGGCCCAATAACTACGCAAGAAACGTGCGACATGAAAGACACGGAAAAGGGCAGGGTGGAGAGTGTGATGGCCGGAGGCGAAGAAGGTGCCTCTGATAATCTCTCTCACATTCTAGCAGCTATTGAGGCCCAGAGTCAGTCATTCAAAGCACAGTTTGACATACAAAACACACACTTAACTGAACTTAGGGAGGAACAATTACAACAGAACAGAATCATCAGAGACGAACTGGGTGAGATATAAAGCAAGGCCTAACTAAAGTAGCGGAAAAGTGTGATCAAATAGACCAACGATGTAGCAGACTAGAAGAAGAGAACCAGTTTGCTATGCAACAGAATGGACACTATAACTGCTGAGTTGGATGATCTGCACACAGAGGCGAAAGAAGGGAGAGATAAGTGTGCGTGTGTGTCTGAAAGAGTGGAAGAACTGAAAGAAGAAGTTACTAGACTGAATGATGAGATGGACAGATTGGAGGATTTTTCGCGGCGGGATAATCTGCGTATGTTTGGGGTCCCTCCTGTGCGTGGTGGTGGGGAGGGAGGGGTATGATGCGTGTGCTCGTGCGGTGTGTGAGGCGTTGAATGGCGTGGAGGGGGGAAGAAAATGGACAGAAGATGACATTGTAAGGGCACACAGAGAGTGGGCGGGCTAGGCCGGGGGAGCCACGGACAATGATTGTAAAATTTAGTCAGTGGAAGAATAAGATGGAACTGCTCTGGAATAAAGAAGTAAGAGGGCAACTGGAAAGAAAAGGGGTCAGACTAGCAACAGATTTAACTCGCAGGCAACAAAACATTGTACACATGGCAAAACAACAAGGCAAAGTAGCAGTGTTTGTTAAAGGCAAGCTGACTGTTCAAACACGTAAAACTAGATGATGACAGACAGTTTGAGGAAAGAAACGATGTTCGTGATGTGCCTGTGCCTGAGCCCACCACCTCCCCTAACCCAAACCTTACCCCTTTCCTCGTTTCCTCGTCCACCATGAAAATCAACCCACTCTCCCATCCCGTCCCCCTCCCTCCCACCTCCACTCACAGGTTGCTGATGAAACCTTGTTGAAAACCCCGCAGACAGGAGACCAGAGGAAGAGGGTGGAGAGCGTGCATCACAGCCTCTCTCTCTCTCCTCCACAACAGAAGGGCGTGACAGGAGGACGACTCGCAGCACGGCGAACAGGTTGGTGCAGGTGCACCAAGTCGGGTCACTGGTACGCAGCGTGCAGGCAACACGGGAAACTCGCGAAATCGCGGGCAGTCACTGGGGGGCCGCGTTCTTACGCTGGCGCCCTTGCGGGTGATAATGCACGGCAGACAGGGATGGGCAATTACCTTAGCGGGCAAAACAGCAACTTGAACAAAGCTAGCTCACAAGAGGGGGACGTACGTCACGCTCGAGTACCAGCAATAATAAATAACATGAGGCCGATCACCAAACGTCAAGACTTAATTTCCTAAATTACAATGTTGAAAATTTAAAGAAAATAAACTCGCTGACATTTCTTTCCTTGATTTTGTTAATAAATATGATATAATTTGTTTAACAGAAACTTTCATCGATCATGCTTTTGATTTCAGTTTTCACTTTAAAAATTATGTTGCGTTTAGTGCTCGTGCTAAGAAACTGTCTGTGCATGGACGCGTTTCTGGAGGAGTTGTCGTTCTTGTTTAAAAGAAGACTTCGCAAACTTTATACAAAAAATTGAAATTGATTGTGAGAATGTTGTCGTGATTCGAATCGATAAATGCGTGTTTGGCTTAGATAAAGATGTTGTGTGTTTGTGGGATGCTATGTTGTCCCTGAAGGAGGGCCCCTATATAGACAAACTAATTTCACAGATGGTATACTTATGCTTGAAGATAGTCTGCTGCAGTCTCTTTCTGATAGTAATGTTTATTATATCATGTGTGGTGATATGAACGCCAGAACGGGTTGTGAGCAGACAAAGGAGGAAGAAATGTATAATTATGTGTTTAATGTGCAAAATGATGATGTCAATGAAAATGATGAAAATTGTTCCTATGAAAAGATGTTCAAAAGATACAATTGTAAAACAAGTTTGGTCGTTCTTTGTTGGACCTTGCTTTTTGTTTGATTTGATTTGTGTATTCTGAATGGTTCGTGTGACACTGATGCTGATGGAGAATTTACTTTTGTTGCTCCTCAGGGTTGTAGTGTAATTGATTATTTTTCTAGTATCTAGTGAACTATGTTTATATTGTGCTTTAAAGGTAGGGGATACTCTCTTTTCTTGGCATTTACCAGTTCAGTTTACATGGAAATTGTCCTCCTGTTAAAACAGACGTTCCGTTAGTTGACAGGGTGAGTGAGGAGCGAGTGGTGTGGGACAGAGGAAAATGTACAAACGTTTAAGAATGAATTGAATTCTGATGATTTTAAACAGTGTTTAGTTACAGCTATGAACAACATGACAGTTGATGTAAATAAGTGTGTGGATGGTTTTGTTAATGCTTTATATGGAGCTGCGGCATGTATGGTAAGGAAAGTAGGAGGGAAGAAAAAAACAAATGAAGATTGTTTTGACGATGAATGTGAGAAGAAGAAGAGAGAAGTAAAGAGATTATTACAAATATTTAGAAGGGCTAAATCAAAAGAGTCAAAAGAAGAAAAGAGTAATTTATATACAAAAGAAAGAAAAGAATATATTGATTTAAGAAAAGAAAAGAAAAGGAAATTTGATGAAAACAGAATACTAAAGCTTAAACAATCAGTAAATGATTCCAAATTGTTTTGGAGTACAATACGATCAGTTAACAGGAAAACCACCATTTACAATGAAATAACACCACAGCAATGGGTTTGACCATTTTCATAGTGTATTTTAACTCTCTTTGTAATGGTCAAAGTGATCCAGCGGTAGAAGAAATCGAAGATGAACAAAATGATGAGCTTTTGTTTGATGACCCTATAACTACAGATGAAGTAAGAGCAAGTATTAGAAATTTGAAAAACTGGTAAAAGCCCGGGACCAGATAGAATAATAAATAAGTGAAATGCTAAAAACATGCCAATGACTATGTGATTGATTTCTGTGTTTCTTTATTTAACCATTTGTTTAATCATGGATTGTTTCCCCTGTCGTGGTCAACATCCTTATTGTACCCATCCACAAAAAAGGAGACCCAAATAACCCAGACAATTATAGAGGTGTGTAGCTCTCACAAGTATAATTAGTAAAGTATATACTCACGTTTTGAATAGAAGATTGACACAACAATGGGCTGAAAAGGAGAGGAAAATTGGGGAAGAGCAGGCGGGGTTCAGGTCAGGATATAGTACAGTTGATCATATATTTTCACATTATATGCTTTAGTCCAAAAGTGCCTAAAGAAAAATACTAAACTGTATTGTTGCTTTTGTTGATTTTAAAAAGGCTTTTGATTCTGTTAACAGAAAGAAATGTGTTGTGGCAAGTTCTTAGAAAAACAGGGGTTAAAGGAAAATTGTACTATGCTCTTCGTGTGTATATAATTCAGTTTTTAGCATGTGTTCGTGAGAAAGGATTGTACAGTGACTTATTCAATTGTCCTAGAGGAGTGAAGCAAGGTTGTCTATTGAGCCCTCAAATGTTTGCATTTTTTATAAATGAGATAGCTTTAGAAATGTCACATAAAGGCAAACATGGTATACAGTTGATTGCAGGTGCTGTTGAACTGTTTATGCTTTTATTTGCAGATGATGTAATCTTGTTCTCTAGTACTGTTGTTGGGTTGCAAAATCAAATAAATGTTTTAAAAAATGAAGCAGATAGACTTCAATTAAGTGTTAATCTAGAGAAAACAAATATTATTGTCTTTCGGATGGGTGGTTATCTATCCCAGCATGAAAAGTGGTGGTATGGAGATGTAGAAGTAAAAGTAACCAATAGTTACAAATATTTGGGGATGTTATTTACAACTCGTTTAAGTCTAAATGCAGGGTGGCGTGAAATCGGCAGAAAGGGGTAAGAAGGGGGGGGTTGTAGAAATTCTAAGATGCATGAAAAGACTTAATAGCATTGACCCTTCTTTGTTCTGGAAGTTATTTGACTCACAAATAGCGCCTATGCTGACTTATGCTGCAGAAGTTTGGGGATTAGAAGAAGAAAATCTGGGAAATGGAGAGGTACATACTATGGCTATTAAAAGATTCATGAACATTCCACTGCATTCATCAAACACACATGGCTTATGGTGATTCTGGAAGATATCCTTTATTCATTCAACGTTTTTCAAAATCTATTAAGTATTGGTTAAAATTGACACAACTTCCAACATCAAGGCTATGTAGACAAGCATATGATATGCTATATTTTACAAATGGAAAGTGGACACTGCAACTGGGTTAGTAAAGTAAAACATGTGTTAACTATTAATGGGTTTGGTATTGTGTGGCTTAGCAAAGAGGTAGGGAACGAAAGGGCATTTATGTCAGAATTTAGGGATCGCTTGATAGCCTGCTATAAACAGAATTGGCATTCAAAAATGGAAGAAAATGACAAGTATTCATGGTTTTATTCCTTTAAAAGTATTCTACAGCCGGAAATGTTTTTGAAATCTGTTACTAATAAATGGCATAGAAGCATATTGGCCAGATTTAGAAGTCGGACCCTTGGTTTTTAAAGCAAATAAGAAATGGTTTTGCAATGAAGTTTTTGTTGATGATGTTTGTTTGTGTGTGTGTCCAGATAACAGTAAGGAAGATGAAGAGCACTTTTTTTTGTTTCAATGCAAGGCATATGAAGATAAAAAAGGAAAAAATCAAAACTGTTTTAATTTAATGCCAGAAAGACCATTTACTTTGATTGAACTATTATCTTCGGATGATGGAAATATTCTTCGTCTGTTTGCTAAATATATTGCCGAATGTTATGATATCAGAGAGAAAAAAAATGTCTGTTGCTGTGTCCCCCTGTGAGATAGTGCTTTGGTTCTTCGTATTCATAGCTGGTCATTTAGGCCAACGTTTGGTGATCTTTTGTTTGTCGTTGACTTTATTGTTCCCAGATAGATCAATACCGGGAATCATGTTTGTAATGCGTTACACATTTTTTCGTTTCATGAATTCTTGACGCTGCATTAATGATAGCCCCCTTGACATGAAGACTGTAGTTTGTCATTGTCAATAAAAACGTTTCTGAAGCGTCTGAAGCTTATGGGGTCATTCAAGAGAAAGTGAGGGGGAGGGGGAGGTGAGAGGAAGGCCGGAAGGGAGAGACAGACAGACAGTCAAAGAGAGACAGACAGACAGACAAAGACAGACAGACAGAGAAAGAGACTGACCGACAGACTGGTCCTATCTTCGTTTTTTCTCAGTGAATCTGTATCTGTTGACTGTCTGCTTGTGTCTGTCTGTCTGTCTCTGTCTGTCTGTCTGTCTGTCTGTCTCTCTCTCTCTCTCTCTCTCTCTCTCTCTATCTCTCTCTCTCTCTCTCTCTCTCTCATGCTTCCTTTCTCTTTCTATGTCATTTGTGCGTTCGGAAACATGCGTGCGGGTACGCATGTATGTCCGCCAAGGTCCTTCTGTAGGAAAAAGGGCTGTCAGAAATATAGGCGCGTCCTAATTACTACCGTCGTGTCTTTTAATGGTTTTCTTTCAAGCCATCTGAACAGGATTATTATGTCCTCTCTCTCTCTCTCTCTCTCTCTCTCTCTCTCTCTCTCTCTCTCTCTCTGTATATGTGTGTGTGTGTACACTGGTGTATGTGTGTTTGTGTGTGTGCGTGTGTGCGCGCGCATCTGTGTGTGTGTGTGTGTGTGTGTGTGTGTGTGTGTGTGTGTGTGTCTGTGTGTGTGTGTGTGTGTGTGTGTGTGTGTGTGTGGAGTGTGCGTGCTTGCGCGTTGTCCATAAATATAATTTTTACGTCTTCAAGTTACGTTGGTAAGTTTAATGAACCAGGTACTTACACGTCCATTCATGTAAAACATCAACGACAAAAATCTTAACATCTGCGCACACGCACTCGCCCCCCACCCCCTCCACTTATCCACACACACACACACACACACACACACACACACACACACACACACACACACGCACTCACACTCATCTCTCAATCTCTCTCTCTCTCTCTCTCTCTCTCTCTCTCTCTCTCTCTCTCTCTCTCCTCTCTCCAATCCTCGCACAAACATGTACACACAAACATGCGCTCGCGCACGCATACCCGCGCGCACAAACCCACACGCACTGCCTTACTCACGCACGCACACACACGCACACACACATACACACAAACACACACGCATGCGCGCGCGCGCAGACGTTCCACCTTCCCTCCCTCCCTTCTCCCTCATTTCCGTTCCTTCCTTTCCGCGTGCAGTTCTCCTGCCTCGATCGCCACCCCCGACCCATCCCCACCTCCCGGCCTTCCCGCGTATATCCACAAAGGTGTATGCATACATACCCCTCACTTAACTTGACCACACACTCACAACCACCTCCTGACCTACTGTTGATAGACACGCTCTTGTTCACGCACTTCAAACCCTAGCCAGTGGTCAACACGTTAAGCCCCCACCCCTCACCCCCCACTCTCGCTCATCTTCCCATTAGCAGCGCCTTTAACTTGCTTCCCCTCCTACTCCATAAACGCTGAACACCTCAGACTACTTGCTGTCGCCCCGAGCCACTACTACTGCTGCACCCTCGCCGTTCCCAGACCAACGGGGAAGGGGATCGAATCGGAGAGAGCGTTTCTGAATCGCGAGAAGTTGCTAGATACCTTGTCGCGATGTGATGGCGGCGAGGATCTCCAAAGCGACGGTAAGACGTTGAGGTGTCTTCCTAGCTCCTTCGTTGTCAAAGGAGAACTAAACCATCGCATAGCCTGCCGCATGAAAAGAAAGTGTAAGAATGAAACACACAGACGAAGTTGAAAGAATGTGGTGTCTTAAGTCTGCTTCTTTCCCAGTAAAATCCACGTCGTCTCCATTATGAATGAGATGAATGTAGGGCTATACAGGTCAAGGAGAAATAAATCTTTACGAGTTGTGTTTAGTCTCTGGTTTTTTTTTTTTGTTTGTTTGCTTGTTTGTTTTGTTTTTTTTTTTTTTTTTTTGTTTTGTTTTTTGGGGTTGTTTTTTTTGTTTTGTTTTTGTTTGGGGTTTTTTGTTTGTTTTTTTTGGGGGGAGGGGCTCATGGGGCGGGGGTGGGTGGGGGGGGGGGTCCTATGCACTAGAACAGTAACGATGTGTTGATATGTAAGTGGAATCCTTGGCACTCTCAGTTTCCGGTGTGTGTGTGTGCGTGTATGTGTGTGTGCGTGTGTGTCTGTGTCTGTGTCTGTGTGTGTGTGTGTGTGTGTGTCTGTGTGTCTGTGTCTGTGTGTGTGTGTCTGTGTGTGTGATTCTTGAATTCGGATCCGGATTACATCAAATGAGGACTGTTCGCTTTAAAGGTGTGATAATGGTGATGTCAGACGGCTTACTGTCACGGCTGGTTCATGCTAAGACCCACAGTGGCAGGTTCGTAACGTTTGATTCCGGACACTGCCTAAGTCCACCCGTCACGAATCCATCCATTGTGCCGCCCATTCTCGTTCAGCATGTGATCAGTCTCCAAGTCAACAAAGTCGTTGGCCGTATCTGGCGAACTCTGTCCGCGCGAGAGGTCTCAAAAGAAACGGTCCTGCTCGCCAAACTCGAGAATCCTAGCTCCTGGCGTTTATGACAGACACACAGTTGTGTCCTTAGGGTGTCGTAAGTACCCCATTAGCTTCACACATAAAAAAACCTCGGTCCTTTTGCCTTCCTCTCCTGTCAAACTCGTATTGAAGTGTTTGTCTTTTCTCCAAACCCCCAACTGCTAGGTTTGCACGATACCGAAAGCCGCTCGTCTCCGGTTTCTGTGTGTCTTTGGCTCAAGCCAGCGTGGCACGGGTTTACTGTACCCTGAGAATTTAACGAAGCCCCGCACCTGCCCCCGGAGGCCTTTGGGAGGACTCCGAGCCAAGAAAAGACCCATTTGCATGTTCACACACAGGGGGCCTTGGGATGACTGCGGCTGGTGCCAGTGATTCCCTTTGCATTTCAGGCCGACGGACGACTGGACCTGCGAGTTTCACTGGCACTCTCGGTTGAAGGGTTCCGTAGTGCCAGAATTATGGGTGAGCTGTGTACACCATTTTTTTTTTACTTTTAAAATCCTGTTCTTTTAACCCCCGGGGACGATTTCCTCTGAGCCGTAACGTGAGGAAAATCGGGTGAGATAGTCTGGTGGGTTGTTAGTGGTCGAGGAAGGTCGGGTGGGGATTGGGGGGGGGGGGGGGGGAGAGAGGGGGTTCCATTTTTGGCATTTGTTCATACTCTTGAAGAGTTCCGAATTGCCAGTATCATGGCACCGCTATGTACACCCGTTTATTGTTCGTCTTTTTCTTTTTCCTCCCTGAGGTAATTTCCTGAGTCGCGCGAGATTAGCGAAACCTGATCGACAGAGTAGACGGTAGTGGATGGTAAGTTTGAATATGTTTTGTCAGGGTTGGAATCGATCGCCATGAGTTGATTAGA
>JADBJO010001862.1:220000-222500 GCA_016801955.1 Conus betulinus
ACGCGCGCGCGCGCGCGCGCGCACACACGCACGCACGCACAGACACATTTGCATGTATACGTATTCACACTCACATGATGTAGCATGAGCGCCAAACACTCACATACATATACGTATGCACACACATACACACGCACACACGCGTGCGCGTGCGCGCGTATGTACACATGCGCACTGCACTAGCACTCGCGCCACACACACACACACACACACACACGCGCGCGCGCGCGCGCGCACGCACGCACGCACGCACGCACGCGCGCGCGCGCGCGCGCGCACACACACACACACACACATGCACACACAAGCGCGACACATAACGTACAGGCGCTAGCGCGCTCGCCAAAACACGCACACACGCACGCACGCACACACACACTCTCTCTCTCTCTCTCTCTCTCTCTCTCTCTCTCTCTCTCTCTCTCTCTCTCTCTCTCTCTGGCGAGCACTCGGGCATGCACAAGCACCGGTGGCTTTTAAGATCTAACGAGTATCCCCGTCCTTGCCTCGTGCCTGTTTCTGTCAGGAGTCAACCCCAGTGCCCGTGCCGCCGTGCTCCACAAACAACGACATAAAATGCCGGCTTACTGCCTGGGCATCCGACCTTGGGAGGCGGGGTGAGTGAATGGGGGCATTATGTGCCCTTTGATCTTTGGCCAATCTGTTTTGGTTTTTTTTTTTTTTTTTCCGATATAGAGGGTGAGTTTTTTTCCTCTTTTGTTTTTTTTTCCCTGTTGAGATAAGGAGAGTCTGAGATATTCCAGAGTCTCCCGTATGGCGCGACAGGCTGCACACCAAAAATTGATGCGCCAAGGCCTTGCTTTAAGGAATCGAGTCATTTATAGACTGGCGCAATTCGATTATTTTCAGAATTTCTATTGTGTCTGAATGTTGACTCTCCTCATTTTCTTTTATATGGCCATCAAGGTGCAAGACACGTGCGTTCCAAGCAGACAGATTAAAATCAAAGGAAGGGGACTATTTTGGCGCTTTGAGCCGGCGCAAAGATGTGGTCACGGGGTGAGTGCAAAGGCCTAAGATGTGCGTCAACTATGGGGGAAGGTCATGTTTGTGAAGACTGTGATTTCATCGATGAATATTCCCCCAAAACGAGGGAAATATTTGGTGGGGTGTTGGGTTCTTTTCGTCATTAATCAGTTTAACATTGAAGGCGGGCTCCAAGTTATGGTAGGCCTCAACACGCCTGCATGGATGATATTACAGTGTTTTAGTGGTGCAAAATGCTCATTGTGGCGTGTTGCCCACATCCTTTCCCCTTGAGGAGGAGGGTTAGCTTTTGTTATTGTCCATGCTGTTATTGCTGTTGTTGTCGTTGTTGTTGCGGTGGTGGTGGTGTTTGTGTCGTGTGCACCGAGTCACTGGACTCACTCTGTTGTCGCTGTTGTCGTTTGCCGTGTTCTTTCAGGAAACGTCATTCAGCTTTCACGTCTGAACGGGCCGAAGATCGTATGGCCAGCGGGGAGGGGATCTTGAAACATTCGTAACACTGCCCAGCAACACCTGAACGACGGACACCGCGAGATTAGTAGCAGAGCATTGCGCATCACCCCTCCCCCCCCCCCCCCCACACACACACACACACACTCTCTTTCTCTCTCTCTCTCTGTCCTCTCTCTCTCTCTCTCTTTTTTTTTTCTTTTTTTTTTTTTTTTTTTTTTTTTTTAATTAAAGAAAAACATCTGGTGCTGGGAAGGATTTTCAAGTTCCTTCTGTCGAACTTCAGGCTGGGTTTGAGTTTTTCTCCTGGCTTACTGTTGTTTGTTTGTTTGTTTGTTACCAGTCTCATCTAGTGCTGCAAAAATCAAGTGAGTACGCGCTTCCCGCGGTCCCCACCTCAGCACCACCCCCACACCATTCAACCCCACCCCTGAAAAATGAATTCATGAAATTAAAAAATAATAATAATAAGTAAGGAAGGAAGTGGATAGGGACATAACTGTACAGGAAAGGTGAAACAAGCATCAGCAACATTTTCACAACCGGGAGGCAACACAAGTGGGATTTTTTTTTGTTTGTTTGTTGTTGTTGTTGAAGTTCGCTGCACAGCAGTTAGACATAACCTCCTCAGCACCGCCTAAAGTGATGCAGAGGACAGTGAATGACCAACCTCAGAGAAAAGGGGGGGGGGGGGGGAGAGGACAGAGGGGGGGGAGTGAGGAAGGAGGAAGCTGGAATGGGAGGGGGAGAGGTGGGGGGGGGGGAGGGGCTTCTGAACTGACACCAAACACCACCAGCAGATCTACAGCAACTCGTCAAGAGATGGGGCAGCAAGAAAAGCCAAGAGTGTGTACGTATGTGGTGGTGGGGATTCGAACTCCCGACACATCCAGCTGCTGAGGGACTTCCGTGTCCTGCCTGCGGACCCTCCGTCAAGCACGCGACATGCAGGAGTGTAAATGGGCTGCCGAAATACTGAGCGACGCGAAAGAGGTGGCCACGGACTTCACGCGGGCGCTGAGCCTAGCCGGCGGGGAAAGAT
>JADBJO010001862.1:225000-230000 GCA_016801955.1 Conus betulinus
ACTTTACTTACCCTCTTGTCATTCCTTTAGAAACGTCTCAAAAAGTGCTGTCATTACGGTGTGTTTTCGCTGGTGTTACTGACTGTCTTGTAAGCCGTAATGGGGAAAACCTCTGAGTCTCGTATGATCTGATCTTCGGCTCTGTGCTGTCAGCTTCCTGAAAAACAAAACAAAGCCAGACAGTCCCGCCCTGACTCCATTCCATCTTGCTGAGATCCAGCTTATTGGATCGGAAAAACTCGTCTCAGCGACCCCTGGCAAGCTTTCCAGATAAACGAGTAATTCGATGCACAGATGAAGTTCATTCGTGACGTTACTGCTCTCTCTGTCTCTGTCTTTGTCTTTGTCTCTCTCTCTCTCTCTCTCTCTCTCTCTCTCTCTCTCCTCGCTCTCTCTCTCTCTCTCTCGCACACACACACACACACACACACACACACACACACACACACACACACTCACACACACACACACACACACACACACACACACACACACTGTGTTCTGAGAGTTAGAAACACAGAGATGAGAGAGGATGAAAGGGGAGCAAGAATGTAACTTGGGGGGGGGGGGGGGAGAGGGAAAGAAGGGAAAGAGGTGGTAGGGGCATGAGAAAGAGGAAGAGAGGGAGGAAGGAAGAGAAGGGGGAGAGAGGGAGGAATTGAGGAAGAGAAGAGAAAGAGAGGCAGACAGACAGAGGGAGAGAAAGTGAAAGGCATACAGACAGACAGACAGAGGAGAGAAAGAGAAAGGCATACAGACAGACAGACAGAGGGAGAGAAGAGAAAGGCATACGACAGATAGACAGAGAGGGAGAGAAAGAGAAAGGCAAAAACAGACAGACAGACAGACAGAGGAGAGAAAGAGAAAGGCATACAGACAGAGAGACAGACAGAGGGAGAGAAAGAGAGGGGGGAGCAGAGGAAAAAGAAAATAACTGGACCAAGATAGATAGAGACAGAGTGAGAGAAAGAAAGAGATGGAGAGGGAGGAGGGGGGAAAGCAGTGAAAAGGATAAAAAACAGGGACTAGAAACTTTTGGTGAATAGAATCCTTGGCCAAAACAAAAGCAGGTACATCAGAAAAAACACATCCATGTCTGCAAGACCGCAGTCGACTCAAGCAGGTGCGGGCGGTCGAAGAAAACTATCTTGGAGGGGGGGGGGGGGGGGGGGGGGGGGGGGAGGGGGGAGGTGAGAGAGAAAGAATGTGTATGTGGAGGAGAGGAGAGAGACGTGAGAGGGAGAGGAGGTTGAGAGGAGAGAGAGAGAGAGAGAGAGAGAGAGAGTTTTGGAACAAACTGAAGAATACAACAGTTCGAACTCGAATATATTATTAGGTAACGACCACAATCCCATTAGAAGGGGCGTTGTACAAGAAATCATATTGATTAACAAATTCAAAGGCGGCATATTAACCCATATACGGCATTCCTGCCAAAACAAATATGACACAACGACCGCTCTCGCCTTGAATGCCTGATATAAAAAGATACAAAGTTTTCTTACGGTCGTTGTCGCTGTTATTAGAAGACAGTTATCAACAGAAACGGAAGGTATTAGTTTTTTTTTTTTTTATTTGGGGGCAATATACTGTTTTCTTTCTTGAACTGTCTAAGAAAGGACAGCACAATGTAAAATGTAACTCACTTTCAACAGACACATTATGTAAATGGGTATAACAGGTTCTGTGTTTCATGCCATGAGTACCTATGAAATTGCACTTCAACGCGGAGGTGCCAAAACGAAATCTTGTCATAATTATAGTTCAGTTGTCTATCAATGGAGGCGGATTGAGGGAGAGAGAGGGAGAGGAGGAGAAGAAGAACGGGGGGTCAGAGAGTTTTTGGGAGGAGGGGAGGAAAAAAAAGTGAAAGAGAAGAGATAGGCGTTTGCATTTGAAACGCGCCAAGATTATAACGGAATAAAATCAGGATCTACTCGAAGTAGTACGTGCGTTTGCAATGGATTTTTAAAAAATAAAAGGAAGAAGGAGAAAAAAGAAAAAAAAGGAACTAAAGGAGGAAATAAAGAAAGAAAAGAAACTTTTGCATCCTTGCTGTGAGTGTGTTTCAAATGCCGCTTAGCTGTCCACGCTGTCTCGCCACCTATCCTTTAGAGCAGAGCATAAGCAGGCCGAGTCGCTGTCTTCGAAAATGGGAGTCAGAGAGAAGGGCTGAAAGAACCCAAGAGGCAGCCACCCCCAGAGGACGGTCTGGACTTTGCCTGTCCAGCGAAGCGGTTCCTGGCGGCTTCCGAGTGCTGGCTTGATTTTTTGGCTCGTAAGCGAGTGGTTTGGCGGTTCCCCAACGTGGGGTGGTACCGGCCACCATTGGGGTTTGACCACGGTCAATAGGTTTATGCTTTTCACCTGGCTCTGCCTCTTAATGATTTGAAAGTTTTCCCAACACGGAAGGGGGGGGGGCGGGGGGGGGGGGGGGGGGGGGGGGGGGCTTTGGAAGGAGGGGCGGGCTCTGGGCTCTCTGGCCTTCGGTGCCTGGGGGGGGGGGCATTCAAGGTTTTTTTTTTGTTTGTTGCCTTTTGTTTTTGTTTGCTTCTTCTTTGGAAAAAGTGAAAAAAGAGGGGGGAGAGGGAGGGGGGATGGGGGCCCTGGGCTTTGGATGGCAGCTCTGAGGAAGCTTGAAGAGGCGGAGGGAAGGAGGGTGGGCGGGGCATCTTCTTTGGGAGTAAGTCTTTCTTCTGGCAGTGCTGGCAGATACGAGGTTTTTTTGGAGAGGTTGTTTTGTTTGTTTTGAGTTTTTTTGAGATGAGGAGGAGTGAAAAGGGAGGGGGAGAGAGAAAATGAAAAAAAAGAGAGAAGGGGGAGAGGAGGCGGGATGAGGAAGACGAGATGGCAGCTGGGAAGAGGGAAGGGAAGGAGAGAGAGACTAGGAGAGAGAGGGAGAGAAAGAGGAGGGGGAGGGAGGGGCGGTTGCATGAAGACCAGAAGACCCACACCGAGAGAGGAAGAAGGACGGAAGGAGACAGAGAAAGACTAGAGACCCGAGGTGGCGTGCATGAACCACAGCAGACCATACGGAATCAGCTCAACCCCTGCATCAAGTAGACGTGATGCGCGGATATAAAAAAAAGAAGAAGAAAAGAATATTTTGCATCCTTGTCGGAAGCCGCCAGTGAGGTGTAGGTAAGCCGCTTAAAAGTCAACGAGTCACCCCATGCACCCAACCGTCCCCCCCCCCCCCCCCCCCCCCCCCCCTCCCCCGCTCCCCCTAGACCACCCCCCCCCCAACCCCCCACCCACCCCCCCCCGTTCCCAATCTCTTTTCACAGGAGCAGCCAGAGGCGCCGCAGTGGATTTGAAATGGGTAGTTAGGGTAGGGTGTTGTTTGTGGTGTGAAAGGAAGAGCCCCCAAGAGCTATTGGTGCCTAGCTCCAGCGAGCGGCTCCTGGCGGTTTCCTGGTGGTTGCCCGGCACCCTGGGGGGGAAAGGTCAATATGATTTCCATTGGCTCTGCCGCCTAATGATTTGCAAGTTTTCACCTGAAACGGTAAGGGGGGCTCTGGGGAAGGCTTTCTGTCAGCGTTGAAGCGCTAAAGATTTTGATTTTTGGTGTTTGTTTATTGGTTTTTGTTTATGGTTTTTGTTTTATGTTTTGTGTGTGTGTGTGTGTGTGCGTGTGTGTGTGTGTGTGTGTGGTGTGTGTGTGTGGTGTGTGTGTGTGTGTGTCGGTTGTTGTTTTTTGCTTTTCTTTGTGAGAGTTGAAACAAAAAAAAAAAAAAAAAAAAAGTGGGGGGAAAAGGGGTGGGGAAGGGCGTGGGAGGTGGAGGAAGAGGGGGAGGAAAAAAAAACCCACCCCCCCCAAACAGTTGTTTGGGGGGGGTTTGGTGGAGATAGCAGATAAGCAGTTGCGGGGAGGGAGGGCCAGGAGAGGAGAGAAGAGAGGGGAGGAGGGGGAAGAGGGGGGGGGAAAGGAGGGGGGAGGGGAGGCCAGGAAGAGAGGGAGAGAGAGAGAGAGAAGAGGACAGGAGACAGAGAAGAGAAGACGGACAGACAGACAGAAACCGAGACCAGAGGAGAGACAAAGAAGATCGGATGCACCGACAGTCTGTGGCAACGATAAGTTAAGAAGAGTGGGGGGGGGGGGACCAGGGAAGAGGAGGGGGGGGGGGGGGGGGGGAGGCTAAAATCGTAAGAAATGAGAAAGGAGTTGTTGAAAGGCTTCGGTAGTAATGCAAGAAATAAACAGCAGTCTAGCAAGGGTATGCTACATTGAAAAGGCTGCCACCAGACTCTCCTCTACCTCCGTGAACACACACCACACACCACACCACACACACAAACACCACACCGCACCACACACAACACACATAGAAGATATCACCACACACCACTGCACGGATTCTGAGGCAGGTTCATAAGTTCCGCAGGTTGTAATCGAATAATATGGGGGCCGGCTTAGCTAGAGGTGAGCAAAATTCAACGTGTGTTGGCCAGACGGAGGGCCCCTATGAACCAGGCGTACCAGACTGCAGTCTGCGGTAGCTTGTTCTGTCGTTTGCCTGCAGTGTCCGGCGGGTTGGCTCGGAGGAGTTGTTGGGGTTGTTGGTTTGCCCTGCTCTCCTCGGTGGCGAGCCTTCTTTCAGGTCTCTGTACAGTTCCCTCTCAGAAAAGCCATTCTTTTCAGACAACAAAACAACCCAACTAACACGGAATCCACACATTGGGCCCCATCGGGTCGAACTTAGAACACCCGTTTTTGTTTTTGTTGTTTGTTTTTTGGTCGCCCGCACCCCAAATCCCCATCCAGCTTCTGGCAGTTCTCGTTTTTCGATTTGCCACTTTAAAGACGTCTCCGTCCCATTTGTCCTTTGCATCATAGTAATTAGCATTTGACCACACAAACAAGCACTGCTTGTTGCTGTCAAACGCGCGCCATTACTGTAAAGGTTTGTATGTGTGAATGCCAAAACAGAAAGAAAGAAACTTATTTAAACTAAGCCAGCAGATGAGCGCTCTTAGGGGGTGTGATCTCAGAGTCGTTC
>JADBJO010001862.1:235000-240000 GCA_016801955.1 Conus betulinus
ACTGTTCTTTATGTGGTGTTCTGTCCTCCCCACCAGGGGTGCTAGGATGTCGGTTAGGAACCTGGCAGTCTCGTAAGTAATGGATCCTCTGGAGGCCACAATGGGGCGGAGTGGGACCTCTCTTTGGTGCACCTTGGGGAGGCCATAAAATCTGTCGGCAGTAGAGGGGTACAACTTCCTGTACTGTTCGGGGGTCAAATCTCCTGATTTTTTTTCTCATCTCCATTGTTTTCTTCGGTTCTTACGTGAGGCGGAGGAGCACCCTTCAAGGATACTCAGCGTGTTGATGTCAATGTTTAGGGATTGGATCATCGACAAAGTTTTTCTCTTGAATTAAAACCGGAACAAAACTAATACGAAAATCAAACATGTTTGAGTAGGCCGACGGTGGGGGGGGGGGGGGGGGGGGGGGGGAGTTAACTTTTTAATCCCCCCCCCCCCACCCCCACCCCGCTTTCCATGCTGTCACCGTAAAGCACTAGACGACATAATAAACACAGGCGATAGTTGACGACGAGTTTGTAGATCTGCTCGAAACACATGGAATGCAGCTAAAACTGAATGTAAAACAGGACGAAAACTTTTTTTTTCATGTAACTGAATGCTGTTCGGCTTCAACTAAACAGACATAGGGACATGAGAGCGGAGCGTCCTTGAAACACTTAAAGAGACGCTGGAGAATGCACGTGCTGAAAGTCTGGAATCAGGAGGACGGTTTTCTGAGGGAAAAAAAAAAACTTCAAAAGGTAGGCTGGCTGGGAAACCTATAATGATGGCATTGAGGGCTGCAGAGCAGATCAGGTGCACTGTAATGACAGCATTGTTCTTGCCAGACGCGCGCAGGCTGCGTTCGACAACCAAGACAAAACGGCCCGCAATAATCGATCTTTAGTGACAAGACGCGGAGTTTATGAAGCCTGGAACTAGGGGGTAGGGTAGGTAGGCTGTGAAGAGAGAGAGAGAGAGAGAGAGAGAGAGAGAGAGAGAGAGAGAGAGAGAGAGAGAGGACTAACCCGTGGCTAGGGGATTTTTTTTTTTTTTTTTTTTTTTTTTTTTTTTTGCAACGTCAGGAGGTCGTGATTATTATCGACGGGAATCGGTGCTACAAGTACGACTGTAAGAAAACGATAACTGTGACGCGCGAGAACAGTAACTTTTACGTAGAAACGGCCCTTTTCTCATTGGCTTTAACGCTGTTAAGGCATCAAGTGAAGAGAGTCGAGAGAAAAGCTGAATCTTGCAAGCTCTGAGCCCTGACTCCTGAGCAGTGAAAAAGTTATGGCGGTCACTTCTCTTTCCGACATTGTACGTCCTCGCAAAGCCGTCTCTTAAAAAAGGTGAAGGAACGCGCTACCGAACCAGTCATTCATGGACCATTGTGCATATACCTCAGTGATAGCGACCTATTCTTCCGATCATGATTATCTGAGCGACCTATTTTTCCGGTCATGATTATCTTTTTTTTTTATGAGTCAGAATGACTCCTTTCAAAGCGATGACACATAACGATTACATCTGACCGTCATTCGGGGTGAAACGGAAGAAGTAGCAAATCTTCGGTAACGACGTAGGTGATGAATGGTTTCACGCTGAAGCATAATAATCTGTTTCCTGAAAGAAAATTACGGATTCCACGAAAGAAAGCGCAGTTATGGGTTTTTGAAGTTTTCAACCTTTGGGTTATACTTGGTAAAGACTTTTCTTCGTGAGGACTTCTGGGAGACTTTGAGTAGTACGGTCAGAGGTCGTTTCCTGTAGTATCTATTGTTGGAGTTGGGAGAAAAAACTTGGAGTAATATTCTCAAACGTTCGTGCCATGCAGTCTCTATCGTTCCGTCTCCTCGTGGTATTCATCGATCAATACGTATACTTCTTATTCAGTGGTATGCTGTGTTTACCTCCCCATGAACTGGTATATGTACGTTTTGAAGACCTGGATTTTTATATCCTTTTTTTTTTTTTTTTTTTTTTTGCAGTGCAAATACCCCATTTCGCCCCCCCCACCCCCTCTTTTCATTCTCCCCTTCACCATTTCACATTTCCCCCCACGCACCCGCACAGAACTGTTTTACCCCCTTTTTTTCTTCGCTGTCGTCCGCTGTTGTTTTTCTTCTGCCTTAGAGGATTAGTCTCATGTCTTTGTTCTGGATATTCTTCCACACTTGCGTCTGGTCATGGTTGTAGGCTACGGCATACATAGCGGCGGCTGTTTGCAATGATCTGGGCGAGTCGATGAAGATCTATGGAAGCAAGCAGGACAGGAACCAGTTGCCAAGCAGATTCTGCGGGCGGAGGTGGGGCTGGATTGGACACGCTTTCAGGAAGCCAGCATTCAGCACCAAACGCCAAGCCCTGACGTGGAACCCGCAGGGGAAAAGGAAGAGAGGCCGACCTCGCAGCAGCTGGAGGCGAGACACTGAGGCAGAGATAAAGAGGCAGGGGACCAACTGGACAGACATTCAGCGAGCAGCCCAGAACCGAGAGCGATGGCGGAGTGTTGTCGATGGCCCGTGTTCACCCTTGAGCTATGGGCCTAAGTGGGCGAGTCGATAATGAAAACTGTACTCTGTCCTCGGTGGACATGAACTGTCTGTTCTGCGGCGTCGATTTGCCGTCGACTTGTTTTAGGTAACATAGCTTTTTAGTGTGTGTGTGTGTGTGTGTGTGTGTGTGTGTGTGTGTGTGTGTTTGTTGTTGTTGTTGTTGTTGTTGTTACGCTTTTTTAAAGCTGAGAGTGAAGAACTAAGCGGGTGGGGTGGCGTTCCCAGCAAGGCTTCAGTCGTGTCCATCTCTAAAATGTCAGTACTCTAACAGCCGTGACCGGAACTCTGTGTGTGTGTGTGTGTGTGTGTGTGTGTGTGTGTGTGTGTGTGCGTGTGTGTGTGTGTGTGTTCAGAGTGAAACTCTTTTTCAGGATGTGACCTGTTTTCTTCTCGTTTGAAATTTTGGACAGTTGTGGAAAGGCCCCGTGTGGTCGGTTGAGCCGTAATGATGATGATGATAATAATGATGATAACGATAATAACAATAATGATAATAATAATAATAATACAAAAAACAAGAACAGCAACAACAACTGCAAGATCTCGCTCTTCAGAACGTCACTCACATCCGAATAATAAACTTGAATTAGTTTGCTGAGATGGTCTGTCACATTGAGCGGCTTCGCTTAATTAGCGTTAATTTGAAGGAGAAGGGAGGATGTGCAAGGTTGATAAATTTTGTGTTCTGCTTCTTCAATTTGTCTGTTTTTGTCTTTACTGACGACACGTCATTCCTTTTGGCCTCTCTGTCTCTCTCTCTGTCTGTCTGTCTGTCTCTCTCTCTCTCTCTCTCTCTCTCTCCTCTCTCTCTCTCTCTCTCTCTCTCTCTCTCTACTCTCTCTCTCTGTTACTCTCTCTCTCTCTCTCTCTCTCTCTCTCTCTCTCTCTCTCCGTGGTGGTGTGTGTGTGTGTGTGTGTGTGTGTGTGTGTGTGTGTGTGTGTGTGTGTGTGTGTGATACCCCGCCCTTCATCCTACCTATCCATCTTTCCCTTCATTTTTCTCTCCCGGGTTCTTGGATGTATATGTTCTGCTCAACGCTGTCTTGCCCAACCCTCCGTTCTTTGCGCGAGGATTGCCTTTCAGGAGCTCTAAAAGTCTCAAATGCAACGTTTCATTCGGCTTCTCGTTCAAAGGCCAACCAGTTAACGCTTGTGCTGATGGGCGGGGCGGGGAGGAGGGGGGAGGGGGGCATCAGAAAACGTTTTCGTTTGTGCTGCGTGGAAAAAAGATATGGTGGGTGCACACACGAGAAAAAAAAAATCTCCTTCGTGATCTCTGGTGACGTTATTCTTGCTTGCTTCGAAGGAGATGAGCATTTCAAACGGAAATGAACGGAATTGAAGACCAAAATGAGTGGATTTACTTTTTTTAACACCTTCACCATGCCTTGTCGTTATATATATATATATATATATAGAGAGAGAGAGAGAGAGAGAGAGAGAGAGAGTGTGTGTGTGTGTGTAATTCGGGTGCCGAATATTGTAATCATCCTGACAAGAGGTGTTCATGAAGATCTCTATTCTACAAGTTGTCAGGGGGGGGGGGGGGGGGGTGTCTTTCTGTCACAGAGTCCCCATGTCAGTGTGACTGCAGGGTAATGAAAACGAAGGACGAGCAGACAGTCACGTCTCTGAACTGGGCACAGAAAGGCTACGGTTACCCTTTTGCAAACCGAATCCTTACCCGAACACACATCAAGGATGACATTAAGACACCGTGACTTGCAGATATGGTGACATGTAGATATGGTGACATGTAGATATGGTGATATGTAGATATGGTGACATGTAGATACGGTGACATGTAGATGTGGTGACATGTAGATACGGTGACATGCAGATACGGTGACATGCAGATATGGTGACATGCAGATACGGTGACATGCAGATACGGTGACATGTAAATACGGTGACATGTAGATATGGTGACATGTAGATATGGCGACATATAGATACGGTGACATGCAGATATGGTGATATGTAGACACAGAGACATGTGAACACGGTGGCATGTTGACACGGTGACATATGGAACCCTCTTTGAAACGAAAAGATGTGTGTGACACATACGCATGATGACACAGAGACACAGTGACCTATAGAGCTGACCATGTTGTCAGGCCTTGCGAGCAAGTCTTTAGGACATCTATCTACATCACCGTGTCTGCACATCACCTTGTCGATATGTCTGACGCCAACCCAAGCCCTAGTCCAACTCTAATCCTGACCTGAATCAAACCCAGCCAACTCCTAACCCCGGCCAAACCCAGACCCTCGCTCTTTAACAAGAGCAGTGACAGAATCATCGCGCCGCCAGACGAGAGAATAAACAAAATTACAAACCAAAGGCAAAGTCTTGATTTTCTTCTGGCAGGACAAATAGCATTCAAGAGAATGAATACGAAGATGAACAGAGATTCCGTTATCTCTTCAAACTGGGTGCAAAAGGGGTGACCG
>JADBJO010001862.1:245000-255000 GCA_016801955.1 Conus betulinus
CTTCTTTCTTTACTTCGGCAAGAAAAAAAAGTTAATGTAACTTGTAAGAGAACTTACTATGTAAGACTAAAGTAAATTTTATTGAACAGAGGAGAAGCACAATCGATCTGAAGAAGAAGAGCCAAGGGGAGTGGGAAGGAAGTTTTGTCAGTAAGAAGAGGGAGAGGTGGAGGCGGACGGAGAGGGGGTTGAAGAGGTTGAGGAGGGGAAAAAGGAAGGGCGTGAGGGGGGGGGGGGGGGGGGGGGGGGAGGCAGGCTTTTATTAACACGACAGCGGCCATGGACGTGTCGGTTTCTCTTGCTGGCATCTTTTTATGACGTAAAAGCAGGCGCGTGGAGCGCTGAGGCGTGTGATGGAGCCGTTGTCGATGTCGTTTGATGACTCCGCTCCTCGAGTTATGCCTGGCCATAATGAAAGGCGGAGATGGGTGGCGGGGGGGGTGGGGGGGGGGGGAGGATGGGGAGTGGAGGATGGGGAGTAGAGATGGGGGGGAGGGGGGGTATTAGAAGGGGGGGAGGGGGGGGGGGGGGGGGGGGGGGGGGGGAGGGCTGGAGTTTTGGAAGGGTGGGGTTTGAGGGGGTTGGAGGGTGGAGGGGTGGGGAAGAGGGTTTTGAGATACGGCTTCGGTGCTTACAGGGGGGGCCTCTTTTGTCTCTCCACTGCACCATTGTCCCAGGAAACATCTCCGTTTTTTCGCCGGGGAACTTGTCGATATGATTCCATTTTGATGGTAGTCTGCCCCCCACCTCTCTCTCTCTCTTTCTGTGTGTGTATGTGTGTTGTGCGTGCGTGTGTATGTGTGTGTGCGTGTTTGTGTGCGCCCGCGCGCGCGCGTTTGCGCGCGTTTGTGTCCTCTCTCTCTCCTCTCTCTCTCTCTCTCTCTCTCTCTCCTCTCTCGTTCTCTCTGTCTACTCTGCGTGCGTGTTGTGTGAGTGCGTGCGTGCTTGCGTGAGTGTGTGAAGGCGTGCGGGGTGTGGAGGTTCGGAAAAAAGAAGGGGGGGGGGGGGGGGGGGGGGGCCGGGGGAGGGGGGGGGTGGGGGGGAGAGGATGGATGGGGAAAATGGAACTTGTATGAGTGCGCGGGGCACAAGGATGCTTGTGTGTGTGTGACTGTATACGTGCAGGTTCGCGCGCGCACGATGTGTGTGTGGTGTGTGTGTGTGTGTGTGTGTGTGTGTGTGGTGTGTGTGAATACAGCTTCTAATGGCCCTCGGTTCCCCTCCTCCCCCATCTCTTTCCCCCTCCAACCCAAACTTCTCTGCCCCCCCCTGCCCCCCCCCCCCCCCCCCCCCCTTCTCCTGCCCCCTCTTCTCTCTCTTCTATCTCTTTTCCACTCTATCTTTTCCCTCTGCCCCGCTCTGCCCCGTCTCTGCCTTGAAGCTCTCCTTCCAGAAAAGAAGACGTTCGTCGCTGGATCCATGCAGACTCTGTTCGTTAAACTATTCGCAGGGGCACTCCAGATTTCGCATCAATGCGGCTGTCAGCTGAGTTTACTTCCCCCCGTCTTCCCCTCAGCCACCCTCCCCTTCCCCTTGCCTCCCCTTCTTCTCTCTCCCCGTCAGCTTGTCCTTTCAAACACACCTCCCCCTCCCCCCTTTCTCCGACCACGTCGTCCCTTTTCGTCCCTTTTTCCCCCCCCCCCCCCCCCCCCCCTTCAGTTTCACCACCGCCTCCACCTGTCCACGCTGCCTCATCCAGGCCCAGGCCTAAGCTGATGCTACGTTTACTTCCCAAAAAAAACGATTTCACTACCGTTCTCTCTCCGTGATGATGGTGATGGTGACGTAGGCTCTCGTAGGCTCGTGACAGCACGTCAGTTGTCACAATGTCATGTGCCGCTGCCCATGTTGTTGATACTGTGCCATTTCTTCAGTGTGTATCTCTCCTGATGCACCCAATTTTATCCGTGGTGATTTTAATAACTGTAAACAGAAGATTGACTCATCCCTTACATCTTTTTAAACAATATATTACCTGTTTTACTCTTAAAAACAAAATGCCCGATCTGTGTTATGGCAACATCAATCACGCTTACAAATCTGAACCCCTATCCCCTATCGGAAAATCTGATCATGATGTAGTCCACCTCATACCCGCATATAGACCTAAAATTCAGACAGAAACCCATCATAAAGAAGAAGGTTAAGGTATGGGAGCCTGACAGTATTTTGGAATTACAAGGATGTTTTGACTGTACTGACTGGGACCTTTTCTCTTGAATCCTCTGTCAATATCCATGAAGCAACAGATGTCATATCAGAATATATCATGTTTTGTCAAGATTTAATCATTCCATCAAAAACAATCAAAATTTTCCCTAACAATAAACCATGGGTAACGAAGCCACTGAAAACCGTGTTAAATGAAAAAGAAAATTGCCCTTCAAAACAGTAAACAAAATGGAACGTAAGAAAGTCCAAATAAAACACTGAGGAAAGGAAATACGCTCAGCCCAAACAAAGTACAAAAGAGAAGGGTTGAATTGCAGTTTCAGTGCAGTGCGGTAATATGCGGAAACACATGGCAAGGTCTAAAGAAATTAACTGGTCAAACCAAATCCCATCATCACTGTGCCTTACCAAAAGAACAATCAGCAACAACCAATTCGCAGCCACAAATGAACTCAACAAATTTTTACTGTCGTTTTTTTGATGCCCATGATTTCACCGATGCATTGGGAGTGATAAAAGAGGAAATCAAAGCAAAGATAGAAGATGAGATCATTATAGAAGATACGACAATACTTTCAATGTTAAAAGACTAAATATCCAAAAGGCGCCTGGACCAGACAATATTAGTAGTGTATTACTCAAGAACTGTGGATCTCAACTCTGTCATGTCTTCACTAGACTATTCAATTGGTATTTAAAACTTTCAACTGTCCCTTCTCTCTGGAAAGCCTCAGTAATCTGTCCTATACCAAAAAAGTCTAAACCATCTTCCCTCAATGACTACCGCCCAGTCGCTCTAACATCATTGTGATGAAGTGGTCCAAAGAGCAATACTCAGTCACCTCCTCACTGACACAGTCAGTCATCAAGATCCTATATCAGTTTGCATACAAACGCAACAGATGCACAGACGATGCCACTCTCACACTTTTACACAACGCGTACACTCACTGGAGGGAGAAAACAGATTCTTTTGTTCGTATTCTTTTTATTGATTTTTCATCAGCTTTTTAACACCATCCAGCCTCATCTCTTAGCGCACAAACTTTTATCCTTAAATGTCAGACCCAGGCTTATCCTGTGGATCACAGATTTCCTCATCTCCAGATCCCAGTCAGTGCGCTATCAATCAATCTGTCATGTCGTCTGTCCTCTTTTGCTCCACAGGTTCCCCTCAAGGTACCGTTCTTTCTCCTGTCCTCTTTACTCTGTACACCAACGACTGCATTGGTACAGAAGAAACACCAGTCATTAAATATTCAGATGATACAGCCCTGTAGACCTTTCCAATTTCTGACGTAACATATTTTGATGAAGTGAGCGTTTCAGCACCTGGTGTAAAGAAAATTATCTTGAGCTTAACGTCAAAAAAAAAACAAAGGAGAACAAGTGGAACGGGTAGAGGAATACAAATATCTGGGCACAACATTAGACAATAAGCTCACTTTCAATACACACACCAGGTCCGCATACAAAAAATGCCAAATCAGAATGCATTTCCTACGCAAATTGAGGAATCTGCATGTCCAGCCAAAAATTCTAAAACATTTTACAGGAGTTTTATTGAGTCTGTCTTGACTTTTTCATGCATTTTGCTGGTATGGAAATCTTAATTTGAAAAAACAGCAAACTCTTGGATAGCGTTGTGAACATCTGCGGTAAGATTGTTGGTGAGAGACAGGAGAGTATGAGTGAGTTGTATGAAAGGCGTGCGGTCAACAAGGCTCGTGCGATTGTTAGTGACAGTGGGCATACGCTTGCGCGACAGTTTGTGCTCCTTCCATCAGGCAGACGATTTTGTGTTCCCAGAGCTAAGCTGATGCGCACAAAAAAGAGCTTTGTGCTCAAATCCATTGCGCTTTTAAACAAACACAGCGTGCAAGAAGAGGCGATGGATCACCTGTGACACAAGCATGTGCGCGGGTGTGTATGTCTGTGAGCAAGCGGGGAAAGTATAGATGCTGGAGTGTGGGTGTGTATTTCTGTTTTATGTGTGCATGTCCTGGAACAGTGAGGAATAGAAATGTCTGGAATATGTCTTATCTTAATGATTTTTTAAAATAATGATAAATCTCCTCTCTCTCTCTCCTCTCTCTCTCTCTCTCTCTCTCTCTCTCTCTCTCTCTCTCTCTCTCATACGTGCACACACTTATGTATATATAATCATGAGTGGCTGAGTGCGTACTTTATTTGCACTACCAAAAAGAGAAAGATTGAAATTCCCATTTTGGTGTTACACGCATGTTTTATTGTTTGTAAGTAATTTCAATTTCCAGTGTCACGTTTGTAACTATAAATATGTATGTCTTAACTTTTAGGGCAGCGGTCACAAATGTAATTTCTCTTGTAACGAGAGATAATAAAGTTTTCTGAACCTGAACCTGAACCTGAACAATGTATAGAATACAAAAATGTCGATATTCTCCGCCAAAAGCCAAAAAGCTGTTTTTTTTGTTTGTTTGTTTGTTTGTTTTTTGGGGTTTGTTTGTTTGTTTGTTTGTTTTGCTTTTGTTTTTTTTCTCCAGTAAGTATCGCGTTCGTGAGGCGTTTCTTTTTCTTTTTTCAATATACATCAAATGTACATGTGGGTTTTGTCCATTTACAACGATACTGTTGAAATGCATATTTCATCCGTGAATGACATTAAGTGCTGCAGACTGATCAACGTGCGTGCCCTTGGACTTTAGTCTTACGCCTAGCTTCTTCTTGTTCAAAATTTGACATTTATTGTAAACACTGTGTGATTGCAGAGTGGAAACAGATTTATGTCAACCAGTTATAGGCCTGTAACGTTGAGGGTAGATTTACCATGCAACCCCATGTATTCCCAACTCCTCTATAGCCCTGTTTCTTCTCCCTCCCAGTATCCCATCCCCCCCCCCCCCCTCCCCCCCTATTCATTTTGCATATGAGTAGCATATTTGGTATCTCGCACCCTTTATTTAAAAAATTGTTTCTTCCTTCGTTGTCATGGCCGTTCTTAACTGAACGAGAACCACCATGGGTTCATGAATGTAGATCGGCAGCCAGCGACATACCTTAGTTTCTGTCTTTACTGAAGCCTACGCACGACCCGCTTCGCAGCGTTTGAGGAACGGGAACTGATTCCCAATTGAAGATTGAACGGTCTTCGCCCAAGGGAGGGGAACCCAACCTGCCCGCTGGTTGTCGACAGAAGTATACCATTAGGCTTACTGAGGGTAATGTTGCTTACAGCCCAGCCGACCGCGAAGGGCCATATCAGGGCTGTTAGGCTTACTGAACTCGGAACTGTTTTGAATTGGCTGTGAAGTCGACATTTAGGAATCTGCATTTTCAAAATTTTAAACTTTTTTTTTTTCCACGGCGTTGTGAGCTTGGCTGTTTCGGCTATACCGACACAAAACGTTCACTTACGACTCGAGAATAAAAATGTACGTCAACCAACCACCAAACTGATTTCACTCATTAGAGAGTTGAAAAAAAAACTGATTTCAGTTATAGGAGAGCTTTGATTGCTTTGATGAACTTCCTTCCTTTTTTGCCGCCAACCAAGACAGTTCGTACAAGATGTTGAGCGATGTTTTTTTCTTTTTTTTTTTTTTTTTTCACCGTGAGCTTTTAGTTCGACAAGGTTGGCGAAGCCCCAACGATTTCAGATCGCGAGCCAAAAAGATCGGGCAATTAAGACCGAAAACAAGATGGCGGAGATGGGGGACCAGACGGGCGAACTCGGTTCGCAGTGTGAAAGGTCTGTGTAGAACGGCAATGACTGCTCCCGTGGGAGCTTTGACAGTACAAATGGTGTCTTCGCTATCTGGAAGGAGATTCCGCGCTGGTAGTGTCCCCATCCATGTCACTGTCTTTATGTCGGCCTGTCTGTCTGTCTGTCTGTCTGTCTTTGTTTTGTTGTTGGTTTTGGGGGTGTTTTTTTGTTTTGTTTGTTTTTTTTTGTTTTTGATTTTTTTTTTTTTTGTCTCTCTCTTTCTTAACAGTTTCTACCGTTTTTCTGTCTTTGTGACTCATTTTCTTTTGGTGAAAATTTTTTTCTTTGGCGACTAGAGTGAGAACGAAAACATGGTCAATACTGGACACTACCTGCAATGTCCATTTGCTCATGAGACCCTGAGGCTTTTTTGTAACCTACTGTTGCCTTTGTTTTTGTGTTTGTTTGTTTGTTTGTTTTTTTTTTTTTTTTTTTCACAGGGATTGAGCACTTAAAACGGATATCTGGCTTCTTCAGCACAGCGTCGTCTTAAACATCCATCAACGAAACAGTTACGAATTCGCTGCACTATGAACCATGAACAGTAGCATTCGTATTTGTTGTGCGTGTGTTTGTTTGTTTGTTTGTTTGTTTGTTTTGTTTGTAGGAAAGGACGTTTTTCCTCTTTCACACGGTGACAGCCCAGTCAGTTTGGCTTTTATAGAAACTCTTTTGTTTTGTTGTTTTTTTGTGCATCGATGTTGCCCCGTCGCCCCCTCCTTTTCAGTGATCGTGTCAGAGAGGTCGTTTTAGCTGGTCAAGGACTCGGGGTTCGTCTCGCTAGCGGGTCAGTAAAACGGAGTGAGGCTGACTGATGGGAGATTGCGCGGGGCGTGGGCGAAATGTATTGTCATCACAATTTGTCGGCGAAACGCGCACAGACAGACCTCGCTATGGCGACAACACAACAGCAAAGCAAAGAAAGTTCAAGCAAATTTATTGTGCGCGCGCGCGCGTGCGTGCGTGCGTGCGTGTGTGTGTGCGTGCGCGCGCGCGCGCGCGCGCGTGTGTGTGTGTGTGTGTGTGTGTGTGTGTGTGGAAGCTGTTTGTTAAACTTTCTTTGTGGCTGCTGCAATATGTCAAGTTAAACAAGATAAATGAACTTTCATCAATAAACGAGAAAAAAAGAGTAGTAAAGAAAGGAGAGAAATTACCGAAAGAGAGAAGTAAACAGACGCCCACAAAGCCAACACAACAGCGTACAGCACAGGAAGCTGAAGAAACATGGAGGAGTGGGAGGGACTGTGCCTAATCCCCTGATCTCTTTTTTCCTCCCCTCCTCCCTCCTCCAATCCCACCCACCCCCCCCTCCCCCCCCCCCCCCCCCCCCCCCCCCCCCCCCCCCCCCCCCCCCTCACCACCACCCTCGCTGTGTTTCCAGCTTCCCCTCTAAATAATGGATCGTGTATGTTTGGTCTTTGCTTTGAGAAGAATATGTATCTTGTGTGTGCGTGTAAAGGCGCGCGCGCGCGCGCGTGTGTGTGTGTGTGTGTGTGTGTGTGTGTTGTGTGTGTGTGTGTGTGTGTGCTGGGGACTGGGGGGTGGTGGCACGGATAATATGTATTTGTTCACTTTAGACTTTTGTCTTTTGGACTTTTCATGTTTTCAAAGTACGCTAGAGCGCTGTGTGCGTAAAAGAGAGAGGGATATGTTCTCATAACGCACGTTGTTGAAATATGCGCGCTCACACAAGTACGCGTGTGTACACCCATGCTTGGACACACGCTTACATACGAAATGGGGTGTGCAACATTCTCTCTCTCTCTCGCTCTCTCTCTCTCTCTCTCTCTCTCTCTCTCTCTCTCTCTCTCTCTCTCTCTCTCTCTCTCTCTCTCTCTCTCCAAACCATAGAAGTGATAATTGCAGAAACATATACTCCTGTTACTACTGCTACCCACACAACGCGACTACTACTTCCGTTATGATCGTACAACAACTACTGCTGCTGCTGCTACTTATGTTACTGCTGCTGCTGCAACTACCACGACTATTACTACTACTGAAGGTGTTGTAAAACCGCTGCTGCTACTATAACGACCACCACCACCACCCCCATCTCCCCACTGTCACCACACCACACCACTACTACTATTACTGCAGCTGCTGCTGCCGCTGCTATACTATTACTACTACAACTACTACTGCTGCTGCCTCCGCCGCCGCCGCTGCTGCTGCTGCTGCTGCTACTACTACTACTACTACTACTGCTGCTGCTGCTGCTGCTGCTACCAATACTACTGCTACAACAACTACTACTACTACTTTTATTACTACTACTAGTACTACTTTGAGAAATGGGAGGTAGGTGGTATTACTACTACTACTATTACTACTACTACTACTATTTTTTACTACTACTACTACTACTCCTCCTCCTCCTCCTACTACTACTACTACTACTGCTGCTGCTGCTGCTACTACTACTACTACTACTACTACTACTACTACTGCTACTACTACTACTGCTACTTTCATAATCGCAACAGACTAAAGGAGTTGAATTGTTCTAGCCATCGTGATATAATTGATGTCAATTTCGTGTTTGTGTGTGCACGTGTGGGTTTCCCCCCTTTGAAGACGTGCTCCCGTTTCTGAAACTTTGTGTGAGGCTTCGTGCATGCTGGACTTGGCCGCAGTATTATCTGAAAGTGATCAATTTGACTTGCAGGGCAAATGAGGCAAAACAAACAAACAAAACTGAAACGATTCTCGCTTTCTCTCCGTCTCTCTCTACACACCCACACAAACACCCACACAAAACACCTCTTGTCTCTCTCTCTCTCTCTCTCTCTCTCTCTCTCTCTCTCTCTCTCTCTCTCTCTCTCGCACACACACACACACACTCTCTCTCTCTCTCTCTCTCTCTCTCTCCTGCTCTCTCTCTCTCTCTCTCTCTCTCTCTCTCTCTCTCTCGCACACACACACACACACACACACACACACACACTCTCTCTCTCTCTCTCTCTCTCTCTCTCTCTCTCTCTCTCTCTCCTGCGTGCGTTCATTCGTGCGTGCACGTACTGTGCTGTATGCCTTCCCGACTGGCGCGGGTAGCCAGGGGAGAGAGAGTTAACTTAAAAGACAGCCGTAAGCTCTGACACTTAAACAGCAGCCCTTGGCGAGTTCTAGATGAACCCGGAGATAGCCGCACCAATGGGCATTGACATGACCGTCCTCAACGGCGTACCCCCTTCTCCCAAGGTACCGGGTGGCTGGTTCCACTTTCCTTTCCGCCCTGGCCGTGCTGAGTCTTCTACAAGTGTATTCTTGTTCCCCATCTATTCCCGCTCCTCTCTGTCTCTTGTGTCTGTCTGTCTGTTTCTCTCTCTCTCTCTCTCTCTCTCTTCTCTCTCTCTCTCTCTCTCTCTCTCTCTCTCTCTGCCCACTCTGTCTGTCTCTGTTCCCCCCTCAACTCACTCCGTCTCTCTCGCTCTCTCTCTCTCTCTCTCTCTCTCTCTCTCTCTCTCTCTCTCTCTCTCTCTCTCTGGTCATCCCCCCTCAATCTCTCTGTCTCTGTTTTTCTCTCTCTCTCCTCTCTCTCTCTCTCTCTCTCTCTCTCTCTCTCTCTCTCTCTCTCTTCAGTGTTTATGTGTACCCGACTGAGAGAGACGAGGTATATTTTTGTGCCCCGAGCAAGTCCCAGAAGTACCAAAAAACTATTATCCTCGAAGAGAATTCTCTCTCTCCTCTCTCTCTCTCTCTCTCTCGATCTCTCTCTCTCTCTCTCTCTCTTCAGTGTTCAGTTATGTGTACCGACTGAGAGATACGAGTGATATTTCTATGTCCCCGAGCAAGTCACGCAAAGTACCAAAAACTATTATCCTCGAAGATGACCCTCTCTCTCTCTCTCTCTCTCTCTCGCTCTCTCTCTCTCTCTCTCTCTCTCTCCTCTCTCCACTCCGTCTTACACAACACACTTGAAATACCCCCGTTCCTCTCTCTCTCTCTCTCTCTCTCTCTCTCTCTCTCTCTCTCTCCTCTCTCTCTTCGTTGTTAGTTATGTGTACCCGACCGAGAGAGACGAGTATATATTGTGCCATTCGATCGAGCAAGTCACAAAAGTACCAAAACTATTATCCTCGA
>JADBJO010001862.1:260000-262500 GCA_016801955.1 Conus betulinus
CCGGAGAGCCGTGTCCAGCAGGAGTTAAATCCCCCTGCGGATTAGCGGGCTAAGGCCGGCACAGCCAAAGTCCAGAAGACCCCCTAATGGGCTGGCATTAGTATGGTGGTCACTCGCCTCAAGACGGCCGACGGCTGACGTTTCTTTAACGGACGAAGGGAGGGGATGGGGGTAGGGAGGTGGGGGGTGCGGGTGGCTGAGCTGTGTGCGTAAGTAGTGTCCAAGCGGCGGAGGGGGGAGGGGAGGGGAGGGAGGGGATTGTGTTTGGACAGCCGCCTTGTCATACGTCACTAATCGACTTAGAGCACCGTTCCTTTGCCTCTTGCTACCTGTCAGCGAGGCGGTCAACTTGGACCTGCTGACGGGTACCGTGTTTGGCTCTTGGCAGGAGGAAAGTTTGGGGCGTGGGGAAAGGGGAGGGGTTCGGGAAAGTGGGGGAGGGGGGTTGGAGGTGGGGGGGGGGGGGGGGTGTCGAAAGGGGAGCGACAAGAGTCGAAAACAAACCCTGGAGATGGTCGTTTTTTCCCCCCCCCCCCCCCCCCCCCCCCCACCTCCCCTCTCCCTGTCCTAGGGGAAGGACGGGGGGTCGAAGGTAATTGGGAAGACTAACGGTATTTGGTAAGAACAAAGGAAGACGAGGTGGATAGGTACAGTTGTGGGTGGGGAGGGCTTGGAGGATTCCACCGGGGGGGGGGGGGGGGGGGGAGGAAGGAGGATGGGGAACAGGAGGGGGTTAGGTGGCGTAGAGAAAAACATGAGAAAATCCTCTTTAGCTGAGGAAAGAGTTGTATGTTTGGTCAGGGAATTTTTGTCCGTCGGGTTGATGATATAGCTGACTTGTTGGGTGTGTGGGTGTCATGTAAATTACCTCGAAACAGTATGAGTATATACTGCCTTTTGTCGAGCAAGTTTAGGTGGTGTGAAGGATATAAAGTTCTGCTGCTGTTGTTGTCGGCGGAGGAAAACATCAGAGGGCGCTGACGATCTTATATAGTAACCACGGGCTTCAGCTACGCTAAGTTCTGTGAATTTCTTTCAGAGCGTGTGGCCGGTAAGTCGGTTCGTGATTTAGAGAAGTGCAAGTTTGTTAAGTTCTCTGTTTCTGTCTCTCTGTCTCTCTGTCTCTCTGTCCCTTTTACCGTCCCTCGTTCCCTCCATCCCTTTTTTCTCTCAGCGCCTGAGTTTTTACCCCCGCCCCCCTGACTGTAGAGACCTCTCTTGCGAGGCTAAGAATGTTTTGTTTCGCATTATGAAAAATGATTCAGGGCGTTCGATCACAATTTTCTTCTGCACAATGTGTGACCTGAAAGGGTTTCTGAATTTGGACATGCTCATTTCTCATGATTTCATGTTGTGGAGAAAGGAATACTTTTTGTTGTATCTTCTTTTTTTTTTTTTTACAGTTGTAACTGATGGTTGTTGCTGGTTAAAAAGACCTAGTGTATAAACACTTTCAGATTGCCAGGCAGATCGTGTGAAACGATGCAGGAATTGTATTTGTTATTCATGATACTCAGCCTCATGTAAGGTGTCAACGGTATACGTATTTTCGTTCTTTCTTTCTTTCCTTTGTTCCTGGGCTTAAGCTCAGAGGTTTACCATTGATCGGGTTGTTGTTGTTGTTGCTGTTTTTTGTTTTGTTTTTTGTTTCTGTTTTTTAATTACCTGTGCGACTGTTTGTAATCTCACTTTGAAAGGTACCGCATACCGACTCGCTTTCGGGGAGGATTGTCAAAACGGATACCATGTGCCTGCGTTTTCATGTTCGTGTTGTCAATCTTACCCGTCACACCGTAGGGTCTACTCGTCTCCGAAAGACGGAATAGGACTGAACGTGTGTGCAAGATTGCTTTTATTCACTTTTTAAATTCATATATTTATGTTATTATTTGTTTTGGTTGGTTGGTTATTCATCTATTTAGACATTTTCTTATTGAATGTGTGCGTTGGAACTCGGTTCTAGGTCTCATTCGAAGGCCTGGAGAGGAGGCGCTGGGGGGTGGGGGGTGGGGGTGACGGGCAGGGGGGGTGGTGCCGAAAACTGCGCAGAAATAACCTCCGAAGAGAAGCTGACGCCGTAACTTCAAGGCCAAGGAGCCCCCCACCCCCCACCCCCACCCCCCACCCCCACCCCACCCCCCACCCCCCATGGACTGTCCTCATGATTAGACTAATTGCTCATTCAGACGTAGTGCTTCTCAGCTTTAAGAAAGAAGAATCCTAGCTTTAGGGAAGGACAAAATGGAGACAATATTTCATTGTGCCCAGTGTGTAAGTAGGATGAGAAAAAAAAAAATGTTTATAGTTTTTGTACTTTGGTCCTCGAGTTCTTGACAGTACAGGCAACGGCATTGGCTTCTTCCGCAGAAATATACTTGTTGACGAAAAATGTATGTTTAGACGCTGTTTATTTCCATTCAACACGAAGCTGTAAAGGATCTTCTGTGGGGTTTGTTTTTTTTTTTTTTTTTTTTTTTGTTTTGTTTTGTTTTGTTTTGTG
>JADBJO010001862.1:265000-277500 GCA_016801955.1 Conus betulinus
ATTCACATTCTCGCGGAGTGGCTATTTTGTTCAATAATAACTTCGAATTTCAGTTTTTAAAAAATGTATAAGGACACAGGAGGTAATTTGATTTTTGCATCAGTCAAAATAATGGACATAGAATGTCTCATTGCTAGTATCTACGGACCTAATCGTGATGAGCCAGAGTTTTACATGGAACTGGAAGATCATATCAGAGAGGTCGGAGCTGAAAATGTCATAATTGGAGGCGATTGGAACTTAGTTCGCAACTACTCTTTAGACTGCTATAACTATAAACATAATAATAATCCTAAAGCGCAAGAGCAACTAGAAAACATGGTGGATAATCTAGATTTAATGACATATGGCGTGAATTAAATCCGGAATTACGCAGATATACTTGGAGGAGAACTAATCCATGTCAACAGAGTCGTTTAGATTTCTTTCTTGTTTCAGACTGGCTTTGCATTATGTTATAGATGTTGATATCTTACCAGGATATCGGTCTGACCACTCCTTAATTACAGTAACGTTAGAACAAGGCAGAGAGATAAAGAGAAGTTCATTATGGAAATTCAACAGTTCGCTATTAAAAGACAATAATTACGTAAAAGAGGTAAACGAGGTTATCCAAACTGTCACCGAGGAATATGCAGCACTTCCATACTGTCGTTGTGGATTGACCCAAAAATTCTAATTCAGAAATCCACTTTGTTATATCTGATCAACTATTTTTGGATACATTGCTTATGAAAATTAGGGGCAAAAAACTATATCGTATGCAACGATGAAGAAAGAAACGGAAGGACGCAGAAAAACACAGAAAGATCTAGAAAGTAATATTTCTTTACTCGAGAGGAAAGTAGCGTTATCGGAACAAGAAAGGCTCGAACTTGAAAAATGTAACAAGATTTAATTACTCTTCGAGAAAAGAAAATGGAGGGTGTATTGTTGCGTTCAAGGGCGAGATGGGTCGCAGAAGGGAAAAAATAACGAAATATTTTTGTGGACTTGAAAAACGTAACTACGTTAATAAGAATATAATCAAACTTACGAGAGATGACGGTACTATTTTAAATGATAATGATGAAATTGCCCAGGAAGTTAATAACTTTTACAGAAAATTGTATTCTAAAAAAGATGCAGAGCCTTGTGAAATATTTGATTTAGTAGAAGACTTGCCAACGTTAAGTGAGAATCAGAGAACGTCTTTGGAGGGTAAAATTACTTTAGAAGAAGCAGGTATTGCTCTTAAACATATGTCAAATAGGAAAAGCCCTGGGAGTGATGGTTTTACAGCCGAGTTTTTTCAAATTTTTTCTGGCTGAAACTTGGTCCATACGTTGTAAGAGCGATCAATGATGGATATGATAAAAAAGGAGCTTTCATCAACACAAAAAGAAGGCATTATTGTATGCATTCCCAAGGGTGACAAACCTAAAGACCAAAAAAAAAACTGGAGACCCCATCTCGCTTTTGAATATTGTATACAAAATAGGATCTACTTGTATAGCTAACCGATTAAAGCAAGTGCTTCCCTCTATCATCAATGAGGATCAGACTGGTTTTATTCCTAACAGGTATTTGGGAGATAATATTCGTCTTATCTATGACATACTTGATTTCATGATTGCATCCAAAAAACCAGGTTTACTTCTTTGTCTGGATTTTGAAAAAGCGTTTGATAGTGTGTAAGTTATGATTTCATGTTTAAGGTACTACACGTTTTTGGCTTTGGTCCAAGCTTCTCTCAATGGATACAAACATTTTATACAAATATTAAGTCAGCTGTGTCTGTCTTTGAATGGAAAATTAGCTGGGTGGTTCCCTGTTGAGAGGGGGTTGCCGTCAAGGTGATCCAATTTCTCCGTATTTATTTGTTATGTGTGTAGAGATTTTGGCAAATATGATAAGACAAAATAAAGGTATAAAGGGAATTCAAGTAGGTAATACTGAAAACAAGATATCACAATATGCAGATGACACTGAACTACTATTGGAGGGAGACAAAAAATCATTCGAGGAATCTATTTACACCATTGAACATTTTGGAAGAGTATCTGGACTCGTACTAAACGCAGCAAAAAACAAACGCAGTATGGCTAGGTAGTAAACGAAATTCACCTGTTAGGTATATGCCGCATTTAAACATAAAATGGAACCCTCCAAAATTCAAAATTTTGGGTATCTGGTTTACATGTGACTTAAAACATTGCGAAATCCTGAACCTTGAAGAAAAGTTTGCAGAAATCAAAACACTGTATAAAACTTGGCTCAAAAGGCAGAAAACGCCACTTGGCAGAGTAGCGGTGCTTAAATCTATGATTCTCTCCAAACTAACCCATCTATGGATGTTATTACCAAATCCACCGGACTATATTACCGATGAAATCCAGAACTTTTATATATAAGTTCGTTTGGGGGCAAAAAAAGAGACACAATCAGTAGGAAAAACGTCTGTGAAAAGCGTAGTGCAGGGGGGAATCGGAATACCAATCATAAAAAAACATATAAATGCTTTAAGATTAAGTTGGATTCGTAAAATCTTATTAAGTAAACATAGATGGAAGAAAGTGCTTGTTTCAGTGTATGAAAAAGCAGAAATTATCAATAAACTAGGATCCAATCTGCCATGGAGCGATAAACTGAATAGCTTCTGGAGAGACGTATTCAACGCTTATAGAGAAACTGGTAAGATTGTTCATGTTAAAACTGCGGAGGAACTCTGTTCAGAGCCTCTGTTTTGTAATCCCAACTTAAAGATTGGGGGCAGATCAACCTTTTATAAAAACTGGATTGAAAACGATGTATTCTGCATACGGAATCTTCTGGACGAGAACAGTGAATTTTTAAGTTTCCAGTCTTTTGTTGATAAATACAGTATCAATACAGATTTTGTTACATATAATGGTTATGTTAGTGCTGTGAAAAACTATTCAAGAGAGAGAAACTGGACTAGAAATGAAATACTGTGAGGAAGGTATGGCTGTAAATTATTAACTGAAATCTGTTCAGTGTCAAGAGGAGCCTCACATTATTACGATTTATTAAATCAAGACCTAACAGAACCAGGTTTTTGCAATAAATGGAATGTAAGACTACATAAGGAGGTTATATGGATGAAAAAACTTTTCACAAAGTCCGACAGATAAAAGACATTAAACTAAGATGGTTTCAAATGAGAATTATTAACAGAATATTGGCAACCAATGTTATTTTGCAAAACATGGGAATTGAAGAGTCAGATAAATGCTCTTTTTGTGAGAGAGAAAAAGAAAATATTCAACATATATTTTGGCACTGCCAGTATGTACAAAACTTCTGGAAAGAGTTTCAAAACGTGGTAAACAGAAAATGTAATATTATAAAACTGTTGCTTGAGGAAAATATTGTTCTGTTTGGTTGTGATTGTAATTTTTTAAATCTGATAGAACGTTTGACTTAATCCTGCTACTCGCCAAATTTTATATTTATAAATGTAAATATGAAAAGAGTTTACCATCAGTTCAAATCTTTTTTGTATTTTTGAAAGCCAGATATGAAATAGAAAAAGTATGCTGCTCTTTAACATGTCCCATGGAAATTTCGTGGGCACATGGATTCCATACTTGACGTTATTGGAGTAAAACACAAATTATCCATTGTATACAAAGGCTATGACAACGGCCAACTGTGGGTTGAGTTTTGTTTTTTTTTTTTGTTTGTTTGTTTGTTTTTCGTTCGTTCGTTCGTGTGTTTTGTGTTTTTGTTTTCTGTTGCTTATGCTTTTCTGATTCCTCTCCCTAAGGCTTGTTGTGATTTAAAAATGATTCTTTATGTGATTTGATGTGCAAACAACAATAATTTGTTAATGAGTTACGTCCAGTCACCTCGTTGTAATTAAACGAATATGAATGCGATTCTGTTAGTCACTATCCCGTTTACAAACGTCTGTGATTTGAGGTGTAAACAACTGTCAACACTTGGTTATGAGTTGTGTCTAATCATTGTGTTATACTTAACTGAATATGCTCCTGTATTTTTGTGTTCATGGTGTCTGGTTTGTGCTCTCTGAATTTCGAAATAAAAACCTTTTCAACAAAAACAAAAACAAAACAAAAAAAAAGAGACAGAGACACTGTTGATAAGGAATGAGGGAGTGTGTGTGTGTGTGTGTGGTGTGTGGTGTGTGTGTGTGTGTGTGTGAGAGAGAGAGAGAGAGAGAGAGAGAGAGAGAGAGAGAGAGAGAGAGATCTACATTTGTCACGTGCACTGTCGTACCAAGACTACTAAGAGTCTGGTTGAAACATGTAGTCACAGAGCCCTGATCTCTGGAGGATTAAAGGATTACCTCGGTGTGTCTTTAAGTCTGACCAGAGTCAGGTTGCAGTCCGCAGGAGAGATTAGGAAGGGTGGTGTTCATTTCTTGCTGGGATTTCCTTTTTGTTTTGACATCTCTCTCTCTCTCTCTCTCTCTCTCTCTCTCTCTCTCTCTCTCTCTCTCTCTCTCTCTCCTTACAATAGTTTATGCTATATGTTAACACGATATATGTTATATGTATGTATGTGTGTGCATGTGTGTGTGTGTGTGTGTGTGTGTCCCTGATTTTTTTTTTTTCTGTTCTCATTTTCTTTTCTTCTCCGGTTCTTCCCCCCCACCCGCACTTTATTACTATTTTTTTAATCTTTGCAAAGTCATTTAAGTAAAGACGGAGGAATTGTTGGCCTGCGCTTTGTGTGTGTGCGTGTGTGTGCGTGTGTGTGCGTATGTGTGTGTGTGTGTGTGTGTGTGTGTGTGTGTGTGTGTGTGTGTGTGAGAGCATTTGGCAAGAAGCTTATGTTTTCATGCACGTCCGTTTGTTTGTCTGTCTGCCATCAAGATCACGTAAAAACCACCGAACAGATTTCAGCCAACATAGTTGGAAAGATGACATAATTACAGTCTAAAGACGAGCCTTTTAAATTTTGGCATGGATGCTTGGTGCGAATCCGGATCCAACTGCAGATCCGGAATCTGGTTAGCAAGACCATTGCACATTTTCCCCCACAGAGCATGAATATTGTGAGGGGTGTTGTTCAAGAGCAGATTGCTGTCTGCGAAGTGGTAGATTTTTCATGGGATCTTGAACGTGTTCCTATGACGTAGACGTTGACATTTTCCACTTTCCAAACTCTTATTTTGGTAAGTGTATGGGAAGTAAAACTCTCAATCCGTTCCTACTGTTACTTCCCATAGGTTAGTTAGTGAGGGGGGGGGGGGGGGGGGGGGGGGTCCCCCAGGATCCGTTCGACCTTGGCGGGTGTCTACGTACTCCCTCGGGCCCGTCTGGGTGGTACGGAAAACTTCGTATGCTGTTCACGCGTTCCTTCATTAAACAGCTTGGTCTGTAATATATGATAAATGATCTCTGTCTGTCTCTGTCTGTCTCTCTGTCACTGTATCTCTCTCTCTCTCTCTCTCTCTCTCTCTCTCAAAACTGGCAAGGGTTTTGTGTGTGTTTTTTTTTGTAACTATCTCTGTCTGTCTGTGTCTGTTTGTCTGCCTCTGTCTCTCTGTCTCTGTATCTGTCTCTCTCTATCTCTCTCTCTCTCTCTCTCTCTCTCTCTCTCTCGTCCATCCTTCTCTCTCTCACTATCTTTTTCTTCCCCCCCCCCCCCTCTCCTCTCTCTCTCTCATCATCCTTCTTTCCATGCTTTTCTTTCTTTTTCTTTCTTTCTTTCTTTGTATCGCTGGTTGCAAAGAGGACCCAGGGGCATCGAAGACCTGTTTTCAACGTAGCTTTTAGCCGGGCTGGTCTCTATCGGATTATTGAGGTTCTGTGAATGTTTTCTGAAGAGGTCGCCGACTTTCTCATTGATCTGGTGGCGTTCCCCTGGCCCTGGCTTGGCCCTCTTGATCGTAAATACTGATCCATAAAAAGCAATATACAGATGAATAGAAAATAAACAAAATAAATAAATAAGTGAACAAAGTAAACAAATGAATAAACAGATAAATGAATAAGAGAAAATTTGCACTTTTGTGGCAGAACATAAGTACACAGAAACAAGATCAACAACACACGCGCGAGCATGCAGGCGCGCGCGCGCGCGGGTAGATAAATAAATAAGTGAAAATTTGCACTTTTGTGGGAAAGCGTAAAATACACAGGAACAAGATCAACAAGGCTCGCGCAAACATGCAGGCGGACGCGCGTGCTCGCGGTGTGTCACACACACACACACACACACACACACACACACACACACACACACACACACAGAGAGTCGCGCAACGCGCGCGCGCACACACACACACACACACACACACACACACACACACACACACACACACACACACACACACACACACACACACACAGAGTCGCGCACGCGCGCGACACACACACACACACACACACACACACACACACACACACAGAGAGAGAGAGAGAGAGAGAGAGAGAGAGAGAGAGAGAGAGAGAGGGAGAGAGAGAGAGAGAGAGAGAGAGAATCTAACTTTGGAAGAAAATAAAGAAACAGCAGAGAGACAGAAAAAAGAGTGAAACCATTGTAGAGAGACAGACAGACAGACAGACAGAGAGATTTGAATTATAGAAAAGAAATTGAAATAAAGAAACAAGAACAAGAGAAGGAAAATAAAAGAGTGGAAACTGTTTGCTGAGGCAGACTAGAGAGGTGAAAGGGAATGAAAAGAAAGCGCGCTAGTGCGCGGGGGCGACCTCTGTGTGTGTGTGTGTGTGTGTGTGTGTGTGTGTGTGTGTGTGTGTGTAGTATGTGTAGTATGTGTGTGCGTGCGTGCGTGTATGTGTCGTGTGTGTGTCGTGTGCGTGTGTATGTATGTGTGTGTGTGCGTGCGTATGTATGTGTGTGTGTGTGTGTGTGTGTGTGTGTGTGTGTGTGTGTAGGTGTGTGTGTGTGTGTGTGTGCGCGCGCGCGCGCGCGCGCGCGCCAATGTGTGTGTGTCTGTGTCAAACCGCTACTCCCAACTGATCCGCTGCTCCCTATTGCATTGAATAGCGCCCCCTCGCGCACAATCGGGCTCACAGCGGGTGCTTGCGTGTGAGTA
This sequence comes from Conus betulinus, assembly GCA_016801955.1. NCBI lineage: Eukaryota > Metazoa > Mollusca > Gastropoda > Neogastropoda > Conidae > Conus > Conus betulinus. The sequence goes on from JADBJO010001862.1 coordinate 272,031, forward strand.
TTGAGTAGGGAGGGAGGGGGTTGCTGGCGACTTGAGCGTTGTGTATGTGTGAGGCAGGCAACAGCTCGTAGCTTTGCCAGTTCGGTGGTGAGAGAGAGAGAGAGAGAGAGAGAGAGAGAGAGAGAGAGAGAGAGAGAGGGGGGCAGAGAAAGACGGAGAGAGAGAGAGACAGACGTACAGACGCAGACAAAGACCGAATTGAGAAAATCCGGGATAGAGAGATCAAAGGCATAGAGAGAGACAGAGAGAAAGACGGAGAGACTCTGAGAGAGAGAGAGAGAGAGAGAGAGAGAGAGAGAGAGAGAGAGACAGAGACAGAGACAGACAGACAGACAGACAGACAGACAGAGAAAGATGGGGGGAGAAAGAGACAGACAGACAGACAGAAAGAGAGGAGGCAAACAGGACAATCAGTCAGTATAGTCATTATTGCCCGTCCTCCTCCTCCTCCTCCTCCTCCTCCATCCCACCCCAACACCACCCCACCCCCCACCCCCATCCCTACCCCAGGTCCTACTAACGAGGCCCGTTGACACACAGACACGCACACACAGACACACACACACAGAGACAACACACACACAGAGAACACACACACTCACACCAATCCGAAGCAGCCTCCTCCTTCTTGGTGACAAATCGGCGCTCAGGCACGGCGAACCAACCCCGCGAGCGAGCTTGCTCGGCTTGGGTCGGGTCAAGCCCACCTCCCACTCCTCCCCCCTCCCACCCACAACCCCACACACCCCCTACCCCTCTCTCGGCCACTTATTATTAAGCGGTCCGTCTCTGTGTGGGATTGTTTGACATCAGTAGGGGGCTTGTCAACTTGCTTGCTATAAGGAGAGTCAGAAGGTCTATGGTTGGGGGGTGGGAGAGGAAGAAGAACAGCAGGTTGGCTTCGGTTGTCGTCGCCGGGGCTGTAACACGGACGAAGCACGCGTGGGTTTGTCTGTCTCACTCACATCCCGGTATAGAGAGAGTGGTATAGTGGTGACTGCTGCTGGTGACGGAGAGAAAAGACGAAGAAGGTGTTCGAACCTTGTGGTGATCAGAGGTTTTGTTTTTTTTTTTTTTTCCCCGTTTTGTTTTTTTTTTTTTTTTTCTTCTTTCTTTTAATTCCGCTTTCGGACTGTTTTCGTCTGGACTGTGGTGCTGCTGGATATACTGCGAAGATCACGGTATTTATTCATCATCAATTTATGTATTTATTTGTTTGTTTATTTATTTGTTTATTTTTATTCATTTATATACTTAATTGTACACTCTCACGTGTCTCAGCGAAGGTAGACAAAAGTGCATGCGCTCCCTCCCTCTCTCTCTCTCTCTCTCTCTCTCTCTCTCTCTCTCTCTCTCGTCATTTAGCTTCTGTCACTTCTCACAAGAGTCTGTGCGTCTGGCAGATGTTATTTTCCCTGTCCAACATCGTGAGTGTCCGTTGCTTAATGGACCGAACGGTGTGATGCAAGCAGACACGATGTTACATATTATTATTATTATTGTTGTTGTGTTGTTGTTGTTCTTATGATCGTCATTATCCTCAGTGAAGACATGCAGGGAGTTTTGCTGTAGAATTAATCTTGGTGGTATTTGTGTGTGCGTGGACAGAGAGAAGAGAGAAGGGTTGTGCGCGCGCGCGCGCGCGCGCGTGTGTGTGTGTGTGTGTGTGTGAGTGTGTGTGTGTGTGTGTGTGTGTGTGTGCAGGGTGTGTGTGTTTTGCTGTAGAATTAATCTTGGTGGTATCTTGGTTTGTGTGCGTGGAAAGAAAAGAGAGAAGGGGGTTGCGCGCGCGCGCGCGCGCGCGTGTGTATATATGTGTGTGTGTGTGTGTGTGTGTGTGTGTGTGTGTGTGTGTGTGTGCAGGGAGTTTTGCTGTAGAATTAATCTTGGTGGTATTTGTGTGCGTGGACAGAGAAGAGAGAAGGGTTGCGTGTGTGTGTGTGTGTGTGTGTGTGTGTGTGTGTGTGTGTGTGTGTGTGTGTGTGTGTGTGTGTGTGTGTGTGTGTGTGTGTTGGAACAAAGATAAATTCGTTTTGATATCATAACTGCTGCTAGATTAACAGTGGTACTACGCTGTTTAGTCATTTCCTTATTTATTTGTGCATCATATTTGTTTATTTATTAACATTTATTTACCTATTCATTCCTTAATGGATATGGTTTTAAACCGAGGCTGACATGCAAACCAAACTGCAGCTTGCTGAGAATTAAGTCTTTTTCGGTGTAACATTTTGAAATTCTCGAACCACCAAGCTTACCGCTTCAGGAACATTCAACGTGTGAGAAAAGTTCGGACTTGAATGTCACGTAGGCAATTCCCAACCGATGAAATGCTCTCTTTGTGTCATCTCTCTCTCTCTCTCTCGGTTTAGCTTTGACAAGACAAGAACTAGACTTTGACCATATTCACAAAGTTGCCAGCAGATAGCTTTTCTTTTTCCTCTTTCACGCACCGTGGCAGCATGGTCATCCAAATGCCAACCCTGATCTTGCGTGCACCCCCTCTACACCTCTCTCTCTCTCTCTCTCTCTCTCTCTCTCTCTCTCTCTCTCTCTCTCTCTGTCGTGTGTCTGTCTCTGTCTCTCTCTCTCTCTCTTTCTCTCTCTCTCTCTCTCTCACGGAGTAAGTGCAGTTCTTCCGTATTGACAAGAATTGAATGCAGTGAACCTATTTTCAGTAGAAATGCTCACATACAGCCTATAGTCGTTTGTGGTTCTGAAATAGGACGGCTGGATAAAGCAGCCGTATAATGTCAGAAAACAAAATGCCTTTGTTCGCTGTAAGAAAATTTCTGGGCGCCGACATGCGGGCACCAAGCGGTCTTGTGCACGGAGATCTGAACAGATATCCAGTAAAACATAAACACTGTTAGAATTTTGTGCGGCGCTGGTTAACACTGACACGTATTGAGGAACACACCGATGACCAGGGAAAGCGTATGCAACGTTATGCGATTTAGACGAGAGGGGCTCGAATGCGTGGATGTCGACTGCTCGTCTTTGTCTTTCTGAATCAGGCCTTTGGTTTTTTTTTTTATTCAATCAAGGTGTGGAAGAAGTAGAGGAGCTTTCTTGAGAGTCTTGACAGAAAGACTTACAGACGGTAGACGGCAGGAATGGAACGACCACGTTCAGAACAGTAACTGATTAATGTGTGTTGCACCTTTGGTCGCAATTCACATTGTGTTCAAACTCATTTGTTCATTGATACGGATAAACGGTTAAAATTCATGATGACCAAGTGCCGCATTGGGATATCAGATTTAGCTGGGCAATAAATTTGTAAAAAAAAAAAAAAAAAATGATACGTACTCTCAGTTGCTATGGCCTCTTTTTGTAAATAAACTATAGAAGATTAGTTGTACTTTCCATAATGTTCTTCTGTCTTTTGTGATCTCAGAAAAGAATCGATTGCAGCAAAATTCTAAAAAAAAATTAAAAAAAAGAAAGAAAAAAAAAAAAAAAAAAAAAGGAAATAATGAAAAAAAATCTTCATGCTTTCAAATCGAGCCTTTTAATGTCATCGCATTGTAAGAGTGTCATCAAAAATATATACTTGTAAAAGAGAGAGTGTGGAATATCACAATACCATTTTGTCTGTTACATGTCCATAGAATGTGCATCAGTTATCTATTATGCACACACCCTTCATAAAGGGGCTTTGCCTTTCTATGAACAAGTCCTTGTCGTTGTCACTGTCTCTGAGACAAAGATTTTGTTTCTATGCCGTGAAAATAAATGCATGAATCCAGCAGAAGAGACTATTACAAACGAGCGGCATTCGGACTCGCCCCCCCCCCCCCCCCCCCCCCCCCCCCCCCCCCCCCCACCCCACACCCTTCCTCCCCCCCTCCTCTCACCCCCACCCCTCCCTCAACTTCCTTCCCTCCTTCTTCTCCTCGCTCTTCCCTCCTCCTCCTCTACTTCACCACCGTTCCAAGTGCCTGTGCCTGTCTGTTTGTCTGATGTCCGAGGGTTGTTGATGTCTGCATCCCTGCCCACCACCCCCGGGGGGAGTTAGAGAGGGTTCCCTGACAGATTTAATGGCCGGCCTCCCGGGCTGCTGATGCAGCCTGCCCTCCCCTCTCCATTGTCTGTCTGTGGCCTGACCGTCGCCGCTATCCGCCCCTCTGCAGGAGACGCGGCCACTGACTGACGGACGGTGAGAGTCGTCTATGCGTGAAGAGCGATCTGTGGTCCTCTGGGATCCTGCAGGCAGGAGTTCACGGGGGATGAGCGGTGGGATACATGTGTGTGTGTGTGTGTGAGTGTGGAGGTGGGTCTGTGGTCCTTTAGCATCTTGTAGGAGACACGCGCGGATGGATTTGGGGATACATGTGTGTAAGTAGAGAGTGGTCCATGATCCCTCATGATCCAGTAGGAGAACGGGGGTGGATTTGGAGACACATGTGAGTCGGGAGTGATCCATGATCCTCTGATATCATGTAGGAGAGATTTGGGGATACATGTGTGAGTGCTGGGTGGTTCATATGAGTGAAAGAGGGTGGTCCATGGTTCTCCATAATCCAGTAGGAGACACGGGGTGGATTTTCGGATACATGTGAAAGTAGAGGGTGGTCCATTGTCTTTTGGGAATCTTTAGGACACAAGGGGGTGGATTTTTGGACACATGCATGAGTGGGGAGGGATCCATGATCCTCTGAGATCATGCAGGAGACGTGGGGATGGGGTTTTGTTTATGAACATTTGAGTGGAAGGTGGTCCATGGTTCTTCGGGATCCTGTAGGAGTCACGAGGATGGAATTTAGGATGCATGTGTGAGTAAAAAGGGGGGGGGGGGGGGATCCATGATCTAGCAGTAGACATGGGGGTGGACGTTGTGACATGTGTGTGTGAGAGGAGGGTGGTCCATGATCTGCGATCCTGTAGAAGACACGGGAAAGGTCACTGTGGATGTGTGTGTGTGTGTGTGAGTGGAAGGGGATCCAGGATCTTGCCGGAGACTCTGGGATGGTGTGTGCGACTGAAAGAGGAAGGGAGGGGTCCATGATCTTTTGGTACTCTGTGAGCCGCTTGGGAGAGGAGGGCGAGTGGACGGACGGTTTGGATCCACCTGAATGTGAAGGGGGGTCCGTTATCCTTGGGGTTCTAGTAGGAGGAATGGAGACGTGTATGTGTCTCTTAGCCCCACAATAAAATCGTCTGTTTCAAGTAAAGCGGCGAATATATTTCAGGTAGGTAGACAGGAAAGAAACCTTTTTATTGAAATGTTTCGAATTAAAAAAAAGTGGCTCCCCACAAAAAAATTGTTTCAGGTTAAGTGGGTTATAAACTTTGGGTAAGTAGACAGAAAACCTTTTTTTTTTAATAGAAAAGTGTTTGAATTTAAAGAAGGGTTGCACGACGTTAAAAAAGAAAAACACGTGCCGTCTGCTTCTTGCACTTTTCGTCGCAATATGGATCGTAAGAACTGCTTTCTACTGACAGAAGCTGGAACTTTAAGAGTGAT
>JADBJO010001862.1:282500-292500 GCA_016801955.1 Conus betulinus
GTTAGTTCAGGGATCATATGTGGGGTCCACCCCAAAACCCATGGGAAGGGCAAAAAACACAAGAGCAAGGGATGCCGTTTCCCCTCGGTCAAAATTGTAGCCGGACGTCAAACGGGGGAACCATTGCTTTTTTTTTCTCCCCCAAGGGAAGGATTCGTGTGTCACAATTCCAAAACGCTGTTACCCCCCCTGGGCGGTCAAAATTACAAAAAGACCAGAGGGGGGTCCATTTGAGCTGGGGCAGGCTTCAATTCGCTCCAATGTTGGTCTCTTTCAGAAACCAACGGGGAGAACGGCTGGCAAAAGAAAAAAAAAAAACACGGTGAAATCGTAATTTCCTGTTTCACAAGTGATGCATTTTCGGGACCTGGGGGAAAAAGGTTTTCAGATTGTTCCTTAAACAATCTTCAAAAGATTTTTTCCTTGCTGGAAAGGCGGGGAAACGGAAAGTTGGATTTACGAGGGCTCGCTCGTCACAACAGGCAAGGTGAAAAACCGTGGGGGGGACGTGCAGAGGCAGTGACCGTAGGGTTTTTACCCCTTCCCCCGCACCCCCACCAAACTCGTCCTCTTCCACATTTTTCACGTTTCGTGACGAAAAAAACACGACCAAATGCCATTTTCTCCAAAAACCAGGGGTGAGGACCACTAATTCAGCGTCAGGAGGGGGGGGGGCGGAAAAAATAACAAAAACCCATCGGACCACGCGCCCCCTTGTTGTCTTCCAAAAGGTCATTCGCCATGGATCCCGGACTCTCCAACGTAGGGGAAACCGGCAATTGGTCAGCTGACTCGATGTGGGGACAAACCCGGACTCCCGCAATTTTCAAGCAATTGAACCTCGGGCCTGTTTTCTGGGGAAAAACCGTTGACGGGGCCATGAGGAAAGGTTTGAACCGGGTGGAAAAAACCACAAAAAGGGCAAGATAACGCATTGGTTATTCAGGTCCAAGGGACAAGGAGGCCACCCCCTTCCCCTGGGTTCTTCAACAACAGGCTGTTCGTGCACGTGAAAATGACGATTGTAGAACCCCCCGACAAGGTCCCCACCCGATTTGCTCAAGGTACACTTCGGACCTTGTACACGGAGGGGAAAGAAAACAACCCCAAGGGGGGCAAGCCAGTTTGTGGTGGGGACACGTTACGAGTAAGTGGGGGGGGGACCTGGGGACAGGTGGCCTTTTTCCCAAGGGCCAAATTAACAATTCTCTTTCTTTCCGGGAGGAGTTACTCGGTTCTTCCCTTCAAAGGAGTTTCACAGCGGGGACGGGTTCTAACCCAACGGGCGGGGCTGAATCCACCCATCCCACCAGGCCCCTTGGGGGGAACAGGGAGGAAATCGGGGGGGCCAACATTTCTTCCTTTGACTTCAAAGGGTTTTTTCGTCGGTGGAACGTGTGCGGAAACGTGGATGTTCAAACAACGGGCCACGCTACAGGTGAACACCGGGGTGAAAGGGTGACGGGGGACATCAAAGGGGGCCCACTCCCCAAACATTTCCACCTACCCCCAAAAACCTGGAAGCACAAAAAAACACCCAACACCGGGGGTGAGGGTTCACCACCCACACATCACCCGCCGGTACCCATCATCCCACCCAAGGGTTTGGCAGGGGGGCCTACGAACCGGGGCGGGTGGGGACCGGCGGGGGAAGAAACGGGCAAAAAACGGACGGGGATGACCTACGGGGGCGGGGACTGGGGGAGACGTCGGGGGGGGGGACGTTCCGCGGGGGGAAACATCTTTTCCTGAATGGAAACACCTGGGGGGCATCAACGGGGAAAAAAAAACTTGGGAAACTTCATTCTTTTTCCACAAACCCCCGCAGGGCTGGCTGTGGGATCAACGAACGTGGGGGCACGTAACCAGCCTGGAAGGTGTTCGGGTCCAGGTGGGAACAGGGTGGGGCAGGGGGGGTTTAGCAGAGGGACCCACCATTCGGCCAAAAGCCTGGGGGACCACTCCCGGTCCATCACACAAGCAGCAAATACCAAGCAGCGGGGGACTGTTTCTCCCGGGGGCTGGCACAGTCGGGACCACCAAAAAAAAAACGTGGGCCAATCGTTCACCCACCCTGGTGTGCGTTCAACGGTGGGCCCTGGCCCTGGGGGCCTTCCTAGCCACCCCCATCTGGGGCAAATTCATCCGCGAGGGACATTTTCGGGACCGGGGAGCGGCCAAAAAGCAACACAGGCAAAAAAAAAAAAAAACCACCAAAGAAGATGGAGGGGCGCAAGGGGGGGGTGTGGGGGGGGGAAAAAAAAACAAAAAAAAAAACAATTCTACCAAAAGGCAGACGCAGGGAGACCCGGCTTTTGCCTTTTTTGCCCCAAGGGTGGCCCTTCCGTTGGAGGGGGAAGAAAAGACAGGCCCCCCCCCCACCACCCATTGGGAGGGGAAAAAAACTTACGAGGAAAAAAAGGAGATTTTCGAGGACAGCTGAACTGAAAAAAAAAAAAACAAGGGGGGTATTGGGAAAAAAAAGGATCAAAAAAAACGGTGAAAGCTTTGGTGGGAAATTTTTTCCGGGGTTCCACGAAATTTGAGGAATTATGGCTTGGGGGGGGACTCCGGTCCATCCGGAAGGGGCTCCAAGTGGGGGGGGGGGGGGGGGGGGGGGGGGGGGGGGACGGGGGGGAAAAACAAACCCACACGGGCCCCTCTTTTCTCCACGTTCCAAAGACGGAAAAAAAAAAAAAAAAAAAAAAAAAAAAAAAAAAACCTCACCCCCAGGCTCCGGGGGGGACTTTTATCGGGACCCCCCCAAAAAAATGGGCCTTTGTTTGCGGGGTGAAGGGGGGGGCGGCGTTTTGCGCGCCGGTTTTTTTTTGGAAAAAAACTGTTGGCTCTTGGCTTGGGGTTCAGTTTGTTTCTCGGGTTTTTTGTTTTTGTTTTTGTTGGTTTTTGGGAAAATGGTACCGTTTTATGGTTTATTTGTTACTAAATTTTTTGGGGACCACATTTTAGGGAAAAAAAAAAAATTAGGGAAATGCATTGGACAAAAGGGCAATTTTGGGGTTTTGAATTGCCCACCTGACTTTTGTTACGTAAAAAAAACCCAACCTCCACTCTCTCCCACCCTCACCTCGGGTAAATTTCTGCTCATTCTCACTTATAAGGGTATATTATCTCTTATTGGGTCTTCCTTTTCCTTAATCTCTTCTGTTTCCTCTTGGGTTTCGATTCTTCGTGCTTGTCTTCATTGGTCTTCTTTCTCCTCTGGTCCCTTCTCTGTTTCTCTCTTCTATCTTAAAAAACACCCCCTTTTCCTTCAAAAACAAAACCCCCCCCGTTACCTCCCCCCAATGAACCCCTCTGACCTTCTTTTCTTCTTGCTTCTTGCCTAAAAGTTGGTTGCCTTTTTCCAATTTTAGGGGGGGGGCAAAAGTTCAAATTTTTTTCCATGGGTTTATCCCAACCCCCAACCAACCACAAAACAACTTCTTCCCCTACAACCCCAGGCCCCAAACCCCATTTTTCGCAGGGGGGCCACCATTTGTCACCCAACCCCCTGCCATGACCCACAGCCAATTTTTCTGTTGTCGTTTGGTTTACAGGGTTGATTTTTTTGTATGGTCGGGTGGATTTGTTTTTCATTTAATTCTAGTGCGGGGTTCCCCCCTCTTCTTTTTTCATGTTTTGTTAAAAAATGGGTTTGATACTGGCCCATTGAAAAAATGTTCAATTTTCTTTTTTCTCTTCCTCTCCTCCTTCTCCTCCTCTCCTCTCTTTTTTTTTTTTTTTTTTTTTTTCCCCCCCCCCCTTCCCCCTTTTTCTTTTTTTTTTTTTCTTTCTTTCCTCTCCTCTCACTATATTACTTTTTAATCTCTTGTTTTTCTCTCCACTTCTCCCCCCCCCCCCTTTTTCTTCTTTTTATTTTTTTTTTTTTTTTCCTCCCCCCTTACTCTCTTTCTCTCTACCCTTTCCCCCCCCTTCCCCTCCCTCTCCTCTCCTCTCTCTCTTTTTCTCTCTTCTGCTTTTTTCATTTCTCTCTCCCCACCCCCCATTCCCCACACCAACTGATTAGTAAAAAAAATCAGGGGGGGGGATCAAAACAAAAAAAAAAAAGGGATGGGGCCGGCAAGGGCGGAGGGGTTTCATTTTTTCCGCTTTGGGGAAAAGAAAAAATTAATAAAAATTAAAAAAAAATTTTTTTTTTTGGGGGGCCCCGCAGGCCTCGGAAAAAAAAAGGCATTCAAAAACAACCGGTGGGGGGGAGAGGGTTTAGGGAAATGGAGGGGGGGCAATGGGGGGGCAGGGGGGGGCAAACTGGGGGGGGGGGTGGGGGTGTGGGGGGGGTTGGTGGGCGGGGGCGTAAAAAAAGCTTTTTGCCAGTTTCCACACCCCCACAAGTAAAGGGCCTTGGTGTTACCCAGAAGGGGGACAGGGCTGGGGTTCCAGAGAGGGAGGGGGAACACTTGGTACAACGTGCCTGGATGTTTGTTTTTGAAACGGGGGCTTTGCGGGGACTCCGCCCTGGGGGACCACCCCCCGGGGGGCCCATAAAAACATACCTTCCCTTTTTTTTCCCCCCCCCCGGCAATTTGGCCAAAGTTAGCCAAAGGAGAGGGGGGGAGTGGGGGTGGACTCTCGCCGGAAAATGGGAGGGATTTACACAAGGGTCGATAGGGGATTTTAAGTGTATGTTTTCTCTCCTCTTTTACCTCTTTCTTCTCTACGCTCTCTCTCTCTACTTCTCTATTCTCTAATTTCTTCTCTTCTTCGGCTGTTAGGAAAGGTCCCTTTGGGCAGTGGCAGTTGGTGGGCCCCGGGTCTACAAGGTTGAAAAAGTGTATTTTTTGGTGAACCGTTGGGGGTTTGGGTTTAAATCTCTGCTGTGTGGGGGTCTGGGGCTGGTGAGGGGGGGGAAAAGGGAAAAAGGGGAGAAAAAAAAAAAAAATTGGGTAGGGCAACGGAGAATTCTTCCAAATTCCAGGTATTCGGACCCAGGGGGGGACTTTCTATTGACTTTTTGGGCCCCCACGATTATATATGGGGGGGGGAAACCAGGGGGCGTCCTGGGAAAAAGGGTAGGGGAAAGGGGGGGAAAAAAACAGGGACTTTGGGACCCGGGGGAGGGGGAAAAAAAGGGGGAAGGGGAGGGGGCGGGGGGGGGGGTGGGGGGGGGGGGGAGAAGTAGATTTGGGTTTGGGGGCCATCGGTGGTTTTTTTTGTTTAAAAAAAAAAACGCTCACGCCCAGGAAAATTCTTAATCAAAAAGGGAAGAGAGGGGCCGGGGGATAGTTAGGGTGGGGCTGGCGGCTCTTGTTGAAGGGGGGGGTTGGGAGGGGGGGGGGGGGGGTGGCTTCCGGTGGTACAGGGTGTGTTGCGTTAACAGGCGGGTCATTTTCAGAATTATTTTTTTTGGCTTTCTGGGGAAAATTATTCTTTTGTAAAAGGGGCGGAAGCCTCTTGATGTTTGTTCCTTTCTATGGGTGGTTTGTTCTTTTGCTTCTTTCTTTCCTCTCTCTCTCTCTTCTCTTTCTCCCATCTTCCACTTTCTTTTTCTTCTTTTCTTTTTTTCCTCCTTTCCCCTCCTCCTAAGGTTCTCTGAGTCCCTCTATCTTCCCAACACTTGTTACATTTTGGAAAAAAATCCTACCCTCCAAATGGGCCCACCTCTTTTACTCCTGTTTTTTTTTTCCTCGTTCTCCCTAAACCGAAGCCAAGCCTTTGGCCCACTTGGGGCAACACCCACAAGGCCACACGGGGAAAAAAAACGGTTAAGTTATTCCCCCCATTTGGCTTTCAGTGTGGGGGGGGGGGGACCATGGCGGGGGGGGGGGAACCGTTGTTTTTTTTTGACTTTGGATGTGGGAAATTTTTTTCTCCCCACCATTGTAAAAAAGGTGCTAAAACCGGGATTTTCCTCCAAAAAACAGGGGTTTTTTTCCTGTCTTCGGGGCTCTCCTCCACCGGGCGGGGGGCCCTTTTGACCAATTCCCCAAAACAAACAGCGCCAAAACAAAAAACAAAAAAAAAAATTCAATCAAAAAAACCAACAGGGGGGCAACTTGTGTCTTTGGACAAAACAAAAACTTCTTTAGGGGTCTCCACCGGCTAAAAAAAAAAAAAAAAAAAAAAAAAAAAAAGGGAATCCCCAACAGAAGAAAAGGGGAGCGGGGAAATTTTTTTGCAGAAAAAGACAGGCACCCCACCCGTTTTGGTGGTTGATGGGGGAGGATGGGGGGAGGGGGGGACCAGGGGGGGGGGGGGGGGGGGGGGGGGACACGCCCCCCCACAAAAAAAAAAAAAAAAAAAAAAGAACAACAAAAAAGCGGTGGGTTCCTCCGCGGTTTTTAAGCTAAAATTGGGTGGGGGGGCTGTTTTCAACAAGGTCTCAGAAAAAAACATTTCGACCCCTTTTGTGGGCGGGGAAAAATCAAAGTCGTAAACACAAGATTTCCTGGGGAAAAAAAAAACAAAAAAAAAAATTCCCCCCACTTTTGGCCCTCTGGGGGGCCAAAAGCCCGTGGTCGTGTCGGGCGCGGGGTGGGTGGGTGGGACAAAAAATAAGGAAAGGGGAGACAGGGGGCAGGGGGGTCCAGGGGGGAAAAAAACCGGTATTACCGCAAAAGGGTCCTTGTGTGGGCTTCTTACCCTGGAGGGTTTTCTGTATTTAAAACACCCAGTGCTTTGCATGGTTGAAAAAAAAAACCTCTTTTTTCCAGGAGGAAAACACCAAAAGCTTGCAGGGGATTGCTTGGAGTGGAATTGTTTTACTTTTAAAAAAAACCGTGGAAGCGGAATAAAGCCGTGAAGGTTAAGGGGGAAATGTGGGGGAAACCCACAACCTAAGCCCAACGGTAAAACGGGTGTGGTGGGGGGGGGGAGTGCCCCAGTCGGTGGTGGGCTCTTTATACGGGGGGTGGGAACAAGGGGGGGGGGGGGACCCCAATTTTCTTGGGTTCCACCTTCAATTTTCTGGTTTGGTGGTTCGATCCATTCTACCTCTTTTTTTCTTTTCTGTCTAAAAATCTGTGTTTTCTTCCTGTCTCACAGGTTTTTTTTTCCCTCGATGGTTCTATTATGCCGGTTTCAATCTCCATCACTCCCCCCTTCCTCACCAAAAAAACAATTCCAAAACAAACCAACACCCCCACACACCCTCCCCCCCCCCACCCCCCAACCCCCCCACCCGTCTCCGTTTGTTTTCTCTCTTCAACTGGTTTTTCATTTCCCAACCCCACATGTCTCCCCTCCTTTTTTTCACTCATTATATTCTTCCGTCCTTTTTTTTAACATGTTTCGTTATCACTTCCCCGGCCAATCAATTCCATTTCCAAACCCAAACCAGGGCCTTCCCACCCCCACTGTTTTCCTTCTCCAATTTCACTCCCAACACGAAATTGTCTTTCTCTCTCTCAACACTTCAACCGATTTTTTTCCAATCCAAGGCCCCAATTTTCCCATCTTCAAGGGAACCCACCCTTATTTCTTTTTTACTTTTTTTTTTCTTTCAAACCATTGGTCTGTGTGTTTCCTTTTCATTCTTTCTCCTTTTACCCAGCCCATTTTTCTTTTTGTCTCCGGTCCAACAAAACCATTTTTCGGCCATACCCACCACCTTCCTCTCGTCTTTCCTTTCTTTTCTTTATTATTATCCCTCTCTCTTCTCTCTTCTCTCTTCCTCTCTTCTTTTCTCTCTTCTCTCTCCTCTCCTCCCAACCCTCTTGTCCCCTGTTTTTTTTTCCCCTAGCTTTTCCCTTGTCCCCAACCCCCACAGTCTGCTTTTATCGTCCTTTTGCTCATTTTTTCCCAATTTTTACCCAAAAACCTCAACCCCTTTCGTGGCCCCCCCCATCAGGGTCACTCTCCCTCTTCCTCTCCTGTTCCCCCACTCCTTTTCCATTTCCTCCTAGGGGGGGGGGGGGGAAACCCCTCCCTTTTCTTTTCTCGGGCCAGGGCCCGCCCATCCCACAAATAAAAAAACCACTTACTCAAGGGGTTTGTCCCTTTTCCTCTACCGTTCCTTCCTCTCTCTTGCCAGGGGGGCAACTGTTTTCCAAGGCGTGGGGGGAAAAAAAACAAGGCCCCGTTCCGGAAGGGGAAGGAGGTTGTTGGAGCTTTTGGGCGTGCCAGTGAAGGGGGGGGGAGGGGGGGGGGGGGGGGGCCCCGGAGGGGAGGGGTGAGAGAGGGCCAAAGTGTTTCTGGGGTTCGCGGTGCTAAAAAAAAAAACCCACTGTTAACAGGGTGGTTCACAAACCGATTTCAAAAAAAAAATTTCCCATTGTGCTTTTTAGGGGGGGGCCCCACCCCCCCCCCCTTTTCTCTCTTTCTTTCTCTATGTAGGTCTTAATCTAAGTTTCTGTTTCTATATCCTCTTCTCTTACCCTCTTCTTCTTCCTCTTCCTTCTTTCCTCTTATTCTCTGTCTCTTCTCTCTCTCTTCTTGTTTTCCCCACTCTTCTCCTCTCCTCTTTCTTCTCTCTCTCTCTTACTCTCTCTCTCAGCCAAAAATGGGATTTCCCACGGATAGGGGACCCAAAACAGGGGGGGCGGTGTTGTTCTTGGATGGGGGGACAACAAAAAAAACAAAAAAAACCCCCACCAAAAAAAAAAAAAAACAAAAAGACAAAAAAAAAACCCAAAAAACCAAAACAAAAAAAAACTGCTGTATTTTTCGGTTCCCAAACATAGTTTTTTTTTCATTTACAAAATGGGAGGGCCAAAAGGGGGGGTGTAGAATTTTTAACCCCATTGTTTTTTCCAACTCGCTAAGGAAATTTTTTTCGCCTTCCTTCGTCATTTTGGGTCCAAGTTGTTTGGCCATTTTCAAAGGGCAATACAAACTGATTCCCAGTTCAAAAAACAAAAAAACACACCGGGGGGTGGGGTTTGGTTAAAAAAAAACCGGGGACGGGTTTTCTTGTTCGGGGTAATGTGCTGGTTTTTTAACAACATTAAATCAAAAAAACTTATCCTGAACTAGGGGGGTCAAGGGAAAGGACCCAGGGGGGGGCGTTAAAAAAAAAAAGGGGGGCCCGCCCCAAAAAGTCCATTCCTCGGGCCAGGTTCGGTTTTTACACCCCGATCTTGGAAAAAAAACAAACGGGGACCCGGTGGGGGGACCCTGCAAACAAAAAAAACACAAAAAAAAAAAACTTGTTTTCTGGATTTTTGTTATTTTTTTACGGCGCTTCCCCACCGAAAAAAGAATCGTCTGGGACCCCCCCAGGGAAAAAAATTTTTTTCGGGCCACCAATGGCCATTCATTCAAAACAAGCCCGGTTGGGTGTCCCCCCCCCCCCCCCCCCCCCCCCCCCCCCCCCCCCCCCCCCCCCCCCCCCCCCCCCCCCCCCCCCCCCCCCCCCCCCCCCCCTCTCCTCCCCTCCCCCTTCTGCCCCCCCCCCCCCCCTCCTCCCTCCCCCCCTCCCCTTCCCCCCCCCCCTTCGCCTCCCTCCCCCCCTGCCCCCCCCCCCCCCTCCTCCCCCCCCCTCTCCCCCCCCCCCCCTCCCTTCCTTCCCCCCCCCCCCCCCCCCCACCGCCCTCCCCCCCCCCTCCTCCCCCCAGTATATGGGTGGTCTGGTCGTGGTGGTTATCAAGAGATGGATGTGAACAGGGACGGACCGAGAAGGAAAGAGTAATAGTGCATCAACCCCCTCATAAATACGGACAGGGCTATACTCTGGATGGTAACTTCTGACAGCGTCTGGGGCTGAAACACGAAAAGGCTCTGGGCAGCAAGGACAAAAACGAGGGCAGTCAGGCTTTCTTTTTTCTTTTTTTTTCTTTTTTTTTCTTTTTTTTTTTTGAATAAGGAAAAAGTCCAAGAGAGGAGACTGTAACGTTGGCGTGGTGTAATGAGGTTAAAGCAGTGTGCGGTTGATAAAATTATAGTGATATCTCATGATCGACTGACCTATGTCTTTGGGGTGTCATCCAGATTCGCCTACCACCTTCCTAATCTCAGATTCGCCTGCCACCTTACTAATCTCTCTCTCTCTCTCTCTCTCTCTCTCTCTCTCTCTCTCTCTCTCTCTCTCTCTCTCTCTCTTTGC
>JADBJO010001862.1:295000-302500 GCA_016801955.1 Conus betulinus
CTCGCTCGCTCCTTCCTCACCTCTACCACCGAGACAATGCACTAACTCGATCAAATAACCGGGCATGGCAAACAGGTTCCACTTAGAAGAAAATTGATAAGCGTATGTTGTGCGACTCCAAGCATCACCAGGGGATGGAGCGGACACGGGATAAACGCTCCCAATGCGTCCCTAGCATTCAGGTCAGGGTAGCAGAGAAGATACCGCGTAAGTGTTCAGATGCTATGTATGGCCCAGGGACTCCACCGACCCTGAGCCCATTACTTGAAGCTTTATCAAGAGAGAGGGCGCTCGCGGAAACTGGATACAGCGATGAGCTTTTCTCCCAGCCTTCCCTCTCCTGTCGTTAATTAAGGGAGTCTTGGCAGTGAGTGTGCCCCCCCGTCTGCAAGTGTATCGGGCAACCGTGGCAGTTACCAAGGTCTGGCGAAGGAAGGAAAGTGTAACGGTTGCGCGACAGAATCGAGGACTTCTGGACGATCATCTCCGACAGGCGTCAAGGAGAGGGAGTGGGTCAGGGATGGGTGGGTGGGGTGGGGGGGGGGGGGTCTTAACGGACAAGGAGAGTAAGCTGGTTTAAATGTCGAAAGCTGGTTCAAGATGAGGATGGAATCTTCAGGGATTGTGAGATGTAACTTTTGTAAGGTGTTGTACAGTGCGTATAGTTTCATAACATTTATGTTGTTTGATTTTTTTAAAAAGATGTTTGTAGTTACTTTTTTGTTTGAGTCTGTCTTTACTGTTGTTCTTTGCTAATTGGTAGTTGCTCTGCTCTGTTCTCCTCTCTCTCTCTCTCTCTCTCTCTCTCTCTCTCTCTCTCTCTCTCTCTCTCTCTCTCTCTCTCTCTCTCCATCCTTCGTAACTATAACTATTGCACTGTTGTAACTGCTGATAAACATCTGGAAAATCCGATTGACGGTTACATGTGTTCTCATTGTATTTACTTGTGTATACAATTCTGTGATCTGGCTTCCAGTCACGATGAACTTTTCTGTATTGTATTGATGATGTTTATTTCAAAAAATTGTTTGTATATGTACAGTCTCCCATCTCCTTCGTTTGATTTTAACGTGGTGACAGCCCTGATATGGCCCTTTGCGGTCGGCTGGGCTGTAAGCAACCTTTTCTTATCTTATCTTATCCCCTTCGTCTCCCAATCTTGTGAATGGGCTTTGTAAAGCTTATCACAATAAACAACCTTCTCATCATTCATCTCATCTTCTCTCTCTCTCTCTCTCTCTCTCTCTCTCTCTCTCTCTCTCTCTCTCTCTCTCTCTCTCTCTCTCCTTAGCACTTCTTTTGGCATGTACTCATGAAAAACACAGTCAGAAATTTGTCGATTTATCTATTTAAAGCGTTCGAACTGCGATCCCTTGTGTTATCTGAAGATAGTTTGTGAGTTCACGTTGATTATATTTGTGTCAAGTTCTTATGGTGCTTCTATGATTGTATTTTCTTGCACCTCTTCATGAGGGGCAAAGGCCTAAAAGGAATAAATTATCTTGAGTCTTGAGTCTCTCCTTTCCCCTTCGCTTTTCCCTGCTCCCTGTCTCCCTCTTTGTTTCACCAGTTCCCAGCCAGTGTCGCCACTACTTTCTGTCTGTCTTTCTCCTTCTTTATCTCACAGACTTCCAGGATACAGCATCCTGTCGCCCCGTCCTCCTCTCTGGCGTCGTTGTCGGCGTTTTCTTTCTCCCCCTCTCCACTATCTGTCTGTTTATCTTCTCCAAGTTCTATAAGAACTGTAAGTACTTTACAATGGGGACGAAGAAATGCTGTCTGTGTGTCTGTCTGTCTGTCAGTCTGTCTGTCCGTGGTCAAAATGTGTTCCACTCGCTCCAGACAAAACTTCTGGGCCGATCTTTCTGGAAATTTGTAGGTATGTTTATTATGGGTCAAGGATGATGCTAACTGCTGCTATAACGGCCCAAAACGCTTTTTCTTCTTTATGGAATATCTCCGAAAGTACTAAGAGAATTTATCTCAGTGATGCAGTACATCATGAAGCATGTTTGATTGTGACGCTTCTTTATGACGCATGTTTGGTTTGTGACGTTTCTTGAAAATGTACACGCGTATTCAAGATAAACTGTGTGTGCGTTTATATGCTTTGCATTTTTTTTTCTCGCTATCTTCCATCCGACACTGTCTCACTCTGTCTTCCGCCCACTGGCCTCATTCTTCCTGTCTCCATGTTACTCTCGCCAGTCTTCACGGGATACCGTCTTACCCTCCGAGCCTCTCCTGTCCCGCCCGTCTGTCAGGGCCTTTCTTTTCACAGTACCTTCCATCCAACGCCATATCACACTCCTCTCTCTCTCTCTCTCTCTCTCTCTCTCTCTCTCTCTCTCTCTCTCTCTCTCTCTCTCTCTCTCTCCTCACCCGCCCCTCATTTCCTTCTTTCACCATCTTTCATGAAATACTTATTCACACACATACTCTCTCTCTCTCTCTCTCTCTCTCTCTCTCTCTCTCTCTCTCTCTCTCTCTCTCTCAAAATCCTACACCCTTTCCCAGTCTTTGTCTCACCATTTTCCATCCAGCACCCTCTCAGCTTCCTGTCTCCGCCAGGCGTTCAGGTTTAAGTGTGGAGAGCGAGTCCAGGAGGGAGCTGTAGATGGGAGAGAGAGAGGTCGTCAGGTTACTATGCTTGCAGTGTCCTCCACTGATTCAGATCATTGAGCATGGTTGCCTTCGCTCTCTCTCTCTCTCTCTCTCTCTCTCTCTCTCTCTCTCTCTCTCAGGATCGCCTCTCTCTTAGTGTTTCGGGCCATCATTAATTTTCCATCAAGACAAAACACTGATTCTGTCAAGCGACATGTGTAGCTCTGGAGGATCCGCTAGGGATAAGAGAGATAAAATGCATGAGGGTCAGGACAGGGGGTAAGAAGCATCCCAATTTATCTCTGCAGGGAGCTCTGGATGCGGAACCGACATTGATAAACTCTCTGATGTTATTTGATATCTTCCAGAAATCGACCGACCCAGACGCCATAACTCGGCATTATCAAAAGCGTGGAAGTTCGTGGAAACTGGATACGACGACAATTCCTACCCTCCCGCTTTCTTTCGGGGGGAGTGTTGGGGAGTTACAGTGAAGGTCCCAGCCTGTCAGCGTGTCAGTGGTCTGGTTGGGGTGGGTTATCAAGAGATGGATGTGTATGGGGAGCTTGAGGAGGAGGGCCGAGCAATACTGCATCGGGCCCCTCATAAATATGGACAGCACTGGACACTCAGGGTGGTAATCTCCCCGACAGCGTCTGGGGGTACAGCAAGGAGAAGAGAAGCTTTTGGCAACGAAGGGTAAAAGTGAGGGAAGACAGGCTGGTTTATTGTGGAAAGTCCTGCAAACAGGGAACTGTAATCTTGTCGAGTTGTGATGGGGTTCAAGCAGTGTGTGGTCACTAGGTGTAAAGTGTTATCCGTTGATTTATTGATCCGCAAGAGCGCGCGCGTGCACGCGCACACACACACGCGCGCGCACGCACACACACACACACACACACACACACACACACACACACACACACACACACACACACACACAGAGAGAGAGAGAGAGAGAGAGAGAGAGAGAGAGAGAGAGAGAGAGATTAGTTTTCAGTCCTTGAAAGCACTCACAAAAATGTAGCCCTTTCTCAAGAACGGTTGAGCTTTCAAGTTTTAACTTAAACAGGCAAAACGGGTATCACAGGGATGCGAAAACAGAACAAAATGTCCATCTTGTGAATGCAAAACAGAACAAAGTGTCAAACTCTCCAAGTCCATGCAGGGTGGCTGCACCATTAAAGAGCGGGCGACCCGGAAAAAAGTTGAATTCGACCTGCATGGATTTTTTGTAACTGGACGCATTCTCTATTACTCTCTCTCTCTCTCTCTCTCTCTCTCTCTCTCTCTCTCTCTCTCACACACACACACACCACACACACACACACACACACACACACACACACACACACACCACTGTTTTATGTCATAATCGCCGTCAGGCAAGCACGCGCAGTGCTGACAACAGAGGATGAGCATTTTTTTTTCCCCAAGACCTGTCATTTTCATCTACGCATCGCCTCCCTTTCATCCAAACGTGCTTGGTCATCGAATTAGATCTCCCATCCAGACAAACTCACTAACTCGATCAGCCATAGGGTTTGTCGAACGAGGTTCTTCTCAGAAGACAGATGATAAACAACGCTGCTACTGCAGTTTTGGCGAGGGTCGGCAGGACATGGACGTGAAAGCCTCCAGTTCATCTCTGTGGTCGATGCGGGGTCCCAAAACGATGCCACAAAACTCTCTGATGTTGCATGGCTTCTACAGACATGATTAGTTCCAGGCTCTGTAACCCTGTGTTATCAAGAGCGTGGATGCTGGCGGAAAGTGGATACAGCGACATTTTCTATCTTCTCTGACTCTGGTGTTGGGAGTCTTGGATAGAGGATGTCTGTCTGCTGGGATGATTTTGGTCTTAACTGGTTATCACGATATATATATATATATATATATATATATATATATATATATATATATATATATAAAGGCTGGAGAAGGAGGAAAGAGCAATGTTGTATGAAACCCCTAATGAATATGGACGGCAGTGTACTCAGGGCGATAATCCCCAACAGTGTGTGGGGGTAACACAAGGAAAATCTGTGGTGACAGGGGAGAAAAGGAGTCGTTAGCTGGGCTGGTATAACTGGGGGAAGCCAATCCCAGAGGGGGCTGTAATCCTGGTGTGTGGTAATAGCGTGAGAGAGCCTGTGCACAGTGTCTTCCACTGATCGTGTCTGTTGGATCCCTCTGTTGCTCACTCCTCCCTCCCTCCCCCCCTCTCCTGTCTGTTTCTGTCTCTGTTTGTCTGTCTGTCTGTCTGTCTGTCTGTCTCTCTCTCTCTCTCTCTCTCTGTCTCCCTCCCCCCTCTCTCTCTCTCTTTTTCTCTCTCTCTCTCTCTCTTTCCCTCTAGTCTAGGGAAAGGAAATGTGATGCTGACAACAGGATAAATATGATTTTCAGAAGCTGTGTGTTAGGGTTGTTGGTTCTGTCTTCCCATTTCTCATAACCGTATTTCTCTTTCATCCAAAGGCGCTGGTCGTTCTTAATTCCCCACCCAGACTGTTTCACTACATCGATCGACCAGTAGGGCTTGGCAAACCAGGTTCTGCTCAGGAGAAAATTGATTGACAAAGGTGCTATTGCAGCATCGGCGAGAGCTGGAAGGACACAGGCGTAAAATCTTCCAGTCACTTCCACCGTGATTCTGGGTTCCAAAGCGAGGCTGCAAAGCTGTCTGATGTTGCGAGGCTGCCACAGACCTGATCGACTGCAGGCCCCATAACCTGGCATTATCAAGGACGGGGATGCTGGCGGAAATTGGGTACAGCGACATGTTCTATCTTCCCCAGCTCTGGTGTTTGGAGTCTTGGAGCGAGTGTGTCGGTCTGCTAGAACACTTTTGGTCTTTGTTGGTTATCACAAGATGTATATATGTAGAAAGTGAAACCCGTAATGAATATGGAGGCAATGTACTCACGGCGATAATCTCTGACTGTGTCTGGGGGTAAGATAAGAAAAATCTCTGGTGACAGGGGAGAAAAGGAGCTGTTTAGCCAGGCTAGTATAACTAGGGGGAAAGCCAGTCCCAGAGGGGGCTGTATTCTGCTGTGTCGTAATGGAGTGAAAGCCCACACTTTGGTTTCTGTGCATTCAATGTCTTCCACTGATTCAGATCTGTCGGATCCCTTTTGTGCTTTGACTGTCTGTCTATCCGTCTGACTCTCTCTCTCTCTCTCTCTCTCTCTCTCTCTCTCTCTCTCTCTCTCTCTGACTGTCCTTCCTTTCTCTCTGTCTCTCTGTCTGTCTCTCTGTCTCTCTCGTCTCTCTCTCTGTCTCTCTCTCTCTCTCTCTGTCTCTGTCAGTGTCTCTTTCTCTGTCTCTCTGTCTGTCTCTGTCTCTCTCTGTCTCTCTCTCTGTCTCTCTCTCTCTCTCTGTCTCTGTCAGTGTCTCTTTCTCTGTCTCTCTCTTTCTTCCCTCTCTCTCTCTCTCTCTCTCTCTCTCTCTCTCTCTCTCTCTCTTTCTTTCTTTCTCTCCGCCTTCAGCCCAAACACACTTCTCACCATCCTTTTGCTCCAGTCTCCATCTGCAAAGGAAATGCGGCGCTAACAACGAGACAAACATTCAAAAGCTGTGTTTCAGGGTTGATGGTTCTGTCTCCCCATTTCTCACAACCGTATTTCTCTTTCATCCAAAGGCGCTGGTCGTTCTTAATTCCCCATCCAGAGTGGTCGCTACATCGATCGACCAGTAGGGCTTGGCAAACCAGGTTCCGCTCAGGGGAAAAGTGATTGATAAAGGTGCTACTGGCAGCATCGACGGGAGTTGGAAGGACATGGGCGCGTAAAAATCTTCCAGTTTACTTCCATGTGGTTCTGAGCCTAGAAGCGACGCCGCAAGACTCTCTTGATCGACTCCAGCCCCAATAATTCGGCGTTGAGTATGGGGATCCTGGCGAAAAAGTGGATACAGCGACTTTTTGTTATCTTCCTTCTCTGGCTTTGAGAGTCTTAGATTCCTGCTTTGCTCGAGTATCGTTAGCCGAAGCGGGTCATCACAAGATTTATATACAAAAAGTCAGTGCAGGGAAGGGAAAGAGTAGATTTGCATGAAACCCATCGTGAACAGCACTGTACTCAGGACCATTATATCTGACGGTGTCTTAGAGTGAAACAACGAAATCGATCTCTGGTGACAAAAGGTACTGATGTAGGTGGGACAGGCCGGTGGTTCTTCCTCTTCAGCGTTCCCGATCATGCTACGTATCGGTAGTCCGTTGTTGCAGGTGAAGTCCACCCTCTGCAGCGTTCCCGATCATGCTATGTATCGGTATTCCGTTGTTGCAGGTGAAGTCCACCATTTGCCTCAACAACTGTGCCGGGCTCCACCAGTTTGTTCTTCAGGTGCACACTACTGGGCCATGTGTTTTTGTCGTCAGGGGTGTGAAAGGTGGGACAGCACTGCAGCACGAGGGCTGCCATCATTTGTCGCTTAGTCACATAGACACTCATCCGTGTACGGGGCTGGGTTTAATGAGGAAGGCTAATCCAGTAGAGAGAGAGTTAATCCTAGTATGTCATCACTGCTTGAGAGCCGGAATGTGGTTATTGTGCATACGGTCTTCCACTGACCTAGTTATATGTTGCTCTTGCTCCTTAGTCTGTCTCTCTCTCTTTGCCTGCCTCTGTCTCTTCCTCTGTCTTTCGTTTTCACTCTCATTCACTCACGCGCACACACCACGCGCGCATACACACGCGCGCGCACACACAGAAACGCACACGCATACACGCACGCACACACACACACACACACACACACACACGCGCGCGCGCGCGCGCGCGCGCGCGCGCATGCACGCGCGCACACACATACACACAGACACACACACACATGCATACACTCCAAGCTCTATCTCTTAATGAACCCTATCCAGCACATTATCACGCCCCTCCT
>JADBJO010001862.1:307500-310000 GCA_016801955.1 Conus betulinus
CCCCTCCTTCCACTCTCTCTGAGACTTGTCCTCTCTCCCTCCCCTCTCCTTTCGTCCACCCCCACCCGCCTCTCTCACTCTCGGTCTATCCTTGTCCTTCCCCCTTCCCCCCCCCCCCACCCCACCCCCCGTCTCCGTCTTCTCTGTTGGTGCCCCCCTGGTCCTTCCCCAACCCCCCCGTCCTTCTCACTGTCGGGTGCATGACTTGTCCTTCTCTCCTTTTCCTCCTCCCCCCTCTCCTCCTTCCTGCTCTCTCTCCTCTCGCCTCTCCCCTTGCTCCTTCATTCTCTCCACTCTCTCCTCGTCCTCTCCTCCCTCCCCTGCTCCCCTATCTCCGCACTCTGTGCTCTCCCTTATCCACCGTCCCTCCCTTTCCCTTCTCCCCCTCCTTTTCATTCCTTACTTGTCCTCTCCTCCACCCTTTTTTCTTCCCCCCCCTTCTTTTTCCTTTTCGCTCTCCCCTCCTCTCCTTTCCTCCATTCCCCCCCCGTCCTTCTCACTCTCTTGCATGACTTTTCCTTTCCTTTCCCCCTCCCCCTTCCCCCCCCCCCCCTTTCTCCCCCCCCCCCCTTTTCCTTCCCCCCCCCCCCCCCCCCCGTCCTTCTCACTGTCGGTGCATTTTTCCTTCCCTCTTCCCCCCCCCCCCCCCCCCCTCCCCCTTCCTTCACTGTCTTCGGTGCTTCCCTTTCCTTCCCCTCCTTCGTTTTTTCTTCCCCCCCCCCCCCCCCCCTCCTTCCTTCACTGTCGGGTGCATGACTTGTCCTTCCTCTTCCCCCCCCCCCCCCCCCCCTTCCTCCTCCCTGTCTTTTCATCCCCCCCCCCTTCCCTCCCTCCCCCCCCCCCCCGTCCTTCTCACTCCCGGTGCATGAACAACCCCCCCCCCCCCCCCCCCCCCCCCCGTCCTTCTCACTGTCGGTGCATGACTTGTCCTTCCTCCCCCCCCCCCCCCCCCCCCGTCCTTCTCACGTTTGTCGGTGCATGACTTGTCCTTTCCCTCCCCCCCCCCCCCCCCCCGTCCTTCTCACTGTCGGTGCATGACTTGTCCTTCCTCTTCCCCCCCCCCCCCCCCCCCCCGTCCTTCTCACTGTCGTGTGCATGACTTGTCCCCCTCCCCCCCCCCCCCCCCCGTCCCTCACTGTCGGTGCATGACCTGTCCTTCCTCCCCCCCCCCCCCCCCCCCCCCCCCCCCCCCCGTCCTTCTCACTGTCGGTGCATGACTTGTCCTTCCTCTCTCCCCCCCCCCCCCCCCCCCCCCCCTGTCCCCCCCCCCCCCCCCCCCCCCCCGTCCTTCTCACTGTCGGTGCATGACTTGTCCTTCCTCTTCCTTCCCCCCCCCCCCCCCCCCCGTCCTTCTCACTGTCGGTGCATGACTTCTTCCTTCTCCTCCCCCCCCCCCCCCCCCCCCCCCCCACCCCCCCCCCCCCCCATGACTTTGTCCTTCCACTGTCGGTGCCCCCCCCCCCCCCCCCCCCCTTCCTGTCGGGTGCATGACCCCCCCCCCCTTCCCCCCCCCCCCCCCCCCCCCCCCCCCTTCTCACACTGTCGGTGCATGACTTTGAATGTCCTTCCCCTTCCGCCTCCCCCCCCCCCCCCCGTCCTTCTCACTGTCGGTGCATGACTTGTCCTTCCCCTTCCGCCTCCCCCCCCCCCCCCCCCCGTCCCTCTCACTGTCGGTGCCTCTCACCCCATGACTTTTCCTTCATCGGCGTTCCTGACCGTCACAGACAGGAAGTCTGCTGTGTTGATAAGTCACCAGTCACCGCACCGACCCTACCGACCCTCCCCCCCCCCCCCCCCCCCCCCACCCCCCATAACATTGCCAGTGTTTTGTTTCCGTGAGTTTTTGCCGGACTGAACAGTGTTTGGTGCCCCAGGGCATTGACTGCAAAATGCGGACCTGTGCCACTTCGGGGGGGGGGGGGGGGGGGTTCTCCCTTGTAGGAGACCTTGATTCTGTAAAGATTGGAGAAGTGTGGCACCGTTCTGTTTTGTTTTTTTTTTCTAAAGGGGATATTCCTGGCTAGTGAGTCTGAAGTGACAACAAAGGACTGACTCCGCTTCTCCATACTCCAAGGGTGCGCCGCTGCCTGGACCGGCTGTCCGCCTGCGTCAGAAAGTTTGCCTTTTCTTTTACCCGTAGAGCCAGAATGCGCGTGCGAGGAGTAGTGGAGGGCAAGCTGCGGCACTAATTTTTACTCTGCACTGAGGATCTGCAGTTCCTGATTAATGTCTTTTTTAATTTCATGGTTATTTTTAATTTCTCCATGACTGGCAGATTTGAGCATAATATCTAAAAGACAAAGAAATGTAAATGCGGAGAGAATGTCATGTAATAGGAGCAAAAGATACCCACCTTTCCCCCCTCACTCCCTTCCCCCTGCCTCCCCCGTTCCAACAAAACTTGGGTATGTAAAACGGTGAAAAGGAGAAGCTGAGAGATTGAGAAGGATCTTTATGAGCTGGCAGCTCTTCGGCGACACTAACCAGGTAGGCAGCCCGT
>JADBJO010001862.1:315000-320000 GCA_016801955.1 Conus betulinus
TGTACTCCTCCCCAGACGATACAGACAGAACAGATTACAGGACAAAACGCAATGCGTTTCGACGTCTTGGGTCTTCTTCTTCAGGCAAAAAAACAAGAAACATTTAGGACAGTGACAACGAAGAGCGAGCAACCACTTAACTTACTCATATTCGGCGCAGAATGGGTGTTGTTTATACCATGCTCGCTCTTCGTTTTCATTGTCCTAAATCTTGCTTTTCTTGTTTGTTTGTTTGTGTGTTTGTTTGTTTGTTTGTTGTTGTTGTTTTTGTTTTTTGTGGGTGGATTTTCCCTGAAGAAGACCCCAATGGAGTCGAAGTGCATTGCGTTTTGTCCTAATCTGTTTGTATTGTCTGGCGGAACTAATAACATTGGTTTTACTTAGTTTTTTTTTTTTTAACGTTTCTTTAATGAACAGATGTGTACATAAACAAACTTATTGAACTGGAGCAACAACAAGCAAATGCTTATGATGTGCTCAGTGTTGGAAAAAAATTTAACAAAAAAAAAACAACATCGGCGGATTGCATAAACAACATTGTTTGAGCAGGGCGGGGGGCGGGGGGGGGGGGGTGGAGGGAGGAGGAAACGAGGAAAGAACGAGGCGAATTCGCGTGACGGTGACGGGGGGAGTGAGCTAATTGTTACTGAGAAACGAGGGAGGCGGAAGGTGTCCGAACCCGAAAATCGCTCTCTAAATGGCCCGTGCCATACCGCTAATACTAATAGTCACCCACGCCTTGCCACCGTCATCAACTTCGGCGGGGGCGGTTTTAGTAACGGGAGGGAAAAAAAGAGGAGGGCAAAAGAGGGGGAAGGGCGGGGGTGGTTTTGTTTGGTCAGGGGGGGAGAAAGGAAAAGGGGGGGGGAAAAGGAAAGGATATGATTAAAAAAGGGGGGGGAGGGGGGGGGAAGGAGGGGAAGCGAGGAAAGCTGGGGAAAGAGGGGGGAAGAGGAAGAAAAGAAGCGTGGGACGGGGGGGAGCTGTTAAAAGGAAAAGAGGGAAGGCGGAAGAAGGGAAATGTGGAAAAAAAGTTCGGAAGGAGGTCTCGTCGCTGGAAAAAGGTTTTTTTTTTTTTTGGTGAGAAAGAAAGAGAGAAGGACGAGGGAGGGGAAGGGGGGAAGAAACGGGGGGGGAGAAGAAAGGAAGACAAGGGGATAAAAAAAAGGAGTTTCGGGAGACTTTCTGTCAAGGGAAAAGGACCAGGCTCTCTCAAAGGGGAACAGTCTGGAAAGTCTGTTCTCTGGGGGGGAGGGAGGAGAGAAGGTGTCTCCTCTCTCTCTTCTCTCTCTCTCTCTCTCTCTCTCTCTCCAGGTCGGCCTCTCTTTGGGGAGGGGGAAAGAACAAAGCCTCTCCTCTCTATGGGAGGGGCAAAGGAAGGGAAGCAAGGGAGAGGGGAGGGAGG
Organism: Conus betulinus; assembly: GCA_016801955.1. NCBI lineage: Eukaryota > Metazoa > Mollusca > Gastropoda > Neogastropoda > Conidae > Conus > Conus betulinus. Next base: position 316,406 of record JADBJO010001862.1, read on the forward strand.
GACCCAAAGAAGGGAAAAGGAAGAAGGGACAGGGAAGGAGACGGGGAGGACACAGAAGAGAGAGAGGGGAAGGGGGGGAGGGGGGGGGGGGGAAGGGGGGAAAGGAAGAGGAAGGAGTTGCGAGGGGCATGGGCCGGGGGACGGAAGGGAGGGGGGGAAGGGAGGGGAGGAAAGGGGGGGGGGGAGGGGAAGTGGTGGGGGGAGAAAATAGGGGGGGGGGAGGGGGGGGAACGGGTGGGAGAAAAAAGGGAAAGGATGTTAAGGGGGGAAAAGAAGAGGAGGGGCCAAGAGGAAAAAGAGGAAAGGGAACGGGGAAGGAGGGGGGGGCGGGAAGGGGGGAGGGAAGAAAAAGAAGGGGAAAGAAAGGACGTTTGGAGGGAAATAAAGAGGAAAAAAGGGCAGAGAAGGAAGAACGAAAGAAGACAGAGAAGAAAAGGGGAGGGGGGGGGAGGGGGGGGGGGGAAAAAAGGAGAAGGAAAGCGAAAGGAAATAGCTGGGGGGGGGGGAAGGGGGGCCGAGGGGAACTGGGGGGGGAGCCGGAAATTTTTTTTTTAAAAAAAAAAAGAAAGGGGGGAGGAGAATGGAGGAGGGGAGAGAGGAAAAAGGGGAAGGGGGAAGGGAGAGGGAGGGGAGGGGGGGGGAGGGAAGGGGGGAGAGGGGAAGGGGGAGGGAAGAGGGGGGGTTGGGCAGAGGGGCGAGGGAAGAAGTCTGTAAAGTAAAAACGTAGTGTGATTGGCACCTTTCCTTGTTTTATGGAAAGTGAATTGATGAATAAAATTATAACGCCGTTCAAGTCTTCATTTGTCCGGCGGTGAGAGAGCGGAGAGAGGAGGGGGGGAGGGGGAGGGAGGGCGAGGAGAAGAGGGGGGAGGAGAATGTGGGGAGGAGGGGGAGAGGAGAGGCGAGAGCGGAGAGGAGGGGAGTGATGAGAGAGGCAAGAGAAGGGGGAAGAAGAGGGAAGAGGCGGGCAAAGACGGTTTCACTTGAATTTAGAGGGAAGAGAGGGAAAAGGAAGAAGGCCGGTGCTTCAGATTATGACGTGACTGGAGGGCAGGGAGGGAAAAAGAAGAGAGAGAAAAAAGGAGGTTTGTAATTATTTTGTATGCACCACACACGCACACGCGCTTTTTGTGGCGGGCTCTGCGCGCACACACACACACAACACACACACACACAACCACACCACACACCCGCCACGACGCACGCACACCCACACGCGCAACACACGCACACACAACACACACACATTCAAACACGATACACATTGCGCGGCGCGCGTGCGCACACAACACCACACACACACACACAACACCCACACACACACACAACAACACACCACACAGGGGGAAGAGAGTGGATGGGTGAGTGGCTGTGATCGAAAAAAGGAGAAGGAGGAAGAGAGCGAGAGGAGGGGATCAGGCATTTGCAGACCGGCCACACAGAAGATGGAGAGGGAGAGAGGACATGAGCGAAAGAAGAAGAAAGAGAGCTGAGAGGGAAGAGACAGATGAGGAGGGGGGGGTAGTAAAGCAAGCAGTTCAGACAGGAAGAGAGCGGAGGATGAGGGAGACATGAGGCGGAAAGGGGGGGGGGAAAAGAGAGTGGGGGGGAGACGATGAGGAGAGGAGTGGGGGGGTGGCAAAACGAGTGCACACGGGGGTTGCGGGCCAAAGGGCAAAAGGGGCAAGGCGGAGGGGAGATGTTGAGGAGAGGGGAGGGGTGGAGGGCCAAAAGCACAGGAAAAAGGGTGGGGGGCAACAAAGCGGCAACAGGCAAAGCAGAAAGGGGGGGGCAGGGGGGCAAGCAGGCAAGCACGAGGGTCAGGGACACACACACACAACACACAAACACAACAACAACACACACACACACGCACCAGAGAGATCGAGGAGGGACAGAGAGAGAGTCGGAGAGAGAGGATGGAGGAGATGAGAACGGGGGAGGACTGAGAGGAAGGCTCGAGAGAGGAGGGAGAGGGGTTTGACTGGGAGGGAGCGGAGACGGGGCGATGGATGTGAGGTGGGGGGCCGAGGAGGGGGTCTGTGAGGAGAGGCGCGAGGGGGAGAGGCGATTGGGTGGAATACGGAGGGCGGAGTCCGGGGAGAGTCGTAGGGGATGAGGGGGGAGTGAGAGAGGAGGAGAGAGGTTGCAAAGGTATGGTCCATGAATTACGAAAGTAATGGCTCAAAAGCTAGGCCTACCGCGACCTCCGTCTCTAACTCCGCTTCTTTCCGTTAACAAAATCTCCTTTCGTCCGTTTTTAGTTTGTTTTGAAGATGAAGAGATCTTTTTCACACGCAAAAAAAAAGGGGGAAACAAATCGGGGGAAAGAGTGGAATCACACACTAGGTTGATGATATGTTGGTCTCTTCTTCTCTGTACTGGCATTGTACGCCTAATACGTGAACTGTGCAAGGGACCCGACCCGGATTTGGTGTGTGTGCCGAGTGCACCAAGAAGGTGAAGTGCTCCTACTAGCACTCTTCGTTCAGGTCGTCCATTCTCATCCTTCCCTCATCGCTGCAGTGATGCATGGCGGGATTCGTGTCTTTCTGTCAGTCATAGGTCTTTGTGTGTGTCGACACGTGCATCACAGACTGTGAGTGAGTGAATTAGTTCTTTGATTTGGAGTCTGTTCACACATGGTGATATTAGACCTTTAAAAAAAAAAAAAAAAAGAAAGAAAAAAAAAAGGAGTGAGGGGGAAGAGGAACGTTTATTTTAAAGAAAAATATATTACTTTGATCACAGGCTGTAAAGCGTTCGGGAGTCGTGGAGAAGGTGCAACGTTTGTTCTTGGAGGTTGGGGGGAGTTTAAGCACCACCAAGGTTAGGTAGGTTATTCAAGGTTTGACCAGCGCGTTGGGCTAAAGGGTAGGTCGGTCAGACATCTGCTAAAGTCGTAACCACGAGACTCTCTTCTTAAATTCTCTCATCTTGCTCATCAATTTATTTATGCATCAGCTTTAAATCGTGCGCAGTGTGGTCTCAGAACTGTAGAGGAAGTGGTGTAGCGTATGTGGACTAGTCCGCACGCAGTGACGCCTCCTTGATGAAACTGAAACTGGGGAGTTAGTCCCGTTCCCCTCCACTCTCTCTCTCTCTCTCTCTCTGGCTGTGGCTGTCTGTGTCTTTCTTTCTCTCTCTCCTTTCTTTTTTTCTCCCTCAGTCCCTCGCTTTCTACCCTCAGTTCTCATGCTGTATTTCGCACCGCCACCACCCCCTCCCGTCTCTCCATCCCCTTCCCAACCCTTCTGCTTCCCCCCCCCCCCCCCCCCCCCCCACACACACACACACACACACCGTCTTTTCCGTCTCTCTTACCAACCGAGTTCCCTCTAATGTCTGTGAAGATGATGTGCTGAATGTGTCGAGAGAAAGAGAAAAAAACAGGGTGGTGGTGGTGGTGGTGGTGGTGGGAGGGGAGAGGGTGGTGGGAAATGGACGAAGCGGAAACAGTCAGTCAGTCTGTCGATCAATCATGTCAGTTATTGCGTCATTTGACATCGCCGTCATTTGACAGAGCGGCGCACAGACAAAACGATCATGTGAGCTAGAGAAGCGCCCCGCTCAATGTCTTCGCCATTGCCACTCG
>JADBJO010001862.1:327500-337500 GCA_016801955.1 Conus betulinus
TCGTTTTCACAGTGGAAATGTTTTCGGCTGAATGAAGGGACAATGTTAGGGGTTAGCTCGAAGCTGGTGCGATCTGCGTGGCCTCGGGTGCCAACGTTGTCTCGGCAGGTGGGAGGTGTTCACGGCAACCCCACGGCCCTTAGTGGTTGCTTAAGCGCGAGTTTGATGGCTTCCGGCCCGCTGCGTTTGATGATTCTTCTTTCGGGAGTTTCTCGAAGCTGGTTCTTTCTCGTAGAGGATGACACTGGCTCTCAGTGTGTTTCTGGACTTTAGCCGTGGCTTTTGCAATGCCCTTGGTCTTTCTGCGTAGAGAGGATTGTCCTGGACCAACCACCACCACGCACGCTTCCGACACCACAAACTTCGCCCCCTCCTCAATCCAAGATCTTCCCCCAAGTCCATTCTATCTAACCTCCCCCGCCCCCTTCCCCTCTCTTGGAATAATCTCATGTCTTTTTTTTCTCCTTTTTTACCTTGTCTTCTATTACACGAGGAGGAAAAGCGGTGTAACGAAAGAAAAGCGTGTACCCAAAGGTGCCAGTGGAAGACGTGTAGGGTGCTGTAGTACAGTCCTCCCTGTAGAGGACGTGCTGTCCTCAAAACTGCCCGAACCAAACCAGCCTGGAGCAATCCTGCATCAGTCACCTTTGGAAACTCGCGCCGTCTTCTTTCACACAGGGCGCAGCGTTAGGCGAGGCGCCTACGTACAGGGCATGTCATTAAGACATCAAGGGACAGAACTGCTCCCTGCCATTAAATCATTGCCGCTGATGCACAATCAGCCCGCCACCCCCCCCCCCCCCCCCCCCATCTCCCCCTCTCCTCCCCCTCTACCCACCCCCCCCCCACCCCCCGCCCCGATGGGGTAACAATAGTTCAGACCCTACACACTCACAGACGAGTCTCTCCATAATAGCTTCAGACATGGTCGGATGGTGGGTGGCGACTGACTGCAGGCAACCGTGAATCTCTGAACCGTCACTCGTTCAGGGCAACCGTGCGTGCGTCACCCAAGGTGCCTGTTGGTAGAGGACTGGAAAAACCTTCTCCGAGCAGCGAGCGACATGTCTGCTGTAGTGTGGTCACCCTCAACCGAAGAAGAACGAAGAAGACACACTTCAAAAAGAACAGCGGCTTTGTAAAAAAAAAAACCAGTTCTCTCCGCCCGAAGGCCTCTTGTCTGGGGTTGTTGGTGGGGGGGGGGGGGGGGGGGGCGGGGGGGGGGGGGGGGAGGGGGGGTGGGGGGGGGGGGGGGGGGGGGGGGGGGGGGGGGGGAGGGGCAGGGGAGGGGGGGGGGGGGGGGGGGGGGGGGGGGGAGAGGGGGGGGGGAGGGGGGGAGGGGCGACGGCCAGGTATTGGAAGCATTCGGCCCAGTGGACGCCTTCGGCGACGTCGTCATCCGTTAGGACTGGTTAGTCTCGACTACCGACCCGCCACACCCACCATCATCACCGCTTGCTGTAACCGCTGATGTGTGTGTGTGTGGGGGGGGGGGGGGGGGTAAGAGAGGGGGGGGGGGACTTTAACTTGACTGGGTTGGGTGTGGGAGAGGGGAGGAGATGGATGCGGAGAGGGGAGGAGAGTGGGGTGAGGGGGGGTTGAGCGGGTGGACCCTGAGAGGTCGAGCAATGTTGCAAGTTCAGGAGTGATTGAGTGACTGCTTTGGTGTGTATGTAAGATGAAAACTTAACTGCTCGGCCGTTCCAGGCCACATAGACGTAGTAAGCTGGGGTCGTGGGTGTGGAAGTAGGAGGGAAAAAAAGGAGAGGATCTGATGTGTGTGGTGGGTGTGATTCTCTCCCTCTCTCCCCTCTCTCCTCTCTCTCTCTCTCTCTCTCTCTCTCTCTCTCTCTCCCTCTCTCCCTCTCTCTCTCCCTCTCTCTCTCCCCTCTCTCTCTCTCTCTCTCTCTCTCTCTCTCTCTCTCTCTCTCTCCCTCTCTCTCTCTCTCTCTCTCTCTCTGACTGCCGCCATAAACGATTTAAATGTGAAAAGGAATCGCATGATAGAACAACTGCAAGAGCAGAATGGGCGATAGCAACGCTCATTTTCACACAACATGGATACGCGCGCGCGCACGCGCGCACACACACACACACACACACACACACACACACACACACACGCACACACACACACACACACACACACACACAGAATGATGAGAGAGAGAGAGAGACGCGCACACACGTATACGGTCACACACACACACACACACACACACACACACACACACACACACACACACACACACACGCATACGCACAGACACCAAACCACGCGCGCGCGCACGCGCGTGTTCTTGGGCACATAGGCACACACGAGGAAAACAGACAGAGAAAGAAAGAGAGAGAGAGTAACTTGCATACACTCTGTTGCGAATAACCGGCTGCAGCGTGGAAACCAAATGAAAACGGAAACTGTGTGGGTTTCCAGCTGAGAGGAAGGCTGTGAGAGGATTGCAGCTCCGGAATCGTTTAAAAGTAAAGGGAAGTAACTCCACCATGTACACAGAGCTGGTGCAGTTTTTTAACCAAAGCGATGCATGGTTAGTTTAACTTACACGGGGCGTAAGGATGGATCTTAAACCAGATTGCACAGAGAGAGAGAGAGAGAGAGAGAGAGAGAGAGAGAGAGAGGGGGGGGGGCTAGGAGAGAGGAGGGGGTGGGAGAAGTGTCAGTTGCTGCAACTGACGGGGATCGGTCTTGAAGGAGAGATGGGTGGGTGTATGGTACATGTATGTTTGAGAGAGAGAGAGAGAGAGAGAGAGAGTCTGTCTGGAGTCCGTGCAGCAGCCCCTGTGTGCACATGGATGGCCACACTCTGTGGGTGATTGCCGTAAACTGCAGTAAAGCATTTATCTTCCGCTAGTTGGCCAAGTTGCCCGAGTTGTTGGGCGAAATGTAATCTGGCCACCTCGGGGAGGAAGGAAGAGGTCTTAAAACATGGATGGGTAGTCCAGCCGCCTGGTGGTATTGATCTTTCCAGCATCTCACTTCTTTTTGACTCGTAAACTGTGCGCCTGGGTGACTTATCTCCTCGCTTTCGTAAGCCCCCCCTTCCCCACCCCACCCCCTCCACCCCCAGACAGACCCCCCCCCCCCCCCCCCCCCCCAATACGTCCACCTGTCCATGATTTGCCTTCCTATGATTTTCGTACGCACACACACACACACACACACACACACACACAACACAACACACACACACATAAACAAATGCATGCATACATGCATGCACCTGCATGTACGCACGCATGCATACACAAATGCACACACACACACACACACACACACACACACACACACACACACACACACACGCACGCACGCACACACACACTATCGCACGCACGCGCGCGCGCGTACACACACACACACACACACACACACACACACACACACACACACACACACACACACACACACCATACTCCGGATTTTGTTTCAGATTCATGTCAGACCAATGGGTATTAAAATATAGCACTAGCAACGAAATCATAGGGATGCAGATGTAACTGAAATAAGTTTTTTTTTATCAGTTTTGGCTTGCTTAACCATTACAGATGTTTCCATCCATAGACGAAGAAGCTCTTAAAGGGACCGTCGTCTCACAGGTATTATCTACTGTACCTTTGTGCAAAGGAGCCGAGGCCAAACTGTTTTCCTCAACCGAGTGTTGGTGTTCATTGACGACCCATAGGCTGACATGTTTGTGGCTCGTGGTCGAAAACCAGCAAACATGAAGTTCAAGTCTTGCCAAGCTTATGCTGTTGATGAAATTGTGTTCAAACAATATGTTATCACAGCCAATTTTCAGGATGCGATGAGGTCTGTTAGAAATGATACAGAACGATTTCTTACCTTTTTCATTTTCCTGTACGCGATTCTTAGCTTCAAAGGGTACCATAGCCTCAATTCTACATGATCTGATTCTTAGCTTCAAAGGGTACCATAGCCTCAATTCTACATGATCTGATTCTTAGCTTCAAAGGGTACCATAGCCTCAATGCTGATCATGATCTAGCTTCAAAGCACATGTGAACATTTGACTGACGTTTTACTACATTGCTCTGAGTGTTGAAGTTTTTATTCTAACATTAATTTATTGCTTTTCACTACCCTTTTTTTTTAATAATTAGTACTGTTTTTAAACACATTTTTGCTGCATGCTACTATATTTTACTATTTTTCTAGTAAGTTTTTGTCTAAAAAAAAAAAAAAAACCCACGTGTAAGTATATTCATAATTACGTTTTATTCCTTGAAAATAAGTGTTGTCGATTTTCTAGCTTACTTTCATTCCTTGCATACAACTGATTTCTTTGCATTATCTTTTTACTACGTTGTACTACTTGGCTAAATTGCGTTGACTACTTTTCTCTACGTGTTTTGTCTACATTATATTGAGGTTTTGATGCTTTTTACTCAGTTTTATTGCTTTTTATTACTCTGTTTCACTGCTTGTTATAAGGTTTTGATTTTTTTTAACCACGTTTTACTTCTTTTTATCACGTTTTCGTACTTTATAATGAGTTTCAACGCTTTCTGTTGTGTTACTACTTTTTAACACTTTTTTTTTACTACGTCGTACAATTTTGAAATTGTTTTAATTGGGTTTTATTTGTTCCATGTTTTACAAAATGTTCACTATATTCTTCTACGTTATATTCTACGTTTACAAATGCATACGTAGTTCTGACTTTTTTTTTTTTTTTACAATGTTTCACTATGATTTACCCGTTCACCACTTTTCGTCACCTAATTTTACTTTGATAGTTTTACTTTTTTCTGCATTTTCTTTTTTTTTTTTTTTGTTTTTAATTCCCTGTATGCGTCGGCAACCACATCCCTTACAGGACTCCACGGCCAGCAGGGCTGTGAACAGCAAGGCTTAACTGGGTCAACATGTCAGCCCAACAACTTCAGGTTGGACCTTCTGTGTCTATTGCCTGTGAAATGAAGGGAGCTACAATAGAAGACTGTGACAGACAATGCAGCCCGGGGTAGAAGTGAGTGCACAGTGCGGTTCCATACTCGGATTTCCCACATCAAACCATGTGCGTACATAAGGAGGTGTTGGGCGTGGACTAGTAAAAAAAAGCAGGACGGGCAGTTAGGGTTTGGGTTTTTGTTTGTTTGTTTTTTTGTTTGTTGTGTGTGTGTGTGTTTGTCTTCATATGAGAAAGAAGTCGAAGGAAGCGCGCTTTTTCTGGGTTGTGTTCAACATCTTGAACATCACAGATCTGTCACTTCAATTTCTTTCCGGCTGTCGAGTCTTGCGGCAAGTCAAAACAGGTCCTGGAAACAGGTGGGGGAAAAGGGGATAATGAAAAAGTAAAGAGTGTGAAAATAGGGAACTACAGTGAGTAGACCAGCTGAAGGACTTTTCTGTTCCATTGAGGAGATGGGGGGGGGGGGGGGGACGTTTCTGAGCACTGTACGCTCCCCCCCCCCCCCCCCTTCTATATATGGTCTTGTCAATTTAATGCCTACCTGTATGGCACAGACTTGCATGAACTGGAAAGAATCTGAAGTAGCAGAGGCAAGGTTGTTTCAAGTCTCATTTTCACTGATGTCTGTGATGGGATTCGCCAAGGTTTGTACACTTTCTGGCGATTGGTATGAAATTGGGAGAGGCGTTTACTTGCATGTAACTGTGCTCGTTAAATGCAGTTTTTGTTGTCATTTACATAGGCAAAGTTCACTGTGTGCTTTAATCATAATGAAGGTAATATGTAACATGCATATCATCAGTCTTGGTGTTTATGTAATGATGATACAGTCTGATTCTCGATGTTGAGTGAAAACGAAGTCTGAGACGAAAATTCAGTATTTCTCAATGGCCCCATTGCGAAATTGCAGGTGTTTGCATACAGTGCATAGAAACTGCAGGTGCACAGCATCTCCATCTGTTTGATCATGTTCTCATGTAAGAAGTATCAAAAGGGAAGCGAGAAGAACAGATGGGGCATATAGAAATTAATACAAAGACAAGAACGTTGAAACGTATACCTCATTCATATAAACGTTAATGTATTTATAATTAGAACAAACGAGCAACAGAAAAAAAACAACAGGGAAATAGAAAGTAAGTGTATGTATGAGAATGTAGAGAGAGAGAGAGAGAGAGAGAGAGGAGGGGAGAGAGAGAGGGGGAGGGAGGTGAGGGAGGGAGGGGGGAGGGAGTGAGTGAGTGAGAGAGAGAGATTCATTTCACAAGAATGACTCCCATGTTCTGCCTATGGAAGGCAGAGTGACAAGAAAGACACGCGCTACACCATTTTTCTCCAGAGCAAGTCCTGTCCCAATCAAAAGAATAAAAGAAACTGCTATGCGATTTCAACCCTCGTACATCCAAATACGTTTTTCCCCTGCTTGTAAATCAAGGGCGCTTGCTGCCCAGTGTATGTCCACGTGCACGACCACTAACAGAGTGCTGCTGTATAACAAACAATACACAAAAAAACCTCGTCTTTGCCTGAGTGGCCAAGTTGTCCGAGCCGTTGGGCGAAATGTAATGTGGCCACCTCGGGGGGGGGGGGGGGGGGGGGGGGGGGAAGGAAGAGGGCTTAAAAACGTGGATGGATAGTCCACCCGCCTGCCATTGATCTTTCCGGCATCTCACTTCCTCGGCTCGTAAACTGTGCGCCTGGATGCCTTCACGTCTCCTCCCGCTCCTCTCCTTCATCTTCATCGTTGATGTGCCCCCGGGTGCGGGTGCCTGCGCGTGCCTGTAGAGTGGAGTGTGTGTGTGTGTGTGTGTGTGTGTGTGTGTGTGTGTGTGTGTGTGTGTGTGTGTGTGTGTGTGTGTGTGTGTGTGTGTAGAGAGAGAGAGAGGTGTGTGTGTGGTATTTCTCTCTCTCTCTCTCTCTCTCTCTCTCTCTCTCTCTCTCTCTCTGTTTTTTACATGCCTGTAATTATCTCCCTGTCTCAATAATCTGTCTTGTTTCTCTTTCTCCTGTCATGTCTCTGTGCACACATGTAAACAGGAACATCCTTCAGAGACAGAGAGAGAGAGAGAGAGAGAGAGAGAGGAGAGGGGGGGGGGGGGAGGGGGAGATGGTATGTGGGTGTGTGGAGGAAGGGATGCAAAAAGGAGTGATGGGGATGTTGGGGGGGGGGGGGGGTGGTGGAAGAAAACAGAAAAGAATATCATACAAGAAAAGCAAACTTTGGGAACAGTATTAACTGAGAGGCACTACTGACAGAAATAATCCAGACAACTCTTTTCCCCCCCCCGGAGCCCTTCAAGCTCACTCTGTGGACGTGATTGACGGCCGCCACCCCAGCTCCTCGCCACTCCACACACGGCTGTGTGGACAGTAGGTGTCATAGTGAGCTCACGGAGGCCAGCTTGGCACATGCGATCCGAATTACTCTTTTAGCACAAGGGACTCCACTTTGGCGGGCAATATTCAAACTTTCTGGGCAAACTTCTCCTGAAGAAGTATCATGGCGCGTTTGGTAGCCGTTGGACATTTCAGTCCAACATTCTTATTTAGCCGTTGGAAGCTTTCGAAAAGTTGAAGTGCCCTTTGTGGTGTAGAAGAAGGAGAAGAAGAAGAAATTGTCAATCACCATATATCATTTTTCGGTGTAATGTGGCGGCGGTTTTTGCTGTGTGTGTGTGTGTGTGTGTGTGTGTGTGTGTGTGTGTGTGTGTGTGTGTGTGTGTGTGTGTTGAGGAGGGGTGGGGGTTAATTCATTAACCCAGTTTTTGAAACCATCGAGCTGTATTTATTGGTGTGTTTTGTTTTTGTTTGTTTGTTTGTTCTCATGACCACATTTAGTGTAGTTTATTCACCAGCTACCATTTATATTTTTGAGTTTTACTACGTTTAAGAAATAATTTGGCAGTTTTTCCCATGACACGGCATCACCAACATTCTTGTCAATTCTGCTTAGAACTGTGAGTTTATCAGAAACCTCCTTGTAAATAGCCATTGCTCGTATAGAAAATTGTGGCTTTGTCCGTCATTTTTTTTTTTCAAAATTGTACTGGAAATTAAAAAAAAAAAAAAAATGCGACACGCAGATAGATGTAGAGTATTGAGCGCAGACATTTCCGTCAAGAATTGTTTTTTAAGTCACGTTAAGGCTTAACGTTCACAACTACAGAAGGTGACATAAACCAGGCAAGGATGGGCAATCCTAGGAGAGTGTGTCCGGATAGCGAGTGGGCTAACCTAGAACTACTACTACCAGCGCCACCAGAATGACAACATCTAAAGAGGGGGCAACGAAGAGGATGAGTTTGATGACGGGGCCGACGGAGAAATTCGATCTCCCAACGTCTGATCACTGTTTAAAGAAAAAGAGAGAAAAAAAAAAAAGAAAAAGAAAGAAAAGATAAGAAAAAGTTGATTTGGTACCACTGAGCCAACTGGGATCCCACGAAGGCAGATGAGGGTGGGGGGGGGGGGGGTTGGGGGTGGAGGAGAAGAAGCTTAGTTGGAACGTTGGGAAAGGAGGGGGGGGGGGGGGGGGGGGAATGAGGGGGAATACGGGCGACGACTTAGATCGCGGGGTTTTAGGCGTATGGATGGACAGGCGGTGGCGGGAGAGGGAGCAAGAGTGGGGTTACTGACTTATTCATGACGGAGATGTGACGACTCGGCTCCTCTTGTCGCAGGCGACCCATATGGCTGAGTTAATTAGGGGGGAGGCGAGTGGGGATAAACAAGGCTAGCAACGAGTGTCGTTCTTGACATCCCTCTGTCTGTCTGTCTGTCTCTCTGTCTCTCTCTCTCTCTCTCTCTCTCTCTCTCTCTCTCTCTCTCTCTCGCTCTCTCTCTCTCTCTCTCTCTGTCTGTCTGTCTCTCCTCACTTACTCCCCCCCCCCCCCCCACACACACACACACACGCGCGCGTTAACACAACACACACACACACACACACACACACACACACACACACACACACACACACAACACACACACACACACATTTTCCCTCCTCCCCCTCTTCCCTAACCCCCTACTCCACTCCCACCACTCCCTCAACCCCGTTCTTCATTTACTGGGAAAACACACGCACGCACGCACACAGATTTGCGAAAAACTACTCGGCGTGTGCATGCTCCTCAAGGAATGGTAACTCATGGCGCTCCCATCATCATGCAAGATGCATAAGGTGATTTGACCCAGCTTCCAATCTCTCTCTCTCTCTCTCTCTCTCTCTCTCTCTCTCTCTCTCTCTCACACACACACACACACCACACACACACACACACACACACACACACACACACACGCATGAACATTCACACACGCGCGCGCGCGTGCGCGCACACACACACGCGCGCGCGCGCGTTCTCTCACACACGCGCGCGCGCGCGTTCTCTCTCACACACACACACACATACAACACAACACAACACACAACACAACACACACACACACACACACACACACAAAAACATACAACACAACACAACACACCACAACACACCATACCCCGCCACACCACACACACACACACACACACACACACACACACACACACACACACACACACACACACACACACACACACAACACAACACAACACAAACACAACACAACACACAACACTCCACACCGCACTACACCATACCACGCCACAACACACACACACACACACACACACACACACACACCACACACACACACACACACACACACACACACACACACAAACACACACACACACACACACACACACACACACACACACACACACACACACACACACACACCACGCAGCGGTGACCTTCGGGTGGACGTGGACGTATCGATTGCAGCGAAGGGAGGGAGGCGAGGGACGAGCGAGGGGCGAGAGCTTTCGGAGGATCTAGAAGGACTAGAGACCCCGCAGTTCAACAGACTGTGCACCGCACCGGACCTCCTTCATTACTTTATTCCCTTACTGCCCAGCCGACCCGAGGAGCCTCGCTGCTGTCCCTTGGCTGGCTACTCGCAGCGCGGAGTACGGGGCGAGGCTCACAAGAAGAAGAGAGAAC
>JADBJO010001862.1:342500-347500 GCA_016801955.1 Conus betulinus
GCTAAATTGCGTGAAATTCGGGGTGGGGGGGGGGGGGGGGGGGGTCATTTTTTTTCCTGATGAGAATCAGCCCGGTAAACTTGTTTTTAAGTTATGAAAACCTTTAATGTGTTCAACCTCTTGATCACCCTGTCACCTCCCTGTCTGTCTGTCTGTCTATCTGTCTGTCTGTCTGTCTGTCTCTCTGTCTGTCTGTCTGTCTTCTTTCATGTTCTTTCTCTCTCGCTTTCTGTTCCCATTCAAACAAAATGGAGCAACACACACACACACACACACACACACACACACACACACACACACACACACACACACACACACACGCCGCGCGCGCGCGCACATGCATTTTTGTTAATTAAACTGTGAAGTCCTACAAGCTCCGAACATGCAGGGCGGACTGAATGCTGTGATCATTTGTCATCTTCTGGCGTAGCCTTTGAAACGTGTGATGAGCAAAGCAGAACAGACACACAGAACAACAGAACTGGGAGAATGGTAGGGGGAGTGTGTGTGTGTGTGTGTGTGTGTGTGTGTGTGTGTGTGTGTGTGTGTGTGTGTGTGTGTGTGTGTGTGTGAGAGAGAGAGAGAGAGAGAGGGTATGAAGTCTAGTGGCGAGTAGTGTTGGTGAGGAACCCCGGGGTTTGTTTATGGTTTTCAATATCCTCGAACGTTACTGATCGATAGAAATCTCTTCACACCCTCACACCCCATCCCCCCACCTGCCCCTCTACTCCTTTCCTCCTCCCTCTCTCACGTCTATCGGGCCCCCTTTATATATCTGCTTCCACCCCATTGCACTATACCCCCACTTTTTCCTCTCCCGTTCCGCCCCTTTCCAGTCTCTGTCTCCTCTTTCGTCTCTGTCTTCCCCTTCCTCTTCCTGGGGGGGGGGGGGGGGGGGGGGGACGACAAGGATACCATCTTATATATTTTTTTTTTTTTTCTTTTCTTTTAAGATATGAAGGATATTCACACGTATATTTTTTTTACAGCCACAGTGATGATAGTGGGGGTGGGGGATGGGGGTGGGAGGGAGGGGGGAAGCGACGAGGGAGGGGTGGTGGGGGAGGCACAATGGATCGTTGCTCTGATTGGCCAGCTCAGATCGTCACTAGTGGTGCCGTCCACCATGCCTTGGAAAGTCCAGGGCTTATGTAGGACTACTAGCAACCCCCCCCCCCCCCACACACACACACACACCACACACACACACACACACACACCTCCTCCCCTCCCTCGCACCCCCCTCCTCCCTTCCCCTGACAAGAACGTGGGCATCCGATGACATGGACCTCCCTGAGGTAGGGGATGTTGGGGGGGGGGGGGGGAGGAGGGACGATGGGGTGTTCGGGAGGGTAGAGGAAGGGCGGTGGGGGTGGGGGTGGGGTTGAGGAGGAAATGGGCTCTAAGTGTGATTCGAACTTTGAGAGAGAGAGAGAGAGAGAAGGGGGGGGGGGGGGGGGAGGAGAAGACAAAGACAGAGACAGAGAGAGAGAGAGAGAGAGAGAGAGAGAGAGAATGTAGGGTCTAGTTTCAGCTTCAGTTTCATCAAGGAGGCGGCACTGCGTGCGGACGGACTAGTCTATATACGCTACACCACATCCGCTAAGTTTTGAGACCACACTATTGCATGATTTTAAGCTGGATATAAATGAATGAACAACTAAGATGAGCAAAATGAAGAAGAGCGTTTCGTGGCAACGACTGAGCAGATGTCTGACCTGCACATTAGCCCAACGCGCTGGTCAGACCTTGAGTGCCTACCTAATATTGGTTGCGCCTTTTTTTTTTCAATCTTGTGTATGTGTGTGTAGTGAATGTACACATGTGTAGGGGATGTTGGGGGGGGGGGGGGGGGAGAGGGGGGGGGGGGAGTTCGGGAGGGTGGGCGGAATGTGTGGGCACGGCCCCATGTGTGTGCGCGAGAACATGTGTGTGTGTGTGCATGATGTGCGTGTATGCGTATGCATGAGAGAGAGTTGTGTGTGTGTGTGTGTGTGCGCGCGCGCACGCGCGCGTGCCCATGCGTGTGTGTACGCGCTTGTGCGTGTATGTGTGGTGAGCACGTGTATGTGTGTGTGTGTGTGTGTGTGTGCACGTGTGTGTGTGTGTGTGTGTGTGTGTGTGTGTGTGTGCGTGGCGCGCACGTACGTGTGTGTTTGTGTGTGAGTGTGTGTGCCTGCGCGTGTTGTGCGTGTGCAGTGTGCATGTGTGTGTATTTGCGGGTGAGGTGTGGATTTGGAGAGAGAGAGGAGGAGAGGGGAGAGGGAGAGGGAGGAGAGGAGAGAGGAGGATTGCCGAGGAGATGGAGTGGGAGAGAGGGAGAGAGAGCCGTGTGCGGGGGGGGAGAGAGGACGACGTGGGAGCGGAGAGTAGAGTGGAGAGACTGTCTTGGAGAGCCTGAACGAGAGAGAGGAGAGAGAAGAGGTGAGAGGGGGGAGGGGGAGGAGAGAGAGGAGAGAGAGCCAGACGAATTCAAATTCACACTGTGACTGTCTTGATCGTTTTCTGCACCATTGAGAAAACGTGACTACTTTTCGTGTAACAGCAACAGGACTTTGCGACAGTCGGCCTCATTGCCTCGGAATCGAGAGAGCCTCAAGAGAATCAAACGAACTCGCGCCTTTTTTTCCCAGCCCTGCTGGTCGCAAGGGTGTGCTACGATAACGCTTAACACTGGCCGAGCAAGCGACGCTATCCTCCCCGCTGTGAAAAGCGTCTGGGTTCTGACAGGCCCCGTCCCCTTCACAGGATGCACGATCCTTGGAGGCGGTGTTGACCCAGGGGCGGCTTTCAAAGACAGACTTCAGAACATCCTGGCGATGTTGGCAAAGTAGGGGTCTGTGTGCTTCATCACGCGGCGCACGAAGACGTTATCCTGGAGTTTTTTTCCTTTTTTTTTTTAAAAGCATCTCTTTATTAGACAGATGTATGCATAAACTATTGAACCGAAAGCAACAAGCAAATGCTTATGATGTGCTCAGTGACGGAAAATTTAACAACAATAAACACATCGGCGGATTGCATAATCACATTGATACGTAAGAGAGAAAGAAAAATGCTAAATATTATCAGGGAAAATTTGTAGAATTTTTTTTTTATATTATTAAATTAGAGAGACGGGAAAGAAGATAGAACAGATCGGAAGAATAACAGCGATGCAACTAGGCAATCTACACAACACAAATATCATGATTCCCCATGCACCGAACGTACACAAAATTTGAACAGAGGAGAGAGAGAGAGAAGAGAGAGAGAGAGAGAGCGAGAGAGGAGAGAGAGAGAGAGAGGAGAGAGAGAGAGAGAGAGATGCGTCCTGTCTCCCAAGGCACCAAAAGAGCCCGCTGGACCTTACTTGAATGCTAGGTTAAGATGGCGGTAAATGAATCGGATTTGTGATTTATGAGCCTGGGTCATGTTTCGCATAAAATGTTCAAAATCAGTCTCTGCGGCATAAAACAGTTGTCAGCGAGATATATGACGTTGTCATTCTCACGCCTCACATGCAAAAGCGCTCTCATTTTTTTTCACGTCCGGATCCGTACTAAGGGGGAAAAAAAAACGGGTTTGCTGAGAAAAGCCAATCAAATCTGTGAATAACAAACAAGTAGGGTCACTCTTTCTCCCATGATATAATAGACACACGCCCACAATTCCAAAGGAATGCTGCCCACGGCACCGAGTCGCCTAGCAGATATGACAGCACCCAAAACAAACAAGGAAACATCCCCCAAAAAAGTTTTGCTATATACCCTGCACCGGACACATCTACATAGCAACAACAGCTGGAGAAACGAACAAATACAAATTAAAATTTATTCAAGACTGGAACAGCCTTTTCGGTCTTGAATAGAGTCAGTGCTAAACCTTGGTCGCCTTGTGCTATACCTTTGTCTCGCGGCAAGATACCTGGGCCTGCTCTTTCGGTTAAGAAACGCACTCTTTCTTAGATGGCGGCCAGCATACAACCCCTAGCTTGACTACGCTTGGCCTGTCCCACCCACACCATCAAAGACCACACGCCCCCTCGGACTGACAAGCACACCGTGCAGGCATTCGACACTGGACAGTCACTCCCGCACGTGCAGCTTGGCACATGTCCACCACTCGTTGGGACAAAAAACTATGTGGGGGAGGGGGAAGGGTTAAGGTTACTCTTTCCCCCGAACGACCTTGGAAGGCGTGGATGTGATCTTAGGAGCGAGTGTCACGTGCTGTGAGATCAGTGTCTGGCTGATGTGTGTCCGGTTTTTACCGCAGGTCTGTCAACAACTGTCTCAGCGCGAAGTGCTCTGGTCGAAACATCCCAAACTGCATTGCTTTTGTATGGGGAAGCAGCATTGCCTTTTTTTTTCGTTTTTTTTTTTTTTTAAAAATATTTGAGTCTTGTTTAGTTTTGTTTTTTGTTTTTGTTTTTAATTAGTCCAAAGAAGCGAAGTCACGTAGTGCTTACTGATGTTTGAGTTCACATGCTGAGTAGAATTTTTTTAATGTGGTTTTGAATAGGGAAGCGTAAGAAGACGCACAGAGAGACAGAGACAGACAGAAAGAGAGAGGGGGGGGGAAGGGAGGGAGGGAGGGAGGGAGGGAGGCAGCGGAAACACACACACACACACACACACACACACACACACACACACACACACATTTGTCTGACCTAGTTGTCGTGGAGAATATAACAGGTGTAGAACTCACAACTTGTAACCATATTTTGCCGCCGAGTTAACGCCCACCCCAGCCCTGTCTCTCAGATACTCCGCAAGGGAGATGATGGCAAGCAAGGGGGCCCATTCTTCTCCTGACCCTTCAACCTGTGGGCACGGACTACAAGGACGAAAGAAACGTCGGGGGTTGCGCGATGACATGCCTCTCCTGTGAAGACGTTGGTCCACAAGGGCTCTGATGGCCCTCAGTCTGCTGGATCTATGGCCAGTGGTGTCCTTGACGGCCCTCAGTCTGCTGGATCTATGGCCAGTGGTGTCCTTGACGGCCCTCAGTCTCTG
>JADBJO010001862.1:357500-360000 GCA_016801955.1 Conus betulinus
GAGTGACAGATCTAAACAGTCTTTTCTTTGCACCTGTGTGTGTGTGTGTGTGTGTGTGTGTGTGTGTGCGCGCGCGCGCGCGCGCGCGTGCATATGCGTATTGTTACATTTAAAGGTCTACTTCGAGACCGGCATTATAACTCGTCAGCTTCAATCAAGCATGGGATATAAACAGTTAAGAGAGAGAGAGAGAGAGAGAGAGAGAGAGAGAGAGAGAGAGAGAGAGATGGAATGGTTTGCGATCAAGACACAAACGTTGAATGAAAGAGGGCATTTTTTCACCCGTGATCAAGAAGGGGGGGGGGGGGGGGGGGGGGGGGGGGGTAGCAAGTAACTGGGACCAAATTCGACATTGCTCAACTTTCTCTTGAATGTGACGTCAGTAGTCTAAGGGGCCCCCTGAATCCGACGAGCTGGCTGGCTTGAAGCGAGTCAGGTCGATCCATCCGATGCAACTCTCCACCCGATCTTTTGCACAGTGAGTTTTAAGTTGACATATCGACACCAGAGACCTTTGGACTGAGTCGACGAGGAGATTTCTGTACAGACAAACACATTGTCTACAACAGAGAAAACGTTTTTCTCGTCGCCGGAGTCTCCTCGTCGTTTTCTGTTGACAGTCTCAGTGGAATCGGAAAAGAATATCCTACGAATTGCACATGTTAGGCCTACGTCATATCAACGTCATTCTTAGCGCGTTCTCGACAATCCCGGACAGAAAGCAAACGCTATAGATCAAACTTCAGTCTCTAAGCAACGTTCTGCGACGGGAATACACGACGAAGTGACATATTTAACAGCGAATCTATGCCTGCTTTTAATTCGAAGTTTGATTTATTTTTTGTGGACATTATGAGAATGCAGACAGCTCTACAAGTGACGTCACAGTTTTCTGTCCATGGCGCCGTGGGCGAAAGCGGTTTTTTTTTCATGTCAGATTGTGTTTATTTGTATGGCAACTTTCTCTCTCTCTCTCTCTCTCTCTCTCTCTCTCTCTCTCTCTCTCTTCTTTTAACTCGAAACGGACCCCATACTGCGGATGCACGACGTACGTGCAGACTCGCTTTCAATGACTTACTGCCTGTCTCGAGAACCGACTTTAAAAGTGTGTGTGTATGTGTGTGTGTGTGTGTTTGAATGGCTGGCGATCTAAGTCATTTTGTTGGAGTCGTTTTGGTTTTTTTTTTCGTTCAAGTTCATTTGTTTTTTCAGGGTGTCATCTTTCTTGAGTATGTGACCTTTCCTTCCCACGTTGAAAGGGCTAGACGATATTGATTGAAAAAAAAAAAAAAAAAAAAAAAGGTAACTATGTAAATCCTAGGTAAGCTTTTAGAAAAAAAAAAAAAAAACAAAAGAAAAAAACAAAACAAAACAAAGAAAAAAAAAACGAAAAAAGATACTTCCAATGGTATGATGTTGTTATTGATGTGTCTTTAAATGTATTTTTGTGGCTAAGAACATTGGAAGCTATTTCATCTAGAATGAAAACAGACACCTACTCTCGCCTACACATGTTCCTTCTCTGTCTCTGTCTCTCTCTCTCTCTCTCTCTCTCTCTCTCTCTCTCTCTCTCTCTCTCTCTCTCTCTCTCTCTCTCTCTCTCTCTCTCTCTCTCTCTCTCTCTCACATACACACATATTTCTCTCTCTCTCTCTTTCTCTCTCTCTCTCTCTCTCTCTCTCTCTCTTCCCTGCCCCTCCCTCCCCTTCACTACTCTCTTTCACCCTCTATCATTCTCTCCCTTTTTCTCTCAGGCTTATACAAAGAGACATGAGAACGAGGAGAACTGCATAAAGAAAGAGCTGAAAAGAAGACACTCAGAGCCAAGAGAAGACAGCAAATACTCCAAGTTGCCTCCTTTGATAGCGTGGGCCTGAACAGTTGAAAGTGGTGCCCCCCCCCCCCCCCCCCCCCCCCCCCCACCCCACCCCCCAACCCCCTCTCCCTCCCCAGTTCGTGTCGCAATTTGGAGGACGTTGAGCTTCTTGCTTCAGAAGGGGGTGGGGGTGAGGGGGTGGGGGTGGGGGAGAGGCAGTGGTGATACTAGACGATGGTAATGCCATTCTAAAGTAGGCTACGTCTGTTCTAAAAGTCGCTGCGGCATCCTCTGCTTTCAACAAAACGATATCATAATGGTCATGACCAGACGTCCAGTCTTCTGGGAATGCCGATATTGCAAACTTCAGAGTCTGTTCCCGTGATTGGCAGTGAGTGTCAGCTTGGAGGGATATGTCAAATGGTTGACAAAGAGAGAGTACAGATAAATACTTTGACTGTTTTTGATCAAAACGGTACGATCTAACGAAGTGGGCATTTTCACTGAATCGACGAGATTTTGGCAAAGACAAAAACATATTTTCTGTTGTCGTCGTCCGACTCCCATTGGAAGTGGAAAGGCTACATAAATGCGCATATGACGTCATTGTTTGTCATGCGCCCCATTCTTTTTTAACAACACGTATTTTCGACAATTCCAGGATAAACTGTTATGATATCGTTT
>JADBJO010001862.1:365000-367883 GCA_016801955.1 Conus betulinus
CTCTCTCTCTCTCTCTCTCTCTCTCTCTCTAAGAGGCTAGACTCTATGGCCTTTCTGAAAGAGAACGTCCGAATTTGCGTTTCCTAAGCTCTGTCTTTTAATTATTTACTCTATTGACCCACGTCATGCTTTGTCAGTCAATCAAGTTGGTTTTTTTTTTTACTCTCTCTCTCTCTCTCTCTCTCTCTCTCTCTCTCTCTCTCTCTCTCCCTCCCTCCCTCTCTGTAACCCCTGAATTATTTGACGGTAATGACGTGTTTTTGCTATAGACATGTATCCGGTGATGACGATTTTCGTGCCAACTGTTCTGACAATGACGTGTGTTCGGGTGACTGTGAGTTTTCTGATGATAACGTGTATTCGGGCGACTGTGTGTTTCTAGCGATGACGTCTCTCTGGTAATGAGCTTTGTCGTGACAGTCTGTTCATGATGATGACGTGAATTCGGGGGCCTAAGTGTTGCTGATGATGACGTGTGTTAGGTTGACTGTGATTTACTGATGATGACGTGTGTGCGTGTGTGTGTTCAGAGTGACAGTATGTTAACTGATAATGATGCATGTTAGAGTGACTTGTGTGTTACTGATGATGACGTGTATTAGGGTGACTGTGTGCTACTGATGATGACGCGTGTGTTAGGGTGACTGTGGTTTTTACTGATAATGACAGTGTGTTAGTAGAGTGACTGTGTGTTACTGATAATAACAGTGTGTTCGTAGAGTGGACTGTGTGTTACTGATAATGACAGTGTGTTAGGGTGACAGTGTGTCACTGATAATGACAGTGTGTAAGGGTGACTGTGTGTTTATGATAATGACAGTATTAGAAGAGTGACTGTGTGTTACTGATAATAACAGTGTGTTAGTAGAGTGACTGTGTGTTTACTGATAATGACAGTGCGTAAGGTGACCAGTATGTTACTGATAATGACAGTGTAGGTGTTAGTAGGGTGACTGGTATGTTACTGATAACGACAGTGTGTTGGGGTGGACTGTGTGATACTGATAATGACAGTGTGTTAGTAGAGTGATTGTGTGTTTACTGCTGCTGACCTCTCTCTCTCTCTCTCTTCTCTCCTCTCGCTCTCTCTCTGTCGGTCTGTCTGTCCTGTGTGGTTTTGTGTGTTTGTGTGTGTGTGTGTTGTGTGGTGTGTGTGTGTGTGTGGTGTGGGTGTGTGTGTTGTGGGTGTGTTAGCGAGAGACTGGTGTTGTATTAATGATGATGACGTGTGTTAGGGAAGATGTTTGTTGTTAAACTGTATTAACTGAGGTATTATGGGACGTGTGTTGTAGGGAGACCAGTGTGTTTCTGATGATGACCTGTGTTTGCTGATAATGACGCTGTGTTAGGGTGACTGTGTGTATTCTTGGTAATGACAGTGCTTTTACTGGGTGACCTGCGTGTGATCCTGTTTGCATGAAACCTGTGTGTCTAAGGGAGACCTGTATTACTTATGTGATGTATGATGAATGACGTCATTCTGGTGATGACGGAGTCTTTTCTGTGTGATGACGGTATTCTCAGCTGACGGTGAGGGCGGAAGGGGAGGGAGATGCGGGCAGCCACACGTCGCTTGGCAGCATAGCGACAGTGGCCGTTGGTGCCAGCAGCGAGCAGCGACAGCTCCGGAGGACAGCCTCCGGCTGCATCGGCGGGGATGGTGTTGGCGGTTGGAGAGAGCATGAATTAGACTCTTTTTTTTTTTCTTTTTTTCACATGCTGCCTTTCCCTTCACTCCCACTATTGAATACCCTCTTACCTGGGGTGGGGGCGCCCTATCTGTTCTCTTTTTCTCTCTGTGTCCGACGGTTCTACTATGCTATCTCTTATACAGCTTGCCTCTGCATCTCTATCCTATATTCTCTATCCATAGCTCCCTTCTCTCTTCTCCTTTGGCAGTTCTAATATCTCCTCTCGATCTCTATCTCTATATGCTAACTCTGTGTCAGTCCTCTTCAGTCTCTCTATCTCTGTCAGTCTCTCTGCTATATCTACATAATCTCTCTTTCTCTCTCTATTGATATTCTCACTATTCCGCTTCCTCTCTCTCTCTCTCTCTCTCTCGTCTCTCTCTCTCCCCAAAAACACCCCTCGAAAAAGTACGCCTGCTACCCCCTCTCCTCTTTCTCCCCTTCGTATCCTAATTCGTCTCTCTCACTATCTCTCTCTCCTCTCTCTCTCTCTCTCTCTCTCTCTCTGTAAGTCTCTGTCATCTCTCTAGCTCCCTGTGTTTGTGTGGCTGTGTTCAGTCTCTCTCAGTCTCTCTCTCTCTTTCACTCTGGATCCTCTCTCTCTCTCCATCCTCTCTCTTTCTCTCTCTCTCCGCCCCGTCTCCTCCCTCTACCTCCCTCTCTCTCTCTCTCTTCTCTCTCTCTCTCCTCGCTCTCCCCCCCCGGCATCCTGCCACCCCCTCTCCTCTTCTCCCGTCGTCTCCTCTTCTCTCTCCTCTCTCACGCTCTCTCTCTCTCTCCTCTCTCTCTCTCCTCTCTCTGTCAGTCTCTCTCTCTCTCTCTCTCTCCTCCTCTCTCTCTCTCTGGTGTGTGGTCATTCTCTCTCAGTCTCTCTCTTCTGTCTTGCCTCTCTCTCTCTCTCCATCCTCCTCTTTCTCTCTCTCTCCTCCTCCCTTCGCCTCCCTCTCTCCTCCTCCTCTCTCTCTCCTCTCCCCCTCCCCTCCTCGCTGCCCACCCCCCTCCTCTTTCTCACTCGTCTCCTCTTCTTCTCTCGCTCCTCTCACCCCCCCATTTTGAAGCGAGAAAGGATAGAGAGATAGAAGCGAGATAGAGAGCGATAAAGAGATAAGAAGCATAAAGATAGAGATAATAGAAGAGAGGAAAGGAGAAAAGGAGCCGTAAGCTGTGATCTCCAGTGCGTGTTTCGCATTAC
>JADBJO010001863.1:5000-7500 GCA_016801955.1 Conus betulinus
TTGAGGGTTTTTTTTTTCTTGCAAGGCGGGGGGGGGGGGGGGGGGGGGGGGGGGTGCGGGGGAGTAGTATGGAGTTTCGTTCTCGTTTCTGTATTTCGAATCAGAGTTAGCTTGGCCCAACTGCACACTCTTTGAGGAATCTGTTCAACATTGCCGGGAATGAGGCTAAAGGGAAGTAACTCTCTCTCTCTCTCTCTCTCTCTCTCTCTCTGTCTGTCTGTCTGTCTGTCTGTCTATCGCTTCTCTCTCTCTCTCTCTCTCTCTCTCTCTCTCTCTCTCTCTCTCTCGATATATCTATCTATCTAATCTGTCTGTCTGTCTATCTATTGTGTTGGTTGGTTGGTGGTTGGTGTTTTTTTTTTCGTTTTTTTTTTTTTTCTCTTTCGTTGTTTTGTTACACCCTAAAGTGGTGAGAGATTGTATACCACATCACACCAACTTGTATTACACTATACCAGATCATACCACACTGCAGCACACACTACACCACACCCAACCACACACACCAAACCACACCACACCACACCACACTACGCCACACCCCACCACACCCACACCACAGGACAAGTTACAGCACATTACAATTCGTATGCCTGCGCCTCATCTTCCCTCACCTCACCTCCTTCCCATCTCTCACCACCACCACCCCCCCCCCCCTAAAGAAAAAAAAAAAAAAAAAAAATATATATATATATATATATATATATATGGTTGTATTGTCCCAGCCATTACCACAGCAGCGAAATAAAAAGGCAGTCCGAGATGACTGCGTGGGGAGGGGGGCGGGGAGGAGGGGGAATGGGGGGGGGGGGGGGTGGATCATCGATGCAGGGCCAACTCCGGCATGGGGCATGGGGGCGGGCATTGATAACGCCTATAACGAGGTGTCAGAACGTGGGGCATTACCATCGTCACAGGCCTTCGCTTGCTATAAGAGATGGAGGGCAGAGAGAGACGTTCCCCCCCCCCCCCCCCCCCATCAAATCCCCCCCGCCATCATTCCCTTCATTCTGTCGCTGTCACTTCGCCACGTGATCGCCTGATCCGGGGTCCGTAACAAGGACATAAAATGGCCGCCGTTTTTTCCTGCTAACCGCCCCTTTCTCTCCCTCACTCACCTCCACTCCCACCCCCACCACTCCCCAGGCTTCACCCTCCCCCCCCTCCCCCACCACGTCCTTTACCAACCCCCATCTACTTCCCGGCTCCCCACCCACCCCTCCCCACCCGCCCGACTCCACCTTCTCCCAGAGCTGAGGAAAGCGAGGTCTTTGACTTTTTTGATACAGACTTTAATACCCTGTTCGCGTCAGTTTATACAGAGATGCGGAATTAGTTCTGACTGTCAATTCTCTGCGAAAGTTGGTGGCATTTTTGTCGAGGGAATCGCCATCGTTCGTCCGGTCATTTCAAAGATATTTTTTACCCCCGTCCCCCCTCCCTCCCCACTCCGTCCAGAAGTCTGTTCCATATTTCGAAGTTAGGTCAATTTCTTTGTAACTAACTCCTCCATCCTTTTTGGGGTCGTGTGATAATCTTGTTCAGCCTCGCTACACTCTCCCCCCTCCCCTGCCACCCCCCAAACTCCCCAAGCTCCGCCCCCGCACAGCTTCACACAGATAATTTTATCATGTTCTGTGGAGCTGAAATCGCCAGCACCCACGGGAGAACTATCGATATCAGGTTGTATGGGTACTAAATCACAACTCAGAACTCAGAAAACCTTTTTTTTTTTATCAAGGATTGAGATTTTAGGTACAGTCTGTTCTAATTTGTCCTTGCTGCGGTAAAATTTTGCAATGAGACTTTTTTTTTTTAATGAAAAAAAAAAAAATGAAAACGTAAAGAAAAAAAAAATAAGGAGAAAGGGAGAGAGAAAAAAAAAACCTGATGGGCACACAGTAGTTTGGAGTACATGATTCACACACACACACCACACACACACACACACACACACGCACACGCACGCACGCACGCACGCACGCACGCACACACACACAAACACACACACACACTAGCACTGAACATGTTCCGTGAGCTACATTGATTGATCGAGAATAGCTTCAGACATATGAACGTGGACCTAAATGCCTTCAAACCTTAAGTGGTGCCAGTGTGCTGCAACACAACGCAAATAAACAGGACTGCAGAGGATTTTAGAAGCCAACCAAAAAAAAAAAAAAAAAAAAAAAAAAAAAAAAAACAAAAAAAAAAAAAAAAAAACAGAAAGAAAAAGAAAAGAAAAGAAAATGTATATGTAATCTGGAATCGTCCAATCACACACGTGAAGCCGAATGTTTGATCAGCAAACATGGACGCAGCTGCTGCCGTGTGTGCTGAAGCCAAATGGACGTGGATGGTCTGGAAGCAACACACAGAAGGTTCAGACGGATTGCATTCAAAGCTTCACACGGCGGAAATGCCACAGACTGTTTGCTGTGGCCATGCACCACAGTTAGGATTCTCCAGTAGGCCACTGTACAACAATCTATGTAAGCGT
>JADBJO010001863.1:20000-22500 GCA_016801955.1 Conus betulinus
AACGAGTACACTGGACACCTTGTCTCGCGCCTTGGCTTACGGCTGTGTAGGGCCAACTGACATAGGCTAGAACACCAAGGCTGCATCAAAATGTTGTTATGCTCAGCATAGTTATGCGGGGATTGTCTTCAGTTGTGACAAGCTCTTAGCATAACATTATCAGTCTCTAAAATCCCCGAAGTCGGAGTGTGGCTGCCCACGTGGCAGTGTAATCAAAAACGGTCAGCCACGTAATGTTCCCATCCCCAGTTGATTTGCATTTGTACCATAGTGTTCAAGTACTTTGGCTATTCGGATGTTCCCTGGAGTCTTTTAGCCAGGGTACGACGACGACGACAACAAACAACGGCAACAACAACAACAACAACAACAACAACACAACAACAACGACACTTGTCTCCATCAAACGCGTCTCTGCTGGTCCGTCATCGCCTTGCCATTGCCGAAGGAGGAGGAGCAGGAGGAAGAGGAGGAGGAGGAGGAGGAGGAGGAGGCCAAATGGAATTAGCCAAGCCTTGACACGGCACAACTTCTCCCTGTCTTGTCACAACAAGGAGTTCCCAGAGTTACGGCAGCCACTTGTGAAGAGATGGACCTGTCTGGCGCCTCGTGGCTCCACGGCCACAATGAGTGCCACAAACTAGGCGTGGAGGGACGGAAGGGGGTGAGGGCAGAATTAAGCATTTTAAACGAATGATTGAAGGAAGTGTTGTTTTCCTTCTTTTTTTCCCCTTCCTGCCCGCTTGGGGAGGTTCCATGTCCAGACAATTAGATTTCTTTTTGGTTTTTTTTTTTGTGTGTGTGTGTGTGTTTTGCAGCTGGACTGTTTTCTTCTGTTTGTCTTGGAGGGAGGAGGGGAGGGGGTTCTGTCCGCTTTCTACTTCGTCACCCCCACCTCAGCCTTCCCACGCAACTCTGCCCTTCTTACTCCTCTCTCACTCCCTCTCCCTCTCTCTCCTCTCTCTCTCTCTCTCTCTCTCTCTCTCTCTCTTCACTCTCTCTCTCTCTCTCTCTCTCTCTCTCTCTCTCTCTCTCTCTCTCTCTCTCTCACCAGCGCACTTCCTAGCCCCTTCTAGAAAAACTCTCTCTCTCTCTCTCTCTCTCTCTCTCTCTCTCTCTCTCTCTCTCTCTTCCCTTCTCTCTCTCTTGCCCATCTCTCTCTTTCTCTCTCTCTCACTCTTTCACTCTCTCTCTCTCTCTCTCTCTCTCTCTCTCTTTCTCTCTCTCTCCACACACACACACACCACACACACACACACACACACACACACACACACACACACACACACACACACACACACACACAGAGAGAGAGAGAGAGAGTCTTGTTTTCGTATCCTTGGGAATGGAGGTGACAAAACACGAGATGCGATGAGTCATAGATCTCTTCCACTGATAACCCCTGGATGGTGGACACCGTCTCACCGTTCGATCAGCCAGCCAGTGAAGGATTAGTCCGTTTGTCACGGCTGGAGAGTCTATTCCCGAATGATGGAGGAGATGCAGATTGACTGAAGAACTCAAAATTTCTTTTTTTTTTCTTTTTTTTTTTTTGTTCCCGCCGTTGTTGGCTGTTGTGGCGTGTTGTGTGTATCATTTTGGGGTTAGTGTGACAAGTGAATATGTATTGAATTTACCTCGAGGTAATCCAATGTCGATTTTTTCTGCAAAATGAAGGGATGTGGCATGATGTGAATGGCACCGATTGGAAGTATAAAGGAAGCAATTCCTAGAGCAGATAAACATTGAAAAGAGCACAGGCGGGCGGTCAGTGCGTCTTCTTCCAAATCATAAGTGACAGTCTTCTTCTTCGTCTTCGTCTTCTTCTTCTTCTTCTCCTCCCCCTCCTCCTCCTCCTCCTCCTCCTCCTCCTCCTCCCTCCTCCTCCTCCTCCTCCTCCTCCCTCATCGCCTGGTTCTCCTCATCCTCGTCCCAGCAACCAGCGATACATTTCTTTCTTTCTTTCTTTCTCATTCATCATCATCATCATCATCATCATCATCATCATCATCATCATCCATCATCATCATCATCATCATCATCATATCATCATTTTATATCATCATGTCATCATCATCATCATCATCATCTTCTTCTTCTTCTTCTTCTTCTTCTTCTTCTTCTTCTTCTTCTTCTTCTTCTTTCTCTTCTTGTCCTCAGCGATCAAACAATATTCATTGTCGTTGTTGTTGTTGTTATAACTATTGCTGTCATTTTCATCCTACAACATGTTCATGGTGATACACTCAAAGCTGTGGCCAACCTGGTCCTCCACAGATCCCCAGGTTGATGACAGCTTCAGGACTCGCTGTAACCCCTTCCCACGTCTGTCTGTATGGAGGATGATCATTACGCCGGCACTCATAATAGCGCTTGATGTCTGGAGAGAACGGAGAACCTTAGCCTGTAATGGAAAGGCTGTTCACGAAACCTTCCTTTCCTGTCCTTTCCTGATACTCCTGTGGACACTCCTGGGTATAGGGAGGCAAGGAATAATCCC
>JADBJO010001863.1:27500-40000 GCA_016801955.1 Conus betulinus
CTCTCTCTCTATCTCTCTCTCTATCTCTCTCTCTGTGTGTGTGCGCGCGCGCGTGCGTGGTGCGTGCGTGCGGGTGTAGTGTGTGTGTGTGTGTGTGTGTTTGTGGATGTGAGCGTGCGGTTATTATTTATATGAGCGCACACACTGGCGTGGCGGGTAGCTCTATTAGTTATAACTATGTGGCCCTCTCTGACTTGGTCCAAATGTTGCTAGATAAGAGTGATAGCATGCCCTTTGGGAGCGGAGCGGCCATTTGATGGAGGCACCATAATATGGTCATCACATTTATCAAACCACTATCTCTACCAATTAGTCGACAATAGGGATCGTTGCCAGCATTCTGTGAGATCTTCTGGAATTGCGGTTGTCATCAGGATTGGAGCTATCGTCTGTCTGTCTGTCTGTCCGTCTGTCTGTCTGTATCTCGCTGTTATCTCTCATTTTGTCTCCTTTTCTCTCTGTCGGTCTCTGTTCTCTCTCTCTCTGTCTCTCTATGTCTCTCTGTATCTCTCTGTCTCTCTTCTTCTCTCTCTCTCTCTCTTCTCTCTCTCTCTCTCTCTCCTCTCTACCCTTGTTAAACTTTGTTCTCTGTCTGTCTGTCTTGTCTGTCTGTCTGTCTGTCTGTCTCCTCTCTCTCTCTCTCTCTCTATCTCTCTCTCTCTCTCTCTCTCTCGCTCTCTCTCTCTCTCTCTCTGCACCAACAAGTTTTCGTTCAACAAATCTATGTATATTTTTGTTGCACATCCGTTCTAGGTAATTTGTCTTTCCTCCGTGACACAATAAAGATAATAGAATTCATTAATTTGGGTGAATCCTTTGAAAACAGTTCGTTGTGGGAACCTTTGTAAACCTTTTGTCCTAAGTAGGGGCATCTTTCCTGCCTCGCTTTCAAAAGATGCAGTTTGCATGCATGAAGTTTCCAAGGGCTTGTTGCATGCCTTGTGGGGGGCGCCGGGGGGGGCGGGGGGGGGGGGGGGGTGGGGCTTTTTTGGGGGGGGGGGGGTTTGCATCATGTGGCAAAGTCTGGGCGTCAGGCCATGTTATCAATGGTGTTTGTTGTCGGCTTGGCTGTGAATAAGATGCCTTCAATCGGTTGCTACGTGGCTGTAGCCTTTGTGTTCGACGTTGTCCACTAGGTTTCCACGTAGGCACTGTTGCTCTTGCTGTGTTGATGATCGTTGCTGTTGGGTTTAAATTATGGGTGTGAAGTCTCTGGTTAATCTGCTAGTATGTTATTTTGTGGTGTTGACGCTAACTATGATGATGATGATGATGGATGATGTTGATTGATGATGATGATGAGATGATGATGGATGGTGGTGGTGGTGGTGGTGGTGGTGGTGGTGGTTATAAATAATGGGTGGTGATTACACAATTCAGCACATCCACAATACTGTATGCAGATCTTTCGGTTATGTGTGAAGTGTTCATGACGAAGAAGAAAGCACAAACGCATGCACTCAGACAGACAGACGCGCGCGCGCGCGCACACACACACCACACACACACACACACACTGCAAACGGCACACGCGCTGATGCGCGCGCGCGCACGCATGCACGCAACACGCACACACACACACACACACACACCACACACACACACTACTCAGAAGTCCTATCGGGAAGCGGGTGTGTGTGTGTGTGTGTGTGAGGGGGGGGGGGGGGGGGTAGGGGGGGCGGGGGTGGGGGGGGTGGGGGGGGGGGGGGGGGGGGGCAGGAATGGAACTCTGTGTCTTTCCGTCGCGTCTCTGTCTCGTTTTCTAGGTAACTTGTCTGGGTCTGTCTGTCTGTCTATCTGTCTGTCTCTCTCTCTCTTTCTCTCCCCCCCCCCCACCCCCCCCCCCCCCCCCGTTTTCTATGATCTTACTTTGTCTCTCCTTCTGCATACAGACAAATTCTAGACAGACCGGTAACCCCCCCCCCCACCCCCCCCCCCCCCCCCCCCCCCCCCCCCCCCCCCCCCCCCAGACCCCCCCCCCCCCCCCCCCCCGCTCGTTTCCATATGATTTACCACTGTTTTAGTTACTTCCCCCCAATTTCTCGGCCTCCCTCCCGGTCCATCGGATCGACAAAGGCAAGGGTGGCCTATAAACACAAGCCCGGATAGACCACTTCCCCCACCCCCCCTATGCTCCTTCCACGTACTGCTCTATGATCTGTGGGGTTACTTGCATACAGACAAATTCTAGACAGGACAGATGTCAGGGACAAGGGGCAAAATCGACAGACATGAAACTAACCCGGATTGGGCCGATAGTTTTACATAGTTAGCAATGTGGAGGGCGGGGGGGGGGAGGGTCGGGGGGGGGGGGGGGGACCACTTCGCTTGCTCCTTCACGTACTAGGGAATGGTAGTGGGGTGGGGGTTGGGGGGATTGGGGGGGGGGGTGGCAAGGAGATGAAGAGGGGGGGGGGGGGGGTAGGGGGTAGATATTATAGAGGAGGGAGGGGAAGGGGAAGGTTAAGGTAAACCACAGCCGACATACGGCGGCGAATCTAGGCAAAAACTTGCCCGGAATGTTCGCAGTCGACCATTCCTTCCATGAAAGCTGGACAGTGCGCTGAGGAGAAGGAGCTTGGGAAGGGGGAGAAGGTGAGAAGGGGAGGGGGTGGGGAGAGGGGGAGAGGGGAGAGGGGAGGGGGCGAGGGGAGATGGGGAGGGGGGGGGGAAGCGAGGGGGGGCGGCTGGGGAAAGGGAGAGGGGGTTGAGATTTAGGACCTTTAGAAGGACTAACACATTGAGCGGAGAGGGTGCCAGGTTCGAGGGCGTCCCGTCCCACGGTGGTAAAGCCGCCGAATGGGGCTGGCTGTCAGGCGGGGGCAAGTTTCAAATCCCGGCTGGGACACAGCGTAAACAATAAGAAAGAAAAAAAAAAAAAGGTACGTATTAGCTACCCTCTGAATGTGTCGTCGTTCTGGTGGTATCGTGTTCGGTGTTTGTAGTGCTAAGATAGGTCTCTTGCCCTCTGCTCTCCCCCTCACCTCACACCCACCCCCACTCCTGAGGGCGGCCGATCCTCGTCTGCCTGATCACGTGACAGTGATGATGAATGCTACAACTGGACGAAAAGAACATTAATTTTCTCCGTTTCAGCTTGTGGAATTCTTGTTTCCCTTTGACGTATTTGATTTTTTTTTTCTTTCTTTCTCTCTCTTTTCATTTTTTTTTTTTTTCTTTTCTTGCAGTCTTTCTTTCTTACTTTTTTTTTCTTCTTTTTCTTCTTCATTTCTTTTTTTTATTCTTTCTTTCTTTCTTTCCTTTCTTTTTTCCATTCTCTCTTTCTTCCTTCTTTCTCACCGTCTTTCTTCCTTTTTTTTTCTTCAATGTCTCCTATTATTGCTTTCTATTCTCCTTTTTTCTTCTTTACTTCCTTCATTCATTTCTGGGTTTGTTTTGTTTTTTGTTTTTTTTTTTTTGTTCCTTCTGCCCTCCCTTCCTTCTATTCTCTTGTTCATTTCTTTCAATCTCGTTTTCTTCTTCGCTTTCATTCTCTCTTCCTTTCTTTCTTCCCTTTCCTTCCTTTCGTTCATTCGTTCTTTTGTTTTTTTCTTTCTTTTTTTTTTTTCGTTTTTCTTTTTCGCGCACTCTCTCACCCCCCCCCCCCCTCCCCCCCCCTCTCTCTCTCTCTCTCTCTCTCCTCTCTCTCTCTCTCTCTCTCTCTCGATCATATTCTCCCATTCTCAGAAAGAGGTAGTGAGTTCTGACTATGAGAGAAGAATGCCAGGCAGCTATACATTGTTTTTATTCATCGTTTCCTGTTTGTTGTCGTTCTTTGAACTTTGACGGATTCATGTTTACGAGACTGGCATGCACCCATGCGTGCCTCTCTCTGTCTGTCTCTGTCTCTGTCACCTCGGCCCTCTTCATCTCTCTCTCTATCTCTCTCTCTCTCTCCCCTCTCTCCTCCTCTCATCGTCTCTCTCTCTCTCACACACACACACCACACACACACGCACACGCACACGCACACGCACACGCACGTACACACTCTCTGTCGCTCTGTCTATCTGTCTCTGTCTGTCCTACCTGTGTGTCTCTCAGTCTCTGTGTCTGTGCCTGTCCGTCCGTCCGTCCGTCCGTCTGTCTATAGCTGTCTGTCTGTCTGTCCGCCGTCCGTCTCTCCCTCTCTCTCTCTCTCTCTCTCTCTCTCTCTCTCTCTCTCTCTCTCTCTTTCTCTCTCTCTCGTATTCCTCCTCTCTCCGCCGCATCATTACCCCATCCCTCCCCATTCCCTTCCATAACCCGACGTAGGCACGGTCGTTTCATTTCAAGGGCCATTAAGTGAAGTCCAATTTGCCAGCATCTTGAGTGCATTCTTTACGTACGGCATGAAACGATAAACTGAGGAGGGGGTTGGGGGTGGGGGTGGGAGGAGGGGGGGTGGGAGACTCCGCCATTGTAGGGCAATCGCCGCCGTGTGTGCGGTGTGTGTGTGTTTGTGTGTGTGTTGGGTGTTTGTGTTTGTGTGTGGTGTGCGCTCTTCTCTCTCTCTCTCTCGGCTCTCTCTCTCAGTCTCGCTCTCTCTCTCTCTCTGTGTGTGTGTTTGTGTTTGTGCGTGTGTGTGCGTGTGTTGGTCTTCGGTGTGTGTGTACTCTCTCTCCTCTCCTCTCTCGTACGCTCTCCCTCACGTCATACCCACCCTCTAGTCTCTCTCTCATCGCTCCTCGCCTCATTCTCTCCTCCTCTCCTCCTCTCCTCTCTCTCTATCGGTGTGTTTGTGTGTGACTCGTGTAGTGTGTGTGTGATGTGTGGTTGTGTACTCTGATAGTGTGTGTGTGTGTGTGTTGTGGGTGTGAAATGTGGGGTAAGTGTGATGTTGTGTGTGGTGTGGTGCTCTATTGCTGGGTTGTGTGTGTGTTGTGTGTGTGTTTGTGTGTGCGCTTGCGGCGCGCGTGCGTGTGGTGGGTGTAATGTGCAATGAGAGAAAGAGAGAGAGAGAGAGAGAGAGAGAGAGAGAGAGAGAGAGGGAGAGAGAGAGAGACATATGAATTTGAGTGAGGTGATTGAATTCTGCAACCTGAGTTTACTATGTCTTTGCTCGTCTTTCCTTCTCGTTTTTCTTTTTATTTACCTCAGCTAGGAACTCGTTTATATGGTCGCTAATTTTTTATGCGAGATGTTACTACGTGTGTTATTACTGACCGACCCCCACCTCCCACCCCTACCGGCCCGGCCATCTAACTCTCAGCTCGCCTCTCTCATTCCTTTGACTCTCAGTTCACGAGTCCGCCTCTCCATCCTCTCTCTCCTCTGTCTGTCTGGGTTCTGTCTGCCTGTCTGTCTGTCTGTTCTGTCTCTCCTCCCCATCCTCTCCCCTCTCTCTCTCCCTCTCTCGCCCCCCCCATCCCCTTCCCTCCTCCCCTCTCCCCCCTCCTCTTGTCTCGCTCTCTGTCCCTCCTCTCTCTCCCGTCTCTTTCGTCCTCTCCTCTTCTCCCCCCTCCTCCCTCCCCCCCCCCGCCTCCTCTCTCCTCCTCCTCTTCGAACTCTCTCTCTCCTCTTTCAGACTACGATCAGTGTACAAATTTAATGTGTGCGTTATGTATCACACAAACACGTCACTTTCAGTCACATACATGCACACATTGCGTTCCGCACGCGCATGCTGCCCCTCACCTCACACACACACACACACACACACACACACACACTGAACACACACACACACCACACACGCCACACACACACACACTCCACACACACACACACAACTACGCCCGTGGCGGTTGGCGTGGTCGGGCGCGGCGTGCGGTGAGTGTGAACATATACCCTTCCTCCTGTGTCGTTTTTCCATCTCTCGTCGTCTGTCCGTGGCTCTGTGGCTCCTCTCCCTCTCTCCTCTTCTCATCTCAAAAAACAATCTCCTCTCTCGTCCTCTCTCTCTCCCTCTCTCCCATCTCTCGTCAATCTCATCTCCCCTCTCTCAGTCGCCTCTCGCTCTGCTCTCGTTGTTTCGAAAGTTGTCCTTTGTCCTATACAATGGCATTTAAATTTCGAGAAATAGCTACCTCTTGAAGTTCTAAATTGATTGTGTTGATTGTTATACAGTCATGTGTATTTGTTTCATATGATGTACTATGTTCCCCAACCCCCGTCATAATCGCCGAGGCCTATATGAATTATAATTAACATCCGCTTATTCTCTCTCTCTCTCTCTCTCTCTCTTCCTCGCTCTCTCTCCCCACACACTAACACACCCCACAACCCACACAACTCCGCGCGCATCTCACGCTCTCTCTCTCTCTGCCACCCTCCACTCTCTCCTCACACACATACCACACACCACCACACACACAACACACACACGCTGCGCGCGCGGGCGCGCGCACTCGCACACACACATACGCACACACACCACAGAACGCACACCACACACACGAGAGAGGACAGACATGCGAGAGAGCAGCGCACAGACCCAGACACACAGTATTGCGGCGCACGCCCGCAGCGGGAGAGAGAAAGAGAGAGAGAGGGGGGGGGGGGGTGGATGGGGAGTGGGGGTGGGGGCATTCCCACAGGATGTTTCTGACGAGACTAAAAAATGGTTACCAAAAGGTCGATCATTTGTCTGTTTGTTCCCCCCACTACCCCACCATACCACCCGACTGTATTTTTTTTTTTTTTTTTACCCTTTGGCCACTATGGGGAATGTTTGATCAGCGTATGGGATAGACAAGCGGACAGTAGCAGAGATCGAGCTGCGTTTAACCGACCAGTAGGCGTGTGGCGAAAAGGACAACATACGCCCTGAGACTTAAGAACGGTGTTGATATGGTGAACGAATGATTTCAACCGATCTATGGTGTCCTTCTCGTGACAAAAGGAATGATAATGTTTCGTTATTTTGTACAGCGAAGAGCTATTCAGGGAAGACAACTTCAGAAACAGCTCGTTTATCCGTGGCACAAACTATACATTTAAAGAAATTGTATTGAATGCAGTAGATTTTCAGCCATGGAGTGTTGGAAGCAGCTTGCTTTATCCGTGACATGGTTTTACTTGGTGAAATTGTATTGAACGAACGAGTTTTTTTTTTTTTTTTTTTAAATGAAAATAATTCCAGACGCGAAGAAGTTTTCGAGCGTAGAAGTTTACGGTTTGTGTTGTTGCTAGGAAGTGAACGGACACAGAGGTTCAATATTTTTCGTCTTTTATTGTTTCACACACCACACACACACACACACACACACACACACACACACGCACACACACACACACACACACACACACTCACACTCTCACCCACTCTCTCTCTCTCTCTCTCTCTCTCTCTCTCTCTCTCCTCTCTCTCTCTCTTCTCTCTCTGTCACACTCTCTTACACACTGTCACACAAAACAAACAAACAAACAAACACACACACACACACACACACACACACACACACACACATACACACACACACACAAAACACCGCACGCACGCACGCACGCACGCACGCACGCACGCACGCACACACACACACACAACACACACACACACACACACACACACTTACACACACGCTTACACACACACACACACACACACACACACACACACACACACACACACTCACACAAGCAGCGCATACGCACTCACACACATGTATGGGAGAGAGGAGAGAGAGAGAGAGAGAGAGAGAGAGAGAGAGAGAGACGAGAGAGAGAGCGACAGAGGAGGAGACAGAGACACAGAGAGAGAGATAGAAGAGAGATAGAGGATGCAGGCAGATACATACATACATACATACATACATACATACCATACATACATACATACATAGGGAGGGAGGGATGGAAACAGAAAAGCAGACAGGCAGGTAGGTAGGCAGGCTGGAAGACAGTTGGACAGACAGATTATCTGACTGACTGACTGAGTGACTGACTTTTGATGTGTTTGACGAGATAAGATAAGATCATGTTGCTTATAGCCCAGCCGACCGATGTGGTTGACGGTTAGGAAGAAAAGGTAAACAGAGCAAGAACAGCAAGATGGCTGCAACACGTATCAGTTACGCCCCCTTCAGGTTCGCCCCACACCCACCCACCCCACGTCCCCATCCACCCCGTCCCCTCCCCTCCCCTCCCTTCCCCAAGTCTCCGCCTCCTCCCTCTCCATTGCTGTTAAGGGTCGGACTAATTAGTGACTAACAGACAGAGTCAATGGCAAAAGAATAGCTGGGCGGCTTTGTGCTGACTGACAGGAGGGGGAAGAGATGGGATTGCTTAATACTGGTTTCAGTGTAGACAAGCGGGAATAAGCGCCATCCAGGGAAAATGAGAAGTGAAAGGTGAAGGGAAGGGGGAGGAGGGGGGGGGGGGGGGGGGGGGGGGGGGGGTGGGATGGTGGGTGTATCTCACTATACATATACGTTCTGAACTCACCAGAAGGGCAGAACGTTCGGATAAATACCAAAAACTGCCAGTCTTTGCTATTCGAGAGCTGAGGGATTGGAGCGCATCAAATAATGATAGTGAATTCAGTGCTTCCAATTTTATTGATTTCTTCAGACTCCCTTGCTTCAGCACCCCCCCTTCACCCCCCCCCCACCCCCCCCCCCCCCCCCCCCCCCCCACCCCCAAACTCCTCACCCTCAACCCCCTGCTACCCACCACCAGCAGAAGGGGTGAAGGTCTCCGTGTATTTCCGTCCTCTGTGTGTCGGTCTGCGACTTCTTTCATCGTGATCATGGCCTTTACCACAGACTGGGGAGAGAGGAGAGAGAGAGAGAGAGAGAGAGAGAGAGAGAGAGAGGGGGGGGGGGGGGGAGACAACCCACCGGAGGAGACATTGCACTGTTGCCGAGTCACTTCGGTGGTGTTCAGTGGCGCCTGTTCTGATCCAACATACGCAGGACACCATCTACTAAGCCCCCTACTGCCGACAATAATTGAGCTCTCCCTCTGGAGGGCGCTACCACGTCCGTCCAGCGACGGCCCTCATGGACTCGTCGATACCTGTGACCCCGACGGAATCAAACCAACTCCTCACAGACGTGGGGAGGGACATCGAAATGGAGGTCACCATGAGAGCAGGGCATCAAGGGCCACAGAATTTGAGACTTCTTTTTTATGCTGATCGATGAGAATGAGGATTATGAAGATGACGCTATGATTTCCATTCCGGTCTGAGACTGCGTGATAGGGCTGTACTCTACGCTTCCTTTCATATATATATCCCGGCATCAACCAGGCTCTAGAGAGGCAGACACCTGCAGTGTTGGTCAGGAAACTTGAGCAACACTCTCAGAGACGCATCCACTGTGCGGGTGAAACTCGACTGTGTGGTCTCAGTCTTCCCAACTAAGCCCGTAGTAAACTCAACTCTGGGTTGGAGCCGGTCGGGACAGGAAAATCCCACAAGACTCTAATGGGAATCGAACCCACGACCTCCCAGCCGGGAGTCTGCGACGCTAACCACTTCGCCACGGTGGCTGATGAGAGGAGCAATTCTGCTTCGACTGACTTTTGGTGGGTTGGGAAATAAATAAGACTTTTAAGTTTAAAAGGACCAGTGGCGTCCCCCTTAGTATTTTCTAGGTGTATTGACTATTGGTTTACGTGGAGGGGGAGTGGGATCTTTTCTCTTGATTACTTTTTCGATTACTTTTCCCCCCCCCCCCCCCCCCCCCCCCCCCCCCCCCCCCCCCCCTCCGTCTCCCCCGTCTCCCCACGCCCATCTCCACCCCCTAACGTGGTACAATTAGAAGTATGGTAAAGTTTCGTTATCGACGTTATTGGCCAGCTGGAAGCTGGACGTGAGCTAAATGTGTTCATCATTAACTTGTGATAGAATCCTGCCCTAGGCTTTCGGGAGCCCCACCCCAGCCCCCCTCCCCTCCCCTCCCTCCCCGCTTTTGAATTTAGCTCAAGTGACATCTCGAGAGAGGGGAAGTTAGCGCGGGAAAAACCTAATCATAATAAGGTGTTTTCTTTCCCTCTGGGAAACCTTTCCCTTGATAAGCACTTTCGCGATCTGAGTATTTTGCTTTTGTAGTTATTTTGGAAACACTTCGTTTACAGTGAAGGGGTTCGTTTATTGTCGTGTGTGCACTGTAATTTGTGGAATGCAGTCGAGGGGCTCATCTGCGCATCGGGCATGTGTTTCCAGCAGTTGATGTATAGCTTGTTCGGAAGCTTTCTTGAGTGTACCCTGCTAGTATGAAAATACAGTGTAACACCCAGTGGATTGCTTAGGCTTCCCGAGCCCCCTGTAAGCTAGCTATTAATCCGAGGCCATGATGATTGCCGTCGTTGAACGAGTGTTGTTGAAGAGGTTTAAGGATGTACATTATAAGTGAAATTGGTGCTGTCAAATCTTGTTTTATGTAATGTCTGTTGAATTGGAGGTACTCCGTGAGATTTCTGTTTGTGTTCTCTCCCATGCTTCCCTGATCTCTCTCTCTCTCTCTCTCTCTCTCTCTCTCTCTCTCTCTCTCTCATACACACACACACACACACACACACACACACACACACACAGAGAGAGAGAGAGAGAGAGAGAGAATCTGATCTCATTTGTTTCTATCAGTGGAGACACTGTATGCATTGTATACTTGTATTTACGTCCACGCGCGTCACTCTGTGCATAGCTACCCCTGCACGCGTTCTTGCGCACACCACTCAGCTGTTTCCAGTGCAAGCACACCTCGTCTCCTTGATGTTGACCCCAGTCCAACCTTGCTGTACACGAGGTCAATGACTTGGAAGAACAACAACGCAGACCAGACAGTTCATTCTCTTTCTCTGGTGCAGACAAAGGTTCAAAGGGGGACAACCTGTGCTGAATAGTCAGGGGTCGTGTTGATCCGTGTCACATGGGTCTGTTTGCTCGGCCAGGATTGGTCAAAAGTTCCCCCGGAAACCTGTGTTTGCATTGGCTGTCGAGGTAGAGTTTACTTTTGGCGGCCGCCCTGAAAAGAATTGGTAGGTGGGTGGCTCCGTCGTAGCGAAGTCAGATGTTGCGAGTTCCAGTACTAAACCCGACACTCCCGCCCCTATCATCCACTGAAACGTGCTGTCATCCGGGCGGTAAGTGTGGAGTGAGACAGGTCCATGCCCCAATCTTTCGGAAAGAATACCGTCTGCCTGCCAGTGAGGAAAGAGTGTGGTTTCCGGTGTGGGCAAAACTCGACATGAATTTCCTTGGCCTTGGTGATTTGTCTTGTTATTGTTTGTCTCTTTCGTTCGGCGGTACAGTAGTTTTTCTCGTAAGTTTGTTTCAGTGTCCACCAGCAGTCACTTCACTTTGAAACTAACTTTCCTTGGCTTTGTAATGTAGTTTTATGTCTCATACAGTCACAACTCGCATGTAAACAATAATAGTAGGTAGGGTTCGAGCCAAGGTTTTGGTTGGATTTGGTCAATTCTGAAACGTTCACCGCAAACAAACACTACAACTGGCATATTATATGTGTTGGCGACCTACTCATAAGGTGTGTTCCGAATGTTCATATTGTTTGACAGGATGTTATTGTTTAACTGGGGCGGGAGAGGTAGCCTTTCGAGCCCCGCAATGTCCTCAGCTCCTTGTAGGCCTTTTTTGTATGGACGTGTATGTTTGTATGAAGGTGTTTGTATGATGCGTCCAAATTTACATTTTTTTTTTTTAAAGTTTGTTGATGATTCCGGATGGGCACCTTTGCACCCAAGCTTGGCTAGAATTTTAAAGTTCAGGCAGCCAGTGCGTATGATGTGACCAGATCTACATTTTTTTTTTTTTAAGTGCGTTAGTGATTGTAGATTGATGTCTTTGCACCCAAGCTTGGATAAAATTTAAAACAGGTGACACCAGACTAGATCACCATGGATTTGACCATTGAGAAAAATGTTCACGCTCATGAATTCGCATGTGCACATACATGTGTTCACACACACACACACACACACACACACACACACTGATTTTTGTTTTTTTGTGCCAAATGTTCTTGTAATCATATTTATGGATTCCACAGTAAAGTGTTGGAAAGTGTCCTCATATTTCCAATAAGGGAAGATATTCTATCGATGGAAAGATACTTGGTGATCGCACAAGGACTTTTGCAAAATAGTTCTAACACTGACAACCCTACAGTCACTCAACAACCAGTGTCAGAACTGGTCCCAGAGAAATGAAAGTCAGTGACAACACATAGATCTTACTCAGAAATGGGGGTTTCAGGAAAGGCTTACATTTTATCTGGATCTGTTGTAGTGAATGGGAAACTCGCACCTTTATTCATTTTCCAGATTGTCAGAAAGCTAGCTCTCTCTCTCTCTCTCTCTCTCTCTCTCTCTCTCTCTCTCTCTCTCTCTCTCTCTCTCTCCACAGTGATAATTATTTGCTGAGATCTATCATGCTGTTCAAAGCTCAGCCAGTTGCAAAGGGCCTCATCAGGGTTTCCATCTCGTCAAAGGCAATTCACT
This sequence comes from Conus betulinus, assembly GCA_016801955.1. Lineage (NCBI taxonomy): Eukaryota > Metazoa > Mollusca > Gastropoda > Neogastropoda > Conidae > Conus > Conus betulinus. The sequence goes on from JADBJO010001863.1 coordinate 39,888, forward strand.
ATACAGAAGTTTTTTAAAACACTTCCTGAAAAGTACAGTGAAATTGCTTTAAAGCTTTCTTATGTAAAATCTCAGATCAGATTGGAGATATCCATCTCCTTTAGGAAATGAAA
>JADBJO010001863.1:42500-75000 GCA_016801955.1 Conus betulinus
TCAGACTCTACATTCGAACTGAAATTGATGACAATCAGAAACTCTTTGTAAAGACATCTGAAAGCGAATTTGTATGTATATAATGCTGGGAATGAGCTGAGGTACCTTTGCTTAGCTGAACACTGTAAGGAAAGCCCCCAGGACAACAAAACCCAGGTTCATCATCAGGATGGCAGCGGTTCACATGTGTTGAACTCTTGTGTTGTTTCAGTTCAACTACCACCGCGGCGTCAGTCTGTACAGCGTCCCCTTCAAAATCTACTGGGGGGATGGAGCTCACCCCCTGGACAACCCCAATGGAGTGCAAGGTGGGTAGGGCATCTGCTTACCCTCCACCATGGAGGTTATATTGTTGCTCACGTCTTTTGAACCTGAAACCCATACCATTTGAATGAAAATAAAATCAACGATGACAGTATAGCATTTTCCGTCTGTTCTGTTGTTCAACTGGCTGTTTGCTGTCTAACTACTCACTTTTTAAGTGACGTGATGATTAGCAACCTTACTGAATAGACTGTAAGAACAATAATGAAGTGTGGGGTAGGCATTATGATTTGGAATGGCGGGTGTTAAGAACAATAATGAAATGTGGAGTGGGCATTATGTGTTGGAATGGCGGTGTTTCAGTGGTGATGTACAAGTGTTCGGCCATGGCGGAGAGTTGCGGGGAGTGTTTCACAGTGGACAGGAAGTATCGGTGTGGCTGGTGCGGCAACACAGAGTGCACCACAGCCAGGTTCTGTCCTCGTGCAACTGGCTGCCACGTTCCAGTGTCTGCCCCAACCCCACCATCACGTCTGTGAGTGATTGTGTGTGCCGAGTGTTGTGTGTGTGTGTGTGTGTGTGTGTGTGTGTGTGTGTGTGTGTGTGTTTGCCCTTTTTTGCGATTGGCTGTCTTGTTTTGTGTGTGTGTGTGTGTTGTTTTTTCCAGTTTTGTCTGCTGTGTGGTGTGTGTGTGTGTGTGTGTGTGTGTGTTCCTTTTTTCCGATTGGCTGTGTCTTGATAAATGTCAAACAAGTATCTGTCACTCGTGAAAGTTTTTTTTTGTTTTTTGTATGTTTGTGTCACTGGAAGATGTGTTTATGATGTTTGCAGATTGTTTTCTTGTGGCCAGAAAGTATTGTTTTCAGAGAGTACACTTAAGAAATTCAGTAAAGTGGGTTCCATTGGGTGCTGTCAGCTGAAGAAATAACAGTAAATTTTGGTGTGTATTTTTTTCTGATGGAAATAAAAGGGATTTTCCTACAGAAATGGAATGTTTTTAGAAACTTCTCTCTGTCCAAATTAGCACCTTATTCCTAGAGCATTGCTTTAAGTTATGAAGATGTCAACAACATATCCAACAGCATAATCCATGGCAAGGGAGCTAAATGCAACATCCAACATGCCTAGTCCTTCAGGGTGACTTCCCCTTAACTTACCCAGCTTGTGTGTGGTGTGACTGTGGTGTCCACTTTTTTTCCCCCCCCCCCCCACATTTCAGCAGAACACCAGTTCGTAAGGAAAAAAAGTAAAAGAAATTCCATGGGGAATGGTGTGTGTGTCTTCAGATCCACCCCCATTCAGGGCCCAGCGCTGGAGGCACCCGGCTGACGGTGCTTGGAGAGAACCTGGGTCAGAACATCCAGGAGGTGGAGGTGGATGTGGATGGGCTGCCCTGCCACATCCTCGACTTCCAGGCCCCGTGGAAGTGAGAGCTTACATTTAATAATTATGATAGTATATATATATATAGAGTATATAGAGAAAGATACAGATTTTTTTTTTTTTTTTTTTTAAGGATTGAGTTGCCTTAATTGTGTCTGCTTTGTAATGTGCACATTAAAAGATTGTTGATCGGTGTCATTTGAGTATAAGTTATTCACTGAAGTTACTGAATTCAGTGCAAAAAAAAAAAAAATTATTAAGTTGTAAACATAAATAAGAAAAAAATGGTATATTTGAACAAAATTTGTCATAATGTTTTCATGTTTATATATTTTACTGGAGACTGCTTAAAATAGTGTTAAACCCTGGCACGTAATTATATACTTGTTTATTATAGCTGCTAATCTATAAAAATATTTGAATTGGTTTCTGTTGTTGAGAACAAAACAAAACAAAAACAGCAATAGAGATGAAAAATGGTGCTCTGTACTCTGAAAGCCTGCATCCCACAAATGAGTCTGACACTACCGCCCTATATTTCTTCCCCCATCCCTATCCCCACATTACTTCCTGCCCTTCCATCACCCTTAACTCCGCTCCTCCCTTCTCTCACCTTCCCCTTAAACTTCATTGCCACTGAAAATTAATTATAAGTTGTCAATAAGACTAAAAAGTTTTTTACACCAACATTGACAAAATTTAGTCAGCTTGCTTTCTTGGCCTCCCCTTCCTCCCTCCTATCCCTTCTCCCTAGTCCTATCCCTCCTTCCCCTCTGTACTACACTGTGCCCCATTCCCCTCTCTCCTACTCTGCAAGCACAGATTGTGGATGGATTGAACGCATCCAGGGAAGGGGAGGGTGGGAGGGAAGGAAGTTGAGCAGTGATGGGTTGTCTTATGTTGACTTGCTGTTAATTGCGCATCGGAGACTGCTGGTACTGAGACTGTGGTGGGACAGTCCTGGATGTGGTTATGTTTTAGATGACCTGAATGAGCAAAGGGTATGGGAGTGATGATGCCTTAAAGGGAGAATGAAACCGCAGTAGGAAAAAAGAAAGGTTGAGTACAGGAAGTTTGTGAATACAAACTCACACTCTTGACATGCCTTTCTGTTTGACATATCACATGAAGAAGGAGAAAAAAAATGTACATAGACAGCATTAACTATGAAAACAGTTTCTGCACAGAGATACCTTGCATTCTGACAGAGAACAGATGTTGGAGCACAGTGTGGGCTGTGTGGTTTCAGGGTGGTGTGTCTGACCCAGCCGGCCAGCATGCCCCTCCAGTCCGGCAAAGTGAGAGTGATCGTTGGCAAGACGCACAGCGGCGTCTCCCAGCATGCCTTCAGCTATGTGGTCAGTAGGAGGTGGAAATGTCAGTCTGTATGTATATGTGTGTATGCACACGTGTTATTTATTGTTGATTTGTTTTATTTCATTTTATTTTTGTCGTTGTTGCTTTTATTGAAGTTTTTCCCCTCCATGAGTCAAACAGTGTATAATAAACCAGCATAATATATTCATGTCTAATTGGAAAGACAGCAAAACGCAAGAGTGGCTGGTTTTCTCTTTGTACTGTGGAGGTATGTTTGCACCAGGCTTCGTGATTGGATTTAAGCAAACTTTACTATCCCCCACTGATGTGCAGTTTCTGTGTGACGTATCCTCCATTGATGTGAGTTTTTTGCGCGACACATTCCCCCATAGATGTGTCGTTTCTGTAGGACACATCCTCTATTAATTGTGAGGTTTCTGTATGATGCATCTCACCTGATGTGCGGTTTATGCATGTTGTGTACCTTGTTGATGTGTGGTTTCTGCACGACTTGTTCATTGGTGCAGGAGCCAGAGATCACGGGCATCAGTCCATCCATTGGTCCGGTGGACGGTGGAACTCTGGTGACCATCCTGGGCACTGATGTCAATGCCGGCACTTCCATTTCTGTCATGATTGGTGATGACATGCCCTGTCTCAATGTCACCAGGTAGGGGAGTGTGTGTGTGTGGAGTGGTTTGTGTCTTGAGCGATGTGTGTGTATGTCGAGTGATGTGTGTGTGTGTGTGTGTGTGTGTGTTTAATGATGTGTGTGTTTGAATGGTGTGTGTGTGTTGAGTGGTATGTGTGTATGAGTGGTTGTGTGTGCTTAGTAATGTGGTGCACTGGCATCAAAACCAGAGGGACCATGGGGACACTCCCCTCACTACTGCTGAAAATGTTGGGGAGGGGGAAAGGGTGGGGGACAACACAGCTGTTTGTCCCCCCTCTCCTTCTCCCCCCATCCCTTTCCTTCATAGGAATTCAGGAGATTGGAGAGAAAATGTCTGAAAATCTGGATTAAAAAGCCCTTCTCACAATCCCCTCCCTGCTTCTATGAATATTTGGAAGATGCCCCCTCCTCCACTTTTGTATAAGATATAGGAAGACTGTAGTGATGTTTTTGTCTGTTAAGGCAACACCCACCCTTTCCCCATGCAAAATGTTTTCTGATGCCTCTGCTGTGTGTTTGTATGTGTGTGTGTTGAGGTGTGTGTATGTGCTCATGCATGTGCACATGTGTGTGCATGCATGTGTTTGCATGCACCATCAGGCATGTATGCTCATGTCTGTGTGTAAATATGTGCATATATGCATAGTCATCCCGTGTAGTCTTATATGTGATTTTATGTGCATGTTTCTACACATGCCTGTTTATTTATGTGCACGTGTGGTTTACCAGCCTGAGCGAGAACAATCTGACTTGCATCACAAGCAACAGTTCCGCTTCGTCAAACGGCAGCCACACAATCAGAGTCACATTTGACACGACACAAGTCCTTGCACCCCCAGATATGTGACCTTCACGTACCTGCCCAACCCTGTCATCAAAGGCATCGACCACAAGGAGACTATCCTCAGGTAATGCATATCATCAGTTGGTTTGTTTTTTGTTTGTTTGATAGGGGGAGGGTGCGTGTGAAAAATGCCTCTAATTTCAAGGAAAAACACAAGGGAATGAGATGCTGGATTATTTGATAGGGGCATTTCTTCTTTCATTTTCAGATGATTTTAAAGAAATTAGTGATTTGTGACTAATCATTCAAGGAAAAGAGAACTTTATTTTTCTTTTCATTGTGATGTTTTGCATCTGGTCGAGAACTCTCGTTCTGCTTTTCTGCACACATTATGCACACACAGTGTAAACAAATATGTTAATTGGTTTGTCTGATAATGTAGCGCTCCTGTTTTATATCACTTTTTTGCTGTAAATTAAGAACACAGTTTTGTATGGCTGTTTCCCTGGCACATTACTCTCATAGGAAAGCAGTAATATGTGTTTTTATTGAGATATTTGAAATCAACTTTTTTAAATTCGTTTTGTAAATCCTGTAATGCTTGATAATGCTCAGAAATCGAACCATGTCACATCTTGGTCTGTAAAGTTCTGTTTAAAAATTACTGTTCCTTCTGCTGCTTGAAATATTTTTGTCTAGAGAGGCTTATATGATGAGATAAGTCTGATTTGTTGTTGTCAAATCTATCTGCTTATAAGTAAAGATATCAAACAGTTGTTAATTCCATGATAGAAGACGATGAAACAAGACACATGATGCATTAACTTTAAATCTGTACACTTTAGACTGATGAATGTGATTAATGGATATTCAGTCAAGTACACACATGATGTATGTTCCCTGTATAGTGTGAATGGTATAGCATACTGTGTGGTGTGTTGCAGTGGGGGAGTGAAGGTGAAGGTCATTGGGGAACATCTGGATCGCATCCAGTCTCCAAATATGATCCTCTGGTACAGGAAGATGCCATATGAAAATGTAAGATTCCCTGTGATGTTTGTCTTATTTTGGTTTATTACAAATCTTAAAATATATGGTATGTGTGAGTTTTCTTATTAATGATTGTGCAGAAATGAGATTTGTCAGTTTTTACATTACATAGACACTGTTCGAATTTACTGTACAAAATGTGGAATGTTTTAGGATTGGAATACGTTGAGTACATCAGTAACATGAATTGTGTGTAATTGAAACTAAGTTCAGGAAATTAAGACATTAATATTGATGTTCTGCAGCAACAGAGAGGTTTCATTATTTGCAGGAAAAAAGCCATATTTTACCTGCCAAATATAAAGAGTAGGCGGAGAAAATATCTATTTTCACGGATGGAACTGACAGTGAAGTAATGAGGGACTTGAGGAAATTTAAAGAAAGATCAAGCCAGAACTAAGAAAAACACCCCAAACCATGTGGTCAAAAATCAGCAGACGTGTGTTTTCATTCAGTTTTGGTTTTTTGTTTAGTGAAACTGGTTTTGCTTTTTTGTTTAGTGAAACTGGTTCACACTGATACATGGTAATCTATTAACATAAAAATGTTCAGCTTGACAAGCCTCTAAAAGCATTGTTACCGGGTGTGTGAATAATGTCAATTTAACAGACTTGCGACAAGTCCACGGACGGCAAGCACATGTGGTGCAAGACCCCAGGAGTACCCATCCCTCCTTCCAAACTAAAGGGCAGCAAGTCCATGGCCTTGGCCTACGGCTTTCGATTGGATGGGGTCCAGTCCGTTCGCAACCTGACAGCAGTCAGTTACGAAGATCATCGCATGGTGGAGGTGTTTTCAGACCCGGAGTTCATGGACTTTGAGGACGGGATCAAGCCTCACCAACAGAAGAATGAACTGCTGGTCATTGAGGTCAGTGCTATAATTCTATGAGGGGAACCCTTAACCCCCACTCCCATCCCACCCTTGTCACCAGCCAGGGGGGGTGATGTCTTTTAAGTTTAAATTTAATCCCTGTTTTCTTGAACATTTGTGCTAGTAATTTTTTTTTTTTTTTAACTCCTCTCTTTGACTTTGCTTATCAGAACCACATTTCTTGCTTTCTTCGTGGTAGTGCATTATTTTTGTGTCTTTGTGTCCCAATTACCTGTGTTTGTTGTAAAATGTCTTGACACTTATTTCTTTCACCCCATATTAATCCAGGGGAGGAGGGGAGGCTAGCGTGTCCCTAGAAGGTTTGGGCTGGGGAGGGAGCAGATCAACTTGATGGCAGAAGGGAAGCAACTTTCACAAGCATGTACAACCTTTCATTTGCTGAAGCATTATCTCCCTTTCCATGTTCATAGAAACAACGTGAGCTGACTTTTTTTGTTTGGTTTAAACAGTACATCTTCACTGATTTGTTCAACAATCATTCGGTGCATGTTATGCTCACTGTAATTATTTGTATACCTCTCAAGCACCCAACAGTGGAAACAGTAAGGAAGGCATAAACTTGGGGATCCATTTTCCCGGCAGCAACCACCTTCTAAGCCAGGGTTCTGCCACTGAGTTGGTTGTTACAGGACTCTGCCCTGTCATGCATGACTTGGAAAGCTTCTCTCAGGGTCTCGCTATCATAGGATAAAGAAGTCAAGGGCAGAACCTTGATAGTTGAGAGGTGGGGAGAGATATTGGCTCAGTGGGGTTTCAGACTCTTGGGTGGAGACCTGGGTCTGATTTGCATTCCAAGGCAGCCAGGCTTGAAGAGATGTTCTCTACATAGTTAACAGTGCAGATTTCATTTTGCTCCTAGGTCTTTAGACGGGATTGTAAACCATGTTCTGTTTGTGAACTCTCATGAAAACGGTCTTGCACTCATTTAAATCTTGTATGTTAACTCACATGGAAACAATCTTGCACCCATTTAACTCTTGTATGTTGACTCGCATGGAAACAATCTTGCACCCATTTAAGTTGTGTTCCACCTTTGGATGAATAGCAGACCATCATGTGGCGCCGAGATAGATGACACACACACAAAAAAAGAAACACACACACTGGTATTTTGTTCATACATGATGTCCGAAGACACAGTGTGGGCTACCTGATTGGTGGGCTTTAAAAAAAAAAATGACAAAAATAAAAAAACACATGCTTGCTGGTGTCATTTTTTAAACGTCGCTCCCGAGGATCCAACTTGGCTGCTGTAATGGTAGGACTAAGAAGCATATATTGCGCAGATCACATCAGTGGAGAACCTTGGGAGTTTCAAGTCTCAAGACTGAAAAAAGAGAGAAGGTAGATGTGAAGTACTGGTACAGTGTTGATGATGACGTGCAGGGCAGAGATGTGAAGTACAGTGTTTGTGGTGTGACGTGTGCAGGGCAGCAAACTGGGTCCTCTGAGGAACCCTGACGTCAGCATCACGGTGGGTCAGGAGAACTGCACGGGGGTCAACGTGGCCACCACCATTGTCACCTGCAAACCCCCACCCTCCCAGCCACGCCCTCTGGTGGGCAGCGGGCTGCCTGAAGTTGTGGTAACTGTCTTTATATTGCTTTGGTCTGCATAACATTTCTTTGGGTTACATTGTTTTAGTCTGTATCCACTATCTTTACATTGCTTTAGTCTGTATCCACTGTCTTTACATTGCTGTAGTCTGTATCCACTGTCGTTACATTGCTTTGGTCTGTATCCACTATCTTTACATTGCTTTAGTTTGTATCCACTGTCTTTACATTGCAGTAGTCTGTGTCCACTGTCTTTACATTGCTTTGGTCTGTATCCACTATCTCAGGCAAAGTCAAATCATCAGGCTGTTTCACAATTTGTTTTAAAACTTATCGTTCTCTTAATTTTAGTTACATCCATTTTCTCCTGTCTGCTCATATGATCACATGTATTTGATAGCAATATTCTGTATTCACCCACCATCACTGTTGATGTACATGTGATGGAGGGGAACAATACTATGACCATATACATTTAAAAGCAAAGTTCTATATCCACTACCATCACTGTTGATGTCCAGGTGAGGGTGGAGAGCAATAATTACGACCACATATCTGTAATAGCAAAGTCATCTATTCACCCACCATTACTGTTAGTGTACAGGTGATAGAGGAGAACAATATTATGACCTCATATATTTCACAGGAAAGTCTGTATTCACCCGTCGTCACTGTGTGTCCAGTGGAGCACAATATTGTGACCACAGTCATATATTTAATAACAAAGTTCTGTATTCACTTGCCTTCACTGTAATGGCAAGGTTCTGTATTCACTTACCTTCACTGTAATATAGCAAAGTTCTGTTTTCACTTACCTTCACTGTAATAGCAAAGTTCTGTGTTCACCTGCTATCACTGTTGATGTCCAGGTGACGGTGGGGAACCTGACATTCCCTGTGGGTGTGCTGCGCTATGAGGAGCCTGAGGTTCTGTCCTTTGCTGCCATTGTCGCCATAGGCGTTGGCGCCAGCATGCTGGGTCATTGTGCTTATCATCGTCTGCATCCTCTACCGCGTGAAGTCACGCCGCAACGACGACATGATGAAGAAGATGAGGATCCAGATGGACATGCTGGAGGCGCGGGTGGCCAATGAGTGTAAGAAGGTGGGTAGGATGATGTGTGAGTGTGGTGAGAAGATTGGAAAAGGTTTGAAGTACAGGGGCCATTAGGCCCTTTCAAAAGATTTCGGTGCCAGGGATAGGATGGGATCAAGATCTTGCCTGAATTTCCCTCAGTTCGATGTGACAAAGTCCTGTTCCTTCCTGCAGCTCACTGCCCCTGCTGGATACCATAGTCCCATGTCCAACCAGAGAATGTGTGCGGTTGGTTGGGATGGGTTAACATGAGATAACACATTGCTGAAACCAAATCAACCAGTTTCCCCCAGTTAGCATTTTTTCTTGTAGTTCCCTCCCAGTAATCAGTCAGTAGTCTAAATGTCACTTTGGATATATTGGACTGACTGGCAAGGTAAACAAAGTGTAATAGAGCAGTCCTGAACTTCTGTGGGAGTGAGCCACCTTGCACTTTATTTTTCAAGTCTTTTTTTTTATTTTTCATTTTTACAAGTAGATTAATTTTCACCGGGCTCCTATTTCATATTTAAAAATTAGCATCTACTCACCCTTCTAAGAAAGAAAAATCTAATTGTGCCAGGCTATAAATACTTGACTCCCTAAGCAAGGCCTTGGTGCATTAGTTTTTGGTCTGAAGCCACAGGCAGACCAACAGCTGTGGATGACAAGAAGAGTTCTTTGCCAGAGGTAATCAAATCCATGTCACATGTTAACGGTTCCTGTTTCAGCCTTTGCTGAGCTGCAGACGGACATGACGGAGCTGACCAGTGACATGTACGGACAGGTGACCATGCCGTTCTGGGATTACCGCACATACTGCATGCGCATCATGTTCCCTGGCTCTGAGGATCACGTTGTGGTCAAAGACCTGCAGGTGAGGAAGGGAAGTAGGAGGGGAAGGGTAGGGGTGGGGAAAGGGTGTTCTAGTCATAATCCCTCAGGGCTTTTACTTTAGTACTGTTTCACAGAAATGTAAAGATAATTGTTAGAAAAACTCGTGGAAGAAAAGACAAAAAGAGTGGAATCTGCAGAATGCAGGTCACCTTTTAATATGCCGGAAGAGGAAACGGACGTCACAAGATCTCATGTTAAATTTTGCAGGAGTGGGCAGTCGCCATGTTTAATCAGTTGAAGGGCAGTGTCAGAGTCTGACCTCATTTATCAGCAATGCACTGCCGAGGTGACTGAGAGAGAAGTTGTACAAAATTCATGCAGACCTGATCATGGTTGGAGCGAAGAGTGGAAGACGCTCCACACAGTGCATAGTTTGTGTCAGACCGCACCTTTTTGAATGCAAGATCAACACATATCCAGGGAGGCTGGCATGCAGATTTAATGTACTTGAACTTTTGGTCAGATGGATCCCTGGACTTCTCTGATGAATGCCTTTATCTGTTGAGGACTGTGTCGTCCTTTTCATGGGATGAATTAGCCACCATGGTACTGTAGTAGTATTGCGCTTTATTTTTGTGAATTTTCGGCCTTCAGCTGCCTCTTATAAAGAGATGGCTGTGGTGGATATTTTTTCCCCTCCATCCATGTTATGTATTTAGAATAGAAATGAAAGGGTGCATGTCTTTGTTATGCATCTCCAATTAAAGTTCACAGGTATTGGTGGTAATACGATTGCTTTCACACCTTTTTTTTTTTTTATCAAGAGATGTATGATGTTGAAGAAATACAATCCAGTGTTGTGTCATTGAGATTTTCTTTTTGTCCTTTAGATGTCATTTTCAGGTGAACGACATTGTCCCAAAGATCAGGACTCTGACTTGTACAGCAACATGCTGGTCACTGAAATGCCATGATCAAAACTCAGATTACATTGCTTTCCATGTGTGTTGTCACTGAAATCCTGCAGTGAGCGCTCAGGTGGCAGCAACATTGTCACTAATGTGATGGGATGAACATTGCCACAACAACATTCTTGTTGACGAGTTTTTGTTGCAGCATTCGTACAACTATTTTGTTAAGGGAAAAATAAATAGAAAATTTGTGGTAATTTTTGTTTTCTGAATTTCTATAAAGTAATTCTTAACATTATCTTTCTCTTTTCCAACGTGATCATAATGACTTGCGTACCTGCACACTTCCTTCCTCTGTTCCAGCTGGATTTCCACCGTCGGGAGAGCATCGAGCAAGGCCTGCGCCAGTTTGCAGGACTGGTGGGCAACAAGACGTTCATTTTGACCTTCATCCGAACCCTGGAGGCCAACAAGAACTTCAACCTGCGTGATCGTGTCAACGTGGCCTCCCTCATCAGTGTGGCCCTGCAGACCCAGATGGAGTACTCCACAGAGTGAGTAGACACTGTGTTGAGGGTGGATGTACTGTAGAGTTTGTGTTTGGAGTGAGTGGATACTTGTGTAGAGGGTGGTTGTGTACCACAGGGTTTGTGTACTCCATGGAGTGAGTGGACACACAGTGTAGAGGTGGTTGTACTGCAGGGTTTGTGTATTGAGTGAGTGGACATTGTGTTTAGGGTGGTTGCACTGTGGGGTTTGTGTACTTCATGGAGCGAGTGGAGGCTGTGTTGAGGGTCGTTGTACTATGGGGTTTGTTTACTCCACAGAGTGTGTGGATATTGTGTTGAAGGTGGTTGCACTGTATGTAAGGTTTGTTAGCTCCACGGAGTGTGTGGACACTTGTGTTGAAGGTGGTTGTACTGTGGGGTTTGTGTACTTCACCGAGTGAGTGCATAGTGTGTTAGAATGTGTTGTAATCCATTGAAGGTTTCAAAAAAGAAGTAAATAATTTGAGGATGCACAGTCCCCCCCCCCCCCCCCAGTGTCATGGCACAATGGTGTTCTTTTTTTTTGTCAGCCTTGATTTATTTTGGCCATTTCATGGTTCTGTTTTCCTTTTTCTTTTTTCCTCTTCTGAACATTGAAAATGATCACCAGAAATGACATGAAAGAGTTTGTGCTCTGAACATTTCATGACAGTCCCATGGTTTTTTTTTTTTTTATTTCTGCAGGATATTGAAAACATTGCTAGCTGAACTGATAGAGAAGACGGTGGAAAGCAAGAACACGCCCAAACTGTTACTGCGCAGAAATGAGTCTGTTGCTGAGAAGATGCTGACGAACTGGTTCACCTTTCTTCTGTACAAGTTTTTGAAGGTCAGTTGGTCCGTGTCCATGATCATTTATGCTAGGATGTCACATTTTTTTCCCTCATATACCCGACCATCTGTTTAAAATCCATTTTGTTTCCCTCATATACCACGATTATCTATTTGACATGCAGCTTGTCAGTTCATCTGTGACCTTGTATTCTTGGGTATCTTTTTTTTTTCTCATCAAATATTGTGATGGCCAGGGTCAGCTTTGTCTCAGCCTCCTGTGTTGGTCTGCTGTCCTCCATGAAAATGGATCCTAGATCCAAGAAATGATCCACTTAGCCCAGTGTGTCTATCTGTTCAGAGATGCCAATTGCCCAGTTATGTCTGGAACTGGACCCCCCCCTCTCCCAAGCTGGCATATATTCTGCTTGTCCTTCATTTCTCTCATCTGCTCATTCTCTCATCGTAGCTGCAGTTTTGTATGCTAATCCCAACTCCAGCTCCTCATACCCTGGAACACAAGTTCATCAGTTGTGTAAGCAATGGGCAGGCCTGTATGAAAGAGAAAAAAAATATTACATGGATGTCTTGAATCACAATAGGGGTTTAAATTGATACCATGTTATCCAGAATCCACGATTTTTTTTCATAATGAAATACAATTCTGTCTGTCTCTCTCTTTCTCTCACTTGCTTCATTACCTTTTCTTCATTAGCTTTGTGACTTCTGCTGATTAATGAAAGAGGATCAAGTTGATTTTTATTATTCCTGCTTGTCTTTTCTATATAGCTAATATTCAAACCACGAAGGGATAAGCAAAATACTTAAAGGAAGTGTGAATAACTGAAAATGGCAATTGACATCAAGAAGCAGCGGAGGTTGAGAGATAAAATTGTATTAGGAAATGACAGTTCATGGAATAATGATTTGTAGTTGTCTCCGTAGTCCCCTCAGTACCTTTATTCCCACGAATCTTGTTCCGGCTCCCCATGCACAGCCACCCGCAGGTTTGTCCAGTCACCATCCCAGCACTTCCAGTCCACAGGGAGCTGTTCAAGTCCTCATGACCCTTCCGATGCAAAGAAATTGCTTACCAAGTCACACTGCAAAGTGTTCAGTGGTGCCTGTAAAATCCAGCGTGCAGGTGACCCCTGCTACACCCCATACTTAAAACAGTTAATGGATCTCCCTTTGGAAGGCACTGTCAGATTCATACAGCAAGAGCCCCAATGGTCTGGCTGACAGGGAGTCAACATTATGAAGTGATGTTGGTCTGTGTTGCAGGAGTGTGCCGGGGAGCCCCTCTTCATGCTGTTCCAAGCCATCAAACAGCAGACCTCCAAGGGCCCTGTGGATGCCATCACAGGGGAGGCCCGCTATTCTCTCAGTGAGGACAAGCTGATACGACAGCAAATACATTACAAACCCATGGTATGTTCCGCTGTCTGTGTTGTTCACAGAGAAGAAACGTTAGGGTTTAGTTTGAACCAGTCCCTCTCTGGGACTACATTAAACCTTTGCTATTCGATTTTATCAAACCATGATACTTCACATCATTCTTTTATGTTTGTTTTTACATACCTTGGAATGTAAAATATAGGAGGAAAGTTTTATTTGTGTTTTTTCTGTTGCTCGTAAAGGAAATGGGATAGCGAGAGTGTAATCCATTATTGTTGGATCCTTCTTCATTTGTGTTTTTGTCATTTTGACTACTAATGAAATCTGGCTTTTGGTGGAAATCATTTCTTTCCCCTCTCAGTGTCATATCAGAGAAATGGAAATATGATCCAGAAACAAAGCATCTTCAGCATCACTGTCTGTCTTAACTTCCTGCCCTCTCCCCCTCCCCAGCGCTCCACACACACACACACACACACACACACATAGTATCAGGACCCCCCCTGCCAAAAGAATTGTCGAGCATTAAGAAAATAATGATTATAATTACGTATTTTCCAACACACGGAGTTTCCTCCTTTATGCTCGACCGTTTTAAGCCCTGGATTTGTCGGCTCAGATTCTGGTAACACCCCCAATCCTCCGCTCTTTCAGTTGTGGAAAACTTTGTCAAGTCTTTGTACTGACCCTAGTCTTCCCCTCTATCCCAAACCGCTTCCAGCTGTTATTTATTTTTTTTTTTTTCACTTGCACCATGTTGATGCTGATGGGCAGACACTGTACGTGCTGGACGTGGACATGGATGGGTGCACACAACCCTCACATCCTGTCAAGGTGTTGGACTGTGACAGCATTTCGCAGGTGAAGGAGAAGATACTGGATGCCATCTACAAGAACGCCCCATTCAGCAGTCGTCCCCTCAAAGAAGAACTGGACCTAGGTATGCTGTCGAACATTGAAGATATGTCTGGAATACGGAGAAATTAAATGCACAAAAGATGACGGGCTTTTTTCTAGCCCCAGTAGATGCGGTATGCTGTTGAATGATTGTTAAAAAGAAAATGTTGGGACATGTCTGGAAGACAGAGAAATTAGACACAGAAAAATTTTTTTTTTTCCCCTGTCCCAATTTACTTTTGATGCAGTGTGCTGTTGATTGTTACAAGGGAAAAAAAAAAAAAAAAAAACCAGCACATTCTTGAAGTCAGCTTTATGAACATTGTCCAGAATTTATGTTTCAGCAGAGGTGTATACTTATGTATGAGTGTTTAAAATCAGTTGAGAAAACAATCTGCTTTCTTGTTGAAAAAAACAACAGTTGAATTGATCCAAGTGCTTTCCAAGCAGCAAGACAACAGATTCCATTATAAAATCATGATTTTGAGCGTTGACTTTAGGAATAACTGACCTATCTAGACACACCTGTCTTGGGCTTTAGGGGCTGAGGAATATATAGGGCATGTGTGGTTTACAGAAATCTGTACTTTCTCAAAGAAACATGCTTGGGGTTTTTTTTTTTTGCCTGCTTGGTTTGTTAAAGTAATATGTGAAGTATGTTCAATAGGCTGGCCAACATTTTAGACAGTAAATAATTTTTATTGAACCAAAAATTTGTTCTGGCACAATAGCATTGTGCTTGCACTTCCTGAAATCTCAGGTCTGATCTTGTTTAGGGTTACTGTTGAGTGATTCCTCCACCAAAAGTGGCTGTGCACTGGATAGCTTTATTTTGTTTACTTAATAATTAAGCTTATGGTAGAGTCTGAGGAAGAATTGGCATGTTTTAAAATTGTAGTTGACATTCAAAGCTTCTGCCTGAAATTTTCATTCTCTTGTTCTCAACCAGTGTGATGCATGTTAGTTTGAATCAGAATATAAGAAACATTCACTTTGTCAGTCAGACACAACTGAATGAAGGTAATATACTGTGTGGGTGTTGGTATGTGTAGTATGCATGTGCTTGCATTTCTGTTAGTCTTTCCGAGCAGTTCAGTTTCTGTCAATGTTGAAAATAGATAAACCAAAAGTACATTATTTGAATTGTCAGTCAGACAGGAACAAAACTGACAGTTATGGACAGAAGTTTTTATTCCATGATCATCACCATTGCTGAACCATGTTCAGTCTAATAGGAGCATATGAGCTGCTGTGGTCAGCTTGGTGGTAGATACACAGATGACTTGAGCAGGGCAAGTAAAAGATGCCCGAGTGCTGAAGTTGAGCAGATTGCTAACATTGCTTTCACTCTGGCATTGGCTGTAATCAACACCTCTGGTATGTCAGATGTCCTTGAAAATGATCAAAGAATGAACTCGAACTTCTACACATGTAAAGGTAGATTTCAGCTTTGCATGCAAGTGAAGCCTTTGTCTCCAGGATAGGCAGCATCTTACAGTGAAGTTTCCACATCGTCCAACTTGATGTCTGAACCTGACATAACTTTCATGACAACTGCAGTCAAGTTCATTTTACCCCCTACAGCCTGCCCCCCAACACACACACACACACACCCCCCCTGACACCATCAATGTTTTAAACAAATTCTTGTTAACACAAATGGTTTATTGGTTCTAATAGCAGTACTGTGCTCACTTACTTGGCATTTAATTAAGCTGAACTTCAGCCAACCTGAAAAGAAAATTTGGGGGTTAAAGTGTGCTCTGGGAACATGAAAAGCTTCTTATCACATTAACTTCAAAGCTGATCTGATGTGCACGACAGACAGGGGATTTGATATTAAAGCATGCAAGTGATACTTGATGACAGTGTCTAGCATGGAAGAGGGTCAGTCTTGGCATGACTGCATGCATGAGCGCCCAGGTGTTGACCTGGGAGTGCTGGCTGGCTAGTGCATGGCTTGGTTTCTCCCTTCACTTTTCTCTCTTCTCTACAGTCATGCTTGATCATCCGCCAGAGTGGATCGGCGCAGACAAGAGTCGGGTTCACCCCAGGATATTCCCCAACAGGGGCAATGCCAACCGTCTGGCATTGCACGACGAGGATGGCACATCCAAACTGGATGGGGACTGCCGGAGGATCAACACTCTGGCCCACTACCAGGTGAGGTACTGGTGGACTGGTTGGTTAATGGTTGTGTTATTTTGCTTCATATTCTTTGGTAATTTTGGTTCATACATGAACTGTCTTTTGAGAACTTTAGTTCATATATGAACTGGGTCTTTTGGTAATTTTAGTTCTTAGTTCATACATGAACTGTGTCTGTTGGTAATTTTGGTTCAAATGTGAACTGTCTTTGTTCAATAAATAGATCATTGAACTGTAAGCTACAGAAAGGTACAGGCAAATCTGAATGAAAGCAAAGAGTAGTGAACTCTGATCAGCGTAGAAAGGAAGGGAGAAGGGTGCAGAATAGGGAAGGGGTGAAGGAATGTGTCAGGTTGTTTATGTGCACATGTCGTAATGGTTTGATCATTTAATGCTAAAATAAAATGTCAGTCATTTTGAAACATACAGTATGAGATATATCAATACATGTGTCTCTGCAATAATCTGTGATTTTTTGTTGTGCTTAAGAGTTAATATTGTGTGACTGAATTGTTTCTTAATATATGAGCTTTAGATGTTTTTTTGTTGTATAGTCGGTCCACCATTTCTTCTTTGATGGGTTTTTCATGTAAATGCCAGCAGGACTCATCTGCCAGAGATAAAAATATTCAATACATTCAAGGAAATATAAACCACAGAAACTGGTGACATCAGATACATGGGCAGGGTCATATTTATGAATTAGGATGGAAAATATCGGAACCACCTCTTTCCAAACCCCACTTACCACCCTTACCCGCCTGATATTTGCGCCAGTCCTACCCCCTAGTGGTCATTGTGGCCCCCTGAAGATCAGACTGTGGACAGCAGGCTATGGTGGATGTTGTGCAGGTTCCTGATGGAGCCTACGTGGCTCTGCACCACAAGCAGCGGCTGACCTCCTACAACATGAGCATCATGGCGGGCAAAAACAGTAAGTCAACCTGTTGACTCTTTGTCAGTGTAGAACACAAAAAAAAAAAAAAAAAGTTTCATTGTAGAAAGCACAAACCTTATGGTAGCTGTCAAATTCCTCCAACAAGCAGTGGTATGGGCCTCAATAATACCCAAGACTGTAGGCCCTGGCATTTGGGTTGACAGGTCTTGTGTGCACAAGCTTAGATAGGGTATTGTTTTGATACTGTAGTGTATCAGCTGGCTATGACAAGGTCAGTACTGGAAGGCACAGCTGATGGAGTGATTGTGGCATAAAGAACACAAGAAGAAAATTTGATTTGGTAAGAAACTTATTGCATACTTAAAAAAAAAGGTAGAATGTAAGAATCCCACTATGGCATGTGTGTGGCTTGTAGGGAAGTTTCAGTTAGTCATAAATTTTTGTAAGTTGTGATTTTTTTCTATAAGTATTTTTCATTTGTTTTCATTTCTAGTGATGTGCGAATCCAGAATATACATTTTTTTTATTCTATTTTCTAGTGATGTGTGAATCCTGCCCAAAATTGACATGCATCAGTAGTGTTCCATATTTCATAACTGGTTTACAATAATCAAGGTATACAAGGACCTCTTGAGTGAACAGTGGTAACTTTTATGACCAGGTCATCTCTGTATAACACTGAAACTCACTTTGTTAGATGTACATTTAACAAACATTGGTCGATGCATTTCCAGTTTGTATTAAATTTTGACCATGCTTTCAATGTTCGCATTACACTGCTTGATCTTTGGATTTGTTTTTCTCAGTCAAGTGTCATCTGCTTTCAGATCTGTCGTTCTACAACCACAGCCCGACCTTGACACGCTCTGTGGCCCCACAGATGATCGTTGTGGACGTGGACAACAATGGCATCAAACATTTCCATTTGGTAATTGGGAGTTTGGAACGTATGACCCTTTCCCTCCCACCTCCTCTCTCGTTTTCTGTGTAGCCACAGTGGTTCAGTTTTTCTTTTTGTTTTGATTTAGTCTTCTCTGTGAAAGTGGTATATTTTGTGCAAGATCGAAAAAAATCCCATGAATCTTACTTCCAAGATATAGCTCGATTGCAAGAGCAGCAGATAGATGAAGATTTTATTTTTGGATGCTAATTGTGATATAGGAGAACTTTATCTTTTTTTTTTTTTTTTCTTAAATTGTAATGGGATTTGGGAGGCATGTTCTTTGATCATGACGCTAGACAGTTCTAAAGAGAGGAAACTTTCTTTCATTTGTGGTAATGAAGACTGTCTTATTTGATTCTGAGATGTGGGACCTTCAAGCCCTCGGTTGGACACAGTGAAGCCTGTGTTGATAATAATGACTGCCAGAAGTCTTCCAACACTCATTTTTCAAGGTGGGAGGGGGGGGGGGGGGGGATGTACTTGGAGATGCTTGAGAGAAAAGATGCTTCAGAAAAACTCTTAAAGGGAGGTAAGTCTTGTGTAGCGTAGCGTCACATTGACAAAAATGTTCCTGGAAAAAAAAATCTAGAGAACAGAGAGAGTAATGGGAGGTAAATCTAGTATAGACATTGTCTATAAGAGAAGTTGCTTTATTGGGAAGTCTGTGATTGAAAAAGATAAGGATGATCTAGAAAGAAAATTTCTTAAAGAGAGGGACTCCATGTCGGTATATAAATGCAAAATCATTCCCAAAGAAAAAATGTTGATGAGAGGGAACTTTCACTCTAATGTAGCCAGGGACATGAGTACCGGAAAAATAAGTTTTACGCAGGCATTCAGTTCTGGAAGGTCAGTCGTATATAAACAAAGACCGAAAAATGTCCCAGAAAAGACCAAGTATTTGAAGGGAGGGAATCTTTGTTGGGAGGCAGATTTTGTGGGGCGGATTGGAACCATGTGGAAAAAGATACACCTGCAGGTAGGGGTAGGACCCAGAAAAGTACTGTCAACTGCTGACACAACCAGCTGGGAGCAAATCCTGCACCACCCTTGAAAGTCTGCGCTGTGTTCACATAGGGTGCAAGCACGCACAGGGCATGAGAGGCAGATTCTGTAGAGCAGATTGGAACCATGCAATATATGGATTCCTGATTCAGAATAGGGAGGGCCAAGCAGAGGGTTTGGCTCTGCATTTCATTATTCTCTGCCCATAAGACTTTCAACATCTGGTGTTGCCAGAGACCAATACGAAAAAAAATTGAAGCTTTAAAAGGGATGGACTTTCTTTTCTTTAAGTTGTTTCATACATGGATGACTTTTTGTGACTCTTGAAGACTGCATCCTTTGATCAGGACATGTGAATTCATGCTCTTTTCTGTGCGCAGGTACGTCAACATGACGTGGAACCCAGTAAGGAGTGTGACCGCGGCAGTAAAATGGTCAGCGAGATTTACCTGCCCCGACTGCTGGTCACCAAGGTAAACAGCAGTTTAGTGTCATAGACTGCAATATGTGAGACTGAATACAAGTTCTAGCCAGCTTGCTAGTTGTGCTGGGCTAAATCTAGCAGCTAATGCAGGATCATATATTGCACCACAGACCCTCTTCACTTTTCCAGTCCACCAGGAGCCAGCACTGAACATGACCTTTCTGCCAGGGTTTTAGTTATGTCTCCATCTTACTTTGCTCTACAAGCACTTGGTTGATTATGTCCATTTTTTGCGGCTGATATTGGCCCCTTAGCAGTACTTACAGGCTGGGATTGAGCATGTTGACATGTTAATGTTGTTTGTCTTGCCTGAAGAAGACCAAAGAAGTCAAAACGTGTTTTGCCCTGTGATTTGTTGCCTGTTTCCTTCAAGGGTACAGTGATTTGTCCTTTTAAGTTTTAGTTTCCGCATGCAGTCACCTCACTTTGAAACTTTTTTTTTTTTTTTTTTTTTAAATCAGAATTTTTAGTTGAGGAATGTCCTAGCATGGGTTTTCAGCAATGGATTGTAATCTGTACTTAGTTCTGAGATTGACATGCATTCAGCCCAGATGTGGCCTTGGTGGTCGACTTGGCTGTGAAGGTGAGTGGCGGGTGATTTCAGGGCACCCTCCAGCAGTTTGTGGACGACCTGTTTGAGCGGGATCTTCAGCACGGCGCACCGGGGGTCAGCCCTGCCCCTGGCCATCAAGTACATGTTCGACTTCCTGGATGACCAGGCCTTGCTGCACAACATCCAGGACCCTGAGGTTGTCCACACCTGGAAGTCCAACAGGTGAGAGAGATGCACAGAAACACGTGCCATGGAGAGAGAGGGTGTGTGTGTGAACATGTACGTGCTTTTTGTGTGCGATGTGGCAACAACAGGTATGACGGTGAAATAACAGAGGCAGAAAGAAACTGTGATTGTCCCATTTGTACTGCCTTACATCATGAACTTCTCCGAGAACATTATCTGAAAGTATGTTCAGCATTTGATTTTTGTAATTCTGTTAGTAGCTCTTTTGAGGAAATATTTCCTAACTGTACTCAAGTTCATAAAAATCAAGCAAATCAATGGCAGCTCTGCATCAGGGATAGCACTCTGGGAGTCGTAGTCAAGGTGGTAGGAAGTGTGGATTTGGCTCTCTTCCCTTTGTGTGGATGAGAGTGTGTGTGTGTGTGTGTGTGTGTGAAATCCTTATGGTAAGGCAAGGAGTTCATGTCATGTAGGACACTGGCTCTGTGGTTGTGTGCAAATGAGGGTGTCCTCAGGACAGCTTGATGTTGATTGCTTAACCTCTGCTGACATTGAAACTCAGACAGGGTGGCCCCGAGTGGGGAATGGGTTGAGATGGGAGGGGGGTGAGCAGTATAAGGCCATTGAGTGGCCATAAGAATTTGACAGCAAAACAGAGTTAACTGGGTTGTTGATTTTTCTTTTGCCATACATTCAAATTTGCACATGGTTTGTCTATGTGTTTGTGTTTTTTTGGGGTGGGAGGATGAATTGAACAGTTTGTTAATCTGAAATACTTGTGATTCTTGTGAATATTTCACACTATGATTCATTATGCATCATATTCAAAGATTATTGTCTCGCAGCCTGGTGCAGTTGGTTTATACCATATGAATAGCCAGAGCTGCAAAGTATTAAACTATTAGGCCTAGCATGCTACGATTTCATTGACATTGCTACACTGCTCAACTTTATGGGGAAATGCTAGTTTACAGAAATATTGCTTTCCTTTGGCAGGGGATTCTCTCTCTCTCTCTCTCTCTCTCTCTCTCTCTCTCTCTCTCTCTCAGCTTCTTACCAAATTCACAGTGGTATTGCTTTCCTTTGGCAGTTTGCCCTTACGGTTCTGGGTGAACATCATCAAGAACCCTGACTTTGCCTTCGACGTGCACAAGACCAGCATCGCCGACTCCTGCCTGACAGTGGTGGGCCAGACCTTCATGGACGCCTGCTCCCAGAGCGAGCACCGTCTGGGCAAGGACTCCCCCTCTAGCAAGCTGCTGTACGCCAAGGACATCCCCAAGTACAAACAGTGGGTGGAGAGGTGAGGCACACTGCATGTTCAGCCTACAGGGTTGGTGTTGTGAGGAAAGGAGTGCTTTCAGTTGTGAAATGATGTGCTTAACTTGTCTGTTTAGAAACTATAGTGTCAGGATTTTGCTTTTGAAGCGCACTGGTAATGGGCTGAAGGCTTGTGTCACAAAAAGACATTAAAGTCGGGAGTCTGATGCGTGAAATTGGCACAGACAGATTCAGCTAGCCAGTATGTTTGCATACGCAGTCGGTGTTGAGGTTGTGAATATCTCGGTTTGAGTACAAGTAGAAATAAGGGTTAGGGTGGGGGTGGTACCCATGAGGATATCGAAGTGTATGAAGAAGGTGCATTTACAGCGAGTCATATAACGAGATGATACGAGCAGCAAACCTTTTTTTTTGCTACATACGTGGACTATACACTTGATTCTGGTGCTTAAACGCAATCGCTTGTCTATGCCTCAATGCCCCTAAATAGTCCTGGAAGCTTTTACTGGAACCAGAAAAATTATTAGCATAATGCCTGGATGTGTAGTTGCGGTAGAAAACTGCATGGAACTGTGGTGCCTTCAAAATGCTTCTAGGCACCTATGATAGGCATGAGATTTCAGAAAACAGCACCGGTATTTCTTATTCTGAAAAGCAAAACAAATCCACCAATGCATTGGGAGTTGATGAGAATTCTCTGTTTTAAGCTTTTGTTGTTTTGTCACTTTACAGAACAGTCCAGTTTCAAGCACTTCAGCATGGACAAGGTGCCCCCCCCCCCCCCCCCCCCCCCCCCCTGGGTTTTCCCCCTAGAAGTAGTCTGAAACCTTGGTAGTGATGATGATAACTGGTGTGGATCACAACCTTTACCTGACTCTCTCAACAAATTAAACATCTGCCAAATAATGTGGAACATAGTTGTTTGGTCATTACGATAGAAAAACTTGTGAGTGTTAGGGAGTAGAGAAATGTATCTAAAACTTTACTAAAAACTCCATTTGAAAAGAAAAGCCTCAAGGAAGACTACAAGAATTGCTTCTTTTCTGGTGGCACATGCTTTCCCTTGTCCGTCTAGTAACCTTGGTGAGGCACAGCTGAGGACTTCATGGTGATCTCCCTTCATGGGTTGTGGTTCTTCGAGAGCTGGCAAGAAACGGGCCTGGACGCTGCCCCTTTGTCTCTATTTTTTTTTTCTGTGGCCTGTTCTTATAATCTCTGGCACTGTGCCCTGCAGGAAGACTCGAACTGTGTGTGCGCGCATACATACATACGCGCACGCATCAGAAAGACTTGAAAACTTGTTTCATCATCAAGAGTAGCAGCCTTAATGCTGCAAGTATGGAAATGAGAATTATAATTCAGTGCTGCCGACTGCCAGGTCAGAGTGATGGCTCAAAGTAGCGCTGTGTAAATCAAGCAAACACGCATTGTTTCAAATGGGAGTGTTTGATTATTACGGTCCCAGAATTAGTATTTTGGTTCTGTTTGTTGAATTGTGTGTGAACAGTACTGAATGTTTGATTTGATAGTTTTTTGTCATCTCATATTGTCAGTAATGAAGAGATGTGAAATTATGCTATTGACCAGTACTGAATTTGGTTGGCATATTGCTCTTTGACATGATGGCCATTAGATTTATTTTTTCTTGCAGAGGTGAACCCTTTGGTTTTGACACTTGTCTGTGTAAACTTGTGGTTATCTCCCTTCAATCAAAGTAGCCGTTTGAATCTGGTTTTGTTCAACTGATAAAGTCCTCGTTAGCATTTAGTTTTGTATTTTGTTGATGTTTAATTTTCTGATTTGTTTCAACCCATACACCGCTTTAGATGACAAAACTCAATTGGGTAGGTTTTTTTTTTTTTTTTTTTTTTTTTTTTTTTTTTTTTTTTTTTTTTTTTAAAATTTTCCACATATATATATATATATATATATATATATATATATAATGTATGTATGTATGTTGATTTGATGGGACAGGTGTTAACAGGACTTCACAGTATTGATTTGATGTGACAGGTATTACCAGGACATCAAGATGATGCCAGCCATCAGTGACCAGGACATGACAGCCATGCTGACAGATGAGTCCAGAGTGAGTAGTCTTCCTTAGACCATTAAACTTTCCAGTAAACACCATCCTTAGCAACAGCCCAGCCAGCCCCACCTCTGTCTTTGAAAGAATGGGTTGTGACCCAAGTAGATGCACATCCCAATGAAGACCTGTACCTGTTTCCAAAGGTCATGGATCTGAGGTTCCAGTGTATTCATCAGTTTGATTACCAAGTGCTTAGGAATCATTAACATCTGTCACTTTCGTTATACAATTCAGACAGACTTTTTCTTTCTTCATCTAAGATCACGGTGCCTTCTCTCTGATATCCCCATCTCTACAACGCTCGGTGACAGCCCAGATATGGCCCTTTGGAGTCGGCTTGGCTTGGCTCTAAGCAACATTACCTTACCTTACCCCATCTCTGTTTGTTTCCCCCTTTCTATCTTTCCTTATCTCTTTTTGTCATGATCAATCTCCATCCTATTACCTTTGCTCCAGCTCCCGCTCCCTTTCACATCTTGTTGGTTTCCTTCCATCTTCATCCCCCACAGGTGTTTACAAATGCATCAAATGTCCTGACAGTGCTGAGTTCCAATACATGGCAACTACTGTCTGTCTGTGCAGATACATGCAGCAGAGTTCAATGCCAGCGCTGCCCTGCTGGAGCTGTACAAGTATGCTCAGAAGTATAATGAGGAGGTAAGATTCAAGTCATTTTGTCTGTCTATATGATTATCACGTTTCTTCAAGCATGCAATGGGATAAAATCAGACTGGAATGCAAACTAGAGAGTGGCACAGACAAACTGGTGTTTCAAGTCATCTGTCTGACAGCCTTTTTTTTTTTCCTGATAGGATTGGGTTACAGAAAAAACAGTTGACCGCACCTCCAAGTGTGCCAGACTATGAATTTTCATTAAAAGAAAAAAAAAAAAAAAAAGCCAGCTCACGCTTATTTGTGATAGTATGTCTCCTAGACATATCTGTCGTTAAAGTTCTTCCCAGGGCGTTGCAATATATTTAAACTAAATGACCGTGATATTCTAGTTACAAAACAATGGTTTACTGGTTAAACGATGTTACCCTGAGAAAAAAGAAAATCTGTAAAACCTGTTGATGTTTCTGTCTACGTAGTGTATTTTTTTGTTGTAACCCCTGAGAGAAAAAAAGGTCTGTGAAATCTGTTGATGCTACAGACTGTAGAGTATGTTAATCTTGTCTTTGCACAAATTAGGCACCAGCAGAAAAGTGTAATGATAGTTAATCAAAAAAGCAGCCTTCTGTTTTATTCATAAATGTCAGTGATGAAACTGCATTGTATTTATATCATAAACAGGTAGCTTGTGGCATATGTACAGCGTTGTGCATTTCTTGAAATTTACAGTGGTAATACAAGTCTTAAAATACAACATCGGGTCTGGAAAAGTGCTAAAATTGTGATTGGATAGAACCATACGGACCCTATGACAGGGTTCTGGCTTCAGCTCTACCATGAGTAGTTTTTACTTCCCTTGGGTCTAGAAGTCCCTCAGCTGTTTTTTGACTTGTTGTTTTGTTTTCTCTCCATCTTCATGATTTCTGTTCTGGCTGGTGGTGGTTTCTGTATGTTTATCTTTCATGGTTATCTCATGGTAAATGTCTATGCCGTTTCATATTTCAAGATTTTTGTCAGTAGTGGAAATTAATTTGTGCACCGGTTCAGTTTAAGGTAAGGGCACTTAGAAAAATAAGCCAGCAAAAGACAGAGTCAACATTCAGTCATTGCTAATAGTTTCCCATTTTTTTCTCATTCAAGAGTTGGTATGATTGATAGTCGGTATTTTCACCATTCAAAATTTCACGTCATTTTCATGTTTTTGTCGGGGGTAAATGTACATCATAAATGTTAGTAGCTGCTTGTGCACCTTTTAAAATTTGTCTTAATGGATTCCGCGCATTTCCATCATTGCATAGTAGTTATGATTGACAGTCATTGCCTTTCACCCGTTTTGCCCTAATTGTTTTTTCCCCATTTTTGAGAGTGTGTGCGTCCATAATGATGATTGACGGTGGTTACCTTTTCCACCTAATTTTGTCCATGTTTTCATCAATGTGTATCCATAATGATGATTGACTGGTTGCATATTCAGCTGATGACGGCTCTGGAGGAGGACGAGTTTGCCCGCAAGAGCAAGCTGAGCTACAAGCTGGACCAAGTGCACGCTGCCATGGAGGGCAACTCCATCTGCTAGTCGCCATTATCCCACCCACCCACCAAACCCCTCCCCCATCAGCCACCTTCCTACCAACATCTCTTCCGCAAAGCCCAACCTGCAGTGCCCATTTGGACTACCACAAGACCAACAGCCTGTGTGTCGGCTTTGAATGAGGCAACGGTCCTGACATTGGTGTTGCAAGAGCTTTCACACAGGCAGTGCAAACTCTTTCTGCCTCCTCATTGTGTACTGAACAGTGGGTGTAGGAAAAGTGTCCAGAAGTGCGCAAACCGTCTCTGATCCACAATTCATTTGGGATCCAGATGAACTGGCCACAAGTTTCCCTTCCTTCTGACATTGTGAGAAATATTTTGTCACAGGAAATCATTTAGAGGTTTTGGAAACTCTTTGTGACTGGAGAAAAGTTTAGTGCAAAGCTGAAGAAGCCTTTGCATGGCAAATGACTAAAAAAAAAAAAAATTTTTTTTTCTTTTTTTTTTTTTAAACACTTACCAGGAATTGAAAAAATCTTTTTCCTCTCCACTGTTGTCACTGAAATGGCATATTGAGGGGTGACAATTTTGCAATATTTTCATGTGATGGAAACGGGGTTAAAGAACGCCGAAACGGACACAGACAGCCTCCCTGCTGCCATTGGGCAAACCATTTCTTGAAAACCGATCCAAGATCTTCCAAGAAAAATTGGATTTAAATTTCCTCAGCATACCAGCTGCATGGAGCCGGAGCTTTACGCTCCACCTGTGTTTGGACAGTTCTGGTGCTGCATCGTACTTTTCCTCCTGCCTTCCCCCCCCCCCCCCCCCCCTCCCTCCGCTGCTTCCTTGGCTGGCAGCGTTGGGGAAGGCAGAGCCCTCTGGTGCCATGCCGTCAAGCTGCAGGGGGTGCGCCACAGGATCTGCCAAGTGATTTTTTAGCACCACACTGGTCATGGAGCTCTGTGGGTTTTCCTTTTGTTATATTGTCTTATGCATTGGAGTCTTGGTCTTATACATGATGGCTCTCTACTTCTAGGCGGTTTCTGTCCGTAGTCAACACTGGTTTGGTGTTGTCCAAGAGCAAAGTGAGTGCATGAGCATGTGTGCATGCATATGCAAACATGATTGCGACATTGTAGGTAATATGAGTGCGTTTATCTGCGCAAAATGTGCGCATGCAACGGTTGCCCTCATGAATGTGAGAGTGAAATTTTGCTTGCTCATGTTCCTTTGCTTGTTTTATACTGTTCTTGTATTTTGTATTTCCCAGACAACAACTCATTTACTTCTGCCTTAAACAAATATGTTTGAACTCGTGTTGATTTGGTTTTATTAATGTCTAAAACAAAGTATACCTGCCACTATGATATGGGTCTTGAATAGAAAGTAAGATGAGCAAATGTTGAAGATGTAAATAAGAATGACTGGTGGATGTAGATTTTGGGGGGATTGAACTCTCAATTTTTGTTTTAAACATGTTGAGATTTGCTTTGGAATTTTCACTAGACTTAATGCTGGATCTTTCCTTGTGTTGACAAACCTAGAGGATGGGGCATGTGGAGATGAGATGTGTTTGAAAAGTGTGTGTGTCATCGGTGCTAACAACAACAACAACAATCAACATTGTGTGGGTGGGAATTTTGAAAGGTGTTTGATTGAACAGTCTGTTTAGAAAAACCAGACTATACCAGCTGTTTGAATACTTAACATAGGTTCAGCTTCATGACTGAAGGGTGTTGTGCTGTGTTGGATTGGTCGTGATATTTCAGCGTTGATACTGTGTACATTTCACAAATTGTCTTTTCTCCTAGAAAAGGACTGTCCAGATATACACAAAGCTGACCGACCACAATGTTCAATTGTGCTTGTGGAGTTAAATGTACATATACTGTTTTTATGACAGGGGATGGTATAAGTGTGGATGTAGATCTGTGATCCATCCCTCCCAGTCCATTGTCACTTTAATGCAACCTTTGTGGTCACAAAATTAGGGCCAAGACTCCCCAGTTTTTTTCCCTTTAAGGCTAATTCAAAACCCTGTCCTATAAACCATTTGTGAGTGGAAAAAAAAGTTTGCTGTGGTACTTGAGAGAGAAAAGAAATCGGCCAGGGTTACACCCCCTAATGCAGCACTTTGACCTACTTTGGAAGCTTTTCCATAGTACACCTGGTAATACATCAGTCAAGAAAGTAGCTGTTATATTGCCCCAGAACTGCTGACACACAAGAGCTAAAGCTGAATCCAAGGACAGGCATTCTAAAAGAAAAGGATCCAGTGCACAAAAAATGACAGCATGTATAAACCTCCAAACTAAGTTAGAAACCATGTTGTATACAATCCTATGGCCAAGGCTGTCTTGGTTGTACTGTGGTCTCCAGCCTGGTTAGACACAGACAATAGTTTTGACAGGAATCAATAGAATATTGACAACCATACAGTATACTGCACCATCACTTCAGACTGCTGGCACGCCATCAGTATTTTTTTACATGAAAATTGATATGGCGCATTACATATCGCGCTCCTCTGCCAGGCTGTCGCATGCTTATTGCGGCAGTACCATGATGATATCTCCGGTCTTCTTCTCTATTCAATCTTGTGCGACATCAGAACTCTTCAAATCGTACCTTTGCTCACCACCAGTTCCAGACATAAATGATCAGTTTTCTATCAATTTGGAACCAAAATATGTGACAGTAGTCAAGGAATAGTGTTCTTTTTGCTTTTTTTTCTGCAAATATCAGCTCCATATATTTGCGGAATTTGTTGTTTACTGTGAATCGGCAATAAAAACACCACCAAAAGTGAAGGGGAAGCTGGCAGAATCACAAATCAGTCAAAAGAGCTAGTACAGTTTTTTTTTTAAAGCAAATCAAACATTATCCTCTCTAAACATGATAAATTTTCATTCTTATGTAAGTGATCCTCATACACCCATATTCTCTCTCTCTCTCTCTCTCTCTCTCTCGTCTCTCTCTCTCTCTCATGTGTATACACACCCCCATTGCCCGAGCAACACAGAAACATTGTTACAAATGCACTCTTACATTGCCAACACTAAAAGGAAAGCCCCCGTGGTGGTGGTGGTGGTGGTGGTAATGGTGGGGTGAGGGGAAGAGGGTGGATGGGTTAACTCAACATTTCCAAATGGGTGCACAAACTCACAGAAGCATCATCTTCCTTTGCATTAAGGAAGGGTTCACTTTGCCCCCCCCCCCCCCCCCCCCCCCCCCCCCCAACCCCTCTCTCTCCTTTCAGTCCATAAACAATCTGATTTTATGAGGCGAAATAAAAGGTAGTGTAACCAGTCCACTCCTCTCCTGGACAGACACCATACTACTAGACTGGTGACTGCACCTCTGTCCTGTGGAGCATGACCAAGGAGAATGGAAGGCTGATGATAAATGCACTGCCTGATGATTCAGTGTGTCCTGTAGCAGGGGGTCATACACAAGGTCACTGTGTCAGCCTTGCTCAGCGCCCTCTCCCAGTCCCAAGAGCTAGGTTTTCTGTGCTTTTTTTTTTTTTTTTTTTTTTTTTTGTATCTCCTGCGAGGAAGTGGCTCAGAATATTTCAACATAGTGTCTATACTGCTGATAAAAAGTCACTATCACAAAATAAAATCACTTTTGTAGGCAAGCAAATGGCTTGAATGATCAGATGTTGAGTTGGCTTTCAATCTACAAATTGGCGGTTAAAAGATTTATTATTGTATAGAAAAACATTTTTACCCGCAATCGAAGCATCCGAACACTTAGAACCCCATTTTCTGAAAACAGTTGGTGTGGATGGCGTCTTTTGCAACAGACTGTCACCATGGCACCAACTATCTGACTGTGCACAGGGAATCTTCTGTAGCAGACCAATTCCTGCATGTTTGGTCAGAGCACTGTCGATCTGACTGTAGACAGGATGTCTTGTTCACCAGACCATTCCTTTGGGTTTTGTCTGGTCTAGAACAGTAGAAGCAACAAGCTTAGTTAAAACTTGGCATCAGTGAGTCCCAGGCCTTCATGGAAATTGAAGGAAAAGGTAGCAGGAAAATTGCAGTATTGGTACTGATGGCGCACCAAGAAATTGCACCTCTTCCAAGTAGATGTTCAAACTCGTGCAGTGTGCACAAAATCAACCACCACCCAAAAGATATTCAGTAATGGTATCCATTTTACTGTCCTCTGTGTGTGTGTGTGAGAGAGAGAGAGAGAGAGAGAGAGCATTTTTCGGTCTACATAACCAAATCTTCGATTTTGACAACCCACCCCTCCCCCCGCAACTTCTCTTCCCTTGCCCTCTGTCAACATTTATTCTCTTCAAATAATGCTCCAACTAATGAAACCAGAGCGTAGCAGAAATACTTCTGGCTAATTTAGCAGTGAGAAGATAGTCTGGATAACTTAAAATCAAAAAGATATTCTGCGTAAAATCAATCTGATATCCAATTCATAATTGTTTCTGGTTTAGAAGGATGGTTTGGCTGTACATGTATTTTAATGAGATGTTACAGTGTTGAGTTGCAATGGATGTGCAAGCTTTTTGTGATTTATTTGTGCCTGTGTGGATGTGCGTGTGTGCATGTTAAGACATTGAGAATGGAGGCAGAGTTTTCCCAGTTGATGTACAATGTATGTCATGATTTTAAATCTGTGACTTTTATTGGTCTGGTATGTTTTTTCCTAGGCGAGTCCTGTATAAAATGACTATTTTATGTATGCAGACTATGTGCTCTTTGTTTGAAAACGTGAGGAGGAGGGGAGAAATTTTTTGTTTCATTAAAAAAAAAAAGAAAAATGTTACGCAACCATTGCCATTTGAAGAATGAGACAGAGTGGGTGTTGACTTTCTCTCTCTCTCTCTCCTCTCTCAACCCCCCCCCCCCCCAAATGCACTGAACGTTTGGCATTTCCATTTCAGTCACATAATTATTCAAGCTGTTTTTTTTTATCCAAACCATTTGAAAGTACATCAATAGCTCTGAATTAACAGGTCGCCTCTGTTGGATTTGTGTTCTCAGTTTAAGAACAGAACCATTTCACGATGAAGGTGGTCATTACATTTTCACCGCAGAGCTGGGGGGGGGGGGGGGGGGGGGGGGGTGCTATTCTCATGGCATTACAGTATTGTAGCAAATCATTGCTTGATTTTGTATCAATCACTCGCTCTTTTTCATTCCGTTTTTGTTGTTTGTAACATTGCTTCCTGATTCGTTTCACTAAACATGAAAAAAAAAAAGTTCAGTTTTTGTGTTAACTTCTTTACGGGGAAAGAGTTCTGATCAAAACTTTTCCCCCCCCCCCCCCTTTGCTGGATCCTACCCTCCCTGTGGTGTTGCAGAAAACGAAGGGGCTGACAATGCCAAGGAGAGGTGGTAGGAATGCAAATGGCTGTATGAAGACCCATTTGTCATTTAAGAGGGATACTGACCTATAAACAGTCTGTAGAAAACATGACTCACTGACAATGTCTAACGCTCAAAAGACTTCTTGTCAAGCGTAGAAAACACGACTCATTGACAATGTCTAACGCTCAAAAGACTTCTTGTCAAGCGTGACACGGTCACAACCTCAAAATGTTTTGAAACGTTACTACTTACGACTCTCGCAAGGAATTTTTTCTCTCTCTCTCTCTCTCTCTCTCTCACACACACACACACACACACACAAACAATTTTCAACCCCTCTCTCTCTCTCTCTCTCTGTCTGGAACACACAAACATGAGCACGTGCACACGTTCACACACGGGCAGGTGCGCGCATCTCTCTCTCTCTCTCTCTCTCTCTCACTCCACACACACACACGCACACGCCCCCACCCCTGCACACACATAAGCACACGTACATGCATGCACACACGCAAACTTGCACTCGGCTCACCGCACCCACACCACACAGAGCCAGATGTGAGCAGTCAGTCAGATCCGCTCAGTCCACCCACCCACCCGAGCCCAGCGGAGCGGCACTACTGTTTTGACGACGCTCTGATTGCACCCGGAGACACTGCTGTGGCTGCACACCCGCTACCACATTCACCTCCGTTTAACACCACTCCCCTCCCTCCCTCCTTCCCCTCCAACACCTTCCCCCACCGCCATTCCCACTCCCACACCCCTTCCTCCTCCGAACTTCCTCCTGTCTCTCTCTCTTTTTGCCTTCAGGGAATGCACAGTTCTTGAACTTTCAGCTATACATCTAAACGTTTAGTTGTCTGAATATATTCTGCTACCTTTCCGCTAACTCTGAGGAATCAAAGGCCCCAGTGATGGTGAGGAAACAAACCAAATGAGTGGACCACAGGGAAATCCTGTTCGCGGCAGGACAGACTGTAACCCGGAATCCTCTCCACTCTGTACGTGAAGAGACCGCGTGGCGAAAGCTTGCACGTGTCTGGAGTTGTACCGGTTTGAT
>JADBJO010001863.1:87500-102500 GCA_016801955.1 Conus betulinus
CTTTGATGAGCCAGAAAGTTATTTAAAAAAAGAAAAAGCAGATTGCCTCGAAAAGCTTTTTTTCTTAAATTAAATAATATTATTATTACTCCGCCAGACAAGGGGACGAAAAAATTACCAGACAAAACACGGGCAATACAAACAACATTCAGGACAACGAAATCGAAGAACGAGCAATCGCTTATCTTCTCGATGGGGTCCGTCTTGTGTAGAAATCGAGAAGGTATGTGACTGTTCGTTCTTCGTTTTTGTTGTCCTGTATGTTCTTTCTCTTGCCTGAAGAAGACCAAAGAGGTCAAAACACGTCATGGTTTGTCTTGTAATGTTTGTATCCTTGGCGAATTAATCATAACTTTTCTTTTAAATAAATTGTTCCAATTTCCGCCTGCAGTCACCTCACTTTGAAACTAACTCGAAAACCTAGGTTATAAAGATCCATTAACATTGCACATTTCCATGTAGTGCCATAAGCCTTCTCTGAAAAAAAAGATAGCTACCACGTGTTGTTTGCTAATGAAGGCGTTACGGATGGTGGTTTTAGGACGGGCTAAATGGTCAGGACGGGTAAATGGTCAACGGTGATATCGTACTTCCGCAAACCGCACTGTTCTTTGGCTGACAAGCCATCGGTCTCCAGTTTCCCCAGCAGACGGGAGTTGACCATCTTTTCCATTACTTTACAGAAGCAGCTGGTCAGAGCTATTGGACGGTACTTTGAAGGGTCGGCAAGATCTTTTCCAGGCTTAAGAATGGGAATGATCAGGGCTTTCCGCCAGGAGGGCGGGAAGCGCCTTGTGGTGCAGATATGATTAAAGACTTTCAGAGGGTTTGAAGACATTTATGGGAGATGTTTCAAAAGTTGGTAATGGATGTCATCGAAGCCAGGAGCAGAATTGCTACAGGTTTGCAGAGCTGGTTTCAGGTCATCAATTCAAAATGGCAGATTGTAGACTTCAGAGTTGCCCGAAGAGAGGTTACGGGGTGATTTTTGTTTCAGTTGCTGCTGCTGCTGTTGTTGTTTTTTATGTTTGGGTGTTTGTTTTTTTTTTAAAGAAAGCACAGATTTACTTGTGGAGGAGACTTTTGTTTAATGGTGGAGGCCAACAGATTGGCAAAAACTTGTTTGTCAGTTTCAGGCGAACAATTGACTGACTGGCGTTTAATCCTTTGATTTTCTTGGTAAGTTTCCAAACTTTTCCTGGAAGATTGTTGGAATGTCAGCTTGGTGCAGAAGAGCGACATTTACTTAATTCAAAATTATGTCTTGATTTGCCTTGCAGGTTTTGATGGGCTCGAGCGTTGGCGCTGATGGTCTGTGATAAACACAATGCTGAGCGCTTTTGCTTTAATTGGAAATGTGTGGTGGCATTCTGAATTAAACCAAAGTGTTTTAGGCATTTCCATTTTGTTTGATGAAGATGGAATATTGCCTGTTGCACATTTTGAGAGTATGCCTTGTCAGTTTTTTTGGCAAGGTCCGAACTTTGCAGAACTTCCTTTTCAATAAGCTTTTTTTCAGATGCATCCTGCAAATAGGTCCCAGCCAGCGTTTGGATAATTCAGGTGTTGAGGTAAACTGCACCAATCTTTATTATTATGTATAAAAACATGAAGATAATAGTCGTTCCTCCTCTTGAATTCTTTTCCACCGCTAGCCAGGAAGCCCAGAATTCAATCTTCCTTTCAGTTTTAGAATTTGAGTCGCTCTCAATGTCCGATTCCTGGGACACTCTTAACGACTTCGCCCGTCATTTCTGTTTCTTTTCTTTCTTTTTCTTTATTTGTGGGGGGAGAGGGGGGGGGAAGATTTTTTAAAAGTGAAGAAGCCATTTTGCATTTTTTTTTTATAGTTCACCCTACCGTTACCCCACCCACTATGGAGTGCAACTAAGGAGGCCAGGGCGAAAAACTCACAGTCTGGACCTCTTCCAGACTTCGGGAGGGATATACGACAAAACATAAGCTAACCAACCCTACCAGCGCCCCCCCCCCCCCCCCCCCCCCCTTTCCCCCTCTCCCGATCTCCCCCGATCGCGCTCAACTCACGGCTACAGAAAATCGAGCACTACAGATATTACATTGGTCAGCCGGGGAACTGCCTGTCTTGGCCCAGCCCCACGCAGGGGCAGCCGATCGATGCACACGGGCCAGTGTGTTCCTCCCATCTTGGAGAGGTCGGAGCCAAAGAAATGTGTTGAGAGCACTTGCCCTCTCAATCACCAAGATCTCGTTCCCCTCCCTCACAGGTCGCACCGCGCGGCAAACGTGGCGGATCTTTTGAAGACCGCAGAGAAAAGAAGAATGTGGAAGAGAAGACTTGGAGGGGAGAAGTAGACAGAAAAGATCCATCAAGAAAGGCAACAGATATAATACGAAAAAGTCGGGGTACACATTTTGTTAGGGCCCTCACCCTGAACCTGTCCGACATGGGAGACCCTACTAGGGGGCCATCAACAACTACCACGTTGTGTTTAGACCGGTCAGCAACTTGGCTAGAGAGGTCTAGATGTGTTTACTAAAACTAACCTTCCATTCAAGTATTGGTGCCTCCGTCAGCAGAGTCTGTGGGATCACTCGACCGCGCGTTCTGCTTAAGAGAATTTGTGGAAGCGAGAAGTGTTGTTCATATTCTTCTTTCACTGACTTCATTGAAATCGGGAAGCGGTGCTCATATTTTTCTGTCACTGAATTCGTGGAAGTCAGGATGACGTGTTCATATTCTTGTTTCATTGAATTCACGGAAGTCAGGAAGTTGTGTTCATATTTTCTTTCATTGACTTCGTTGAAGTCAGGAAGTTGTGTTTACATTCTTGTTTCACTGAATTAGTGGAAGTCAGGAAGTGGTGCCCGTTTTCTTGTTTTTTTCAACCATTTTCAGCGATGCGTTCACTTTCCTCTGCTTTGAAAAATGTGTAAACATCACAGACTGTTTCTGTATTCCACGCGCAACACAAGAGCAAAGAACTGGATTCAGTTCTTTCCACATATCGTTTAGGATAAAAGTTTTCTTATAGTGTTTCAGGAAGATTTACTAAACGTCCAAAAAATAAAATAAAAAAAAAATAACACAACCTCGTGGATCAGAAACAGACGTTAATTAACATACTCCTTGAAGAATGTACATGCCTAATACAGATAACATGCTTGATATTTTCAACCATGATAAGTTCTCCACAGCACACTCTTCCAACACACCAGTTCCATTACCGAATTCACTCAAGCGATAACGAAGTACGTGTTCAAGGGGAACTTAAGCACGTACATATATCCTGGGGGGGGGGAGGGGGGGGGGGGTCTTTGTCACAGGTAGAACACTAACAATAATCATTGTCGCATTGTATGTGTTGTAGGCAAGATGCCAGCAAAGTTCTAAGCCCCAAGTTCTTCCCACTGAACTTCTCCCTGGTGATGCAACTTCCACCGCTTGTTTAACAAACGCCACCTGATCTTTCAATACACGCAAATAAAATTTGCTGTGGAAAGCGGTTCCACCTTGCCATCAACTGAACAATAATATCGTGCACAAATACGCATAATCAAAGTTTGGAAACAAATCACAAACTTCCCAGTACCACAAAAATTGCATCATTGAATTTTGGGAAATAAACCACAACCTTCCTAACGGGGACACGCAAAATTTGTCAGTAATTTCATTTAAAAAAAAAAAAAAAGCCTTGTCAGTAATTTCATTTTTAAAAAAGGCCTTGTCAGTAGGCCTTGTCAGTAATTTCATTTTTAAAAAATTGTCATCATTTTTTTAAAAAAAGGCCTTGTCAGTAATTTCATTTTTTAAAAAGGCCTTGTCAGCAATTTTTTTTAAAAAAGGCCTTTATCAGTAATTTCATTTTTTAAAAAAGGCCATCATTCTCCAATCCGCTTATCTCCCCGTTATCCTTTCTCCTTCTCCCCCTCCTCCCCCCGCAGTTCGTTCCCATTGCCATGTACATGTCATTATAGAACTCCCCTCTACTGACACCATCATTCACCCCGTCACTGTGGCTGCACACAAAAAGTAATGCGCCAAGGCCTTGCTTAAGAAGTAGAGTATTTATAGACTGGCGCAATCAAATTGTTTCGATGATTTTTGTTGTGTCTGGAAGTTGATTCTTCTCGTTTTCCTTCATATGGCCATCAAGGTGCAAGCCAGGTGGTTCCCAGCAGACAGATTAAAATCAAAGGACCACACGGGTCACGGTTGAGTGCGAAGGCCGAAATGTGGCGTCAGTAAAGGGGAAGATCATGTATTTCAAAATTTTGAATGATTTCATTGGTAAAAAAAAAAACAAACAAAAAAAAAAAAAAAAAAGTGAAATGATTTGTGGTGGTTGTTCTTTTGACCAGTCATCAATTTAATATCAAACGTATCAAACGCCCATCTTGCGCCGAAATCGAGAAGATCAGTCACTGCTCGTTCTTCGTTTTCATTGTATGGGATGTTGTTCATCTCCTGAAGGAGACCTAAGAGGTCGAAACGCGTCGTGTTCCGTCTCGTAATTTGTCTATGTGAACCGGCGGCGTTACTGACAATTTCTTTTCGAATTGGTATCAAATGCTGGCACAAATTTACGCTAGGTTTTGGCACAAATTTATGCTAAACAACAGCAACAACAACAACAACAACAACGCTTACCGCTTATGTATAGCTTGTACAGCGATTTGGTACAAAATCCCAATTGTGTAGACGTATGGCCCTTGTCCTGTATATTGTGTGACTGTCCTCTTCTCCCTCACACAGTCTCCTCTCCCACCCTCCGCCACCCACTGACCAGTTCCACCCTCACCTTCACCTCTCCCCGTCGCGCTACTCGCCATGACACTGTGTTGCTACCCCCCTCACCTCCTCACCCCACCCCCGTCCCCACACAGTCACATTCTCCGCCTTAACTGTCAACCCCTATCTCCCCACTACCACCCACTAAGTCACGATGCTGCGCGCATCCCACTGGTGACACGACATCACGTACATTCAAATTCAGACCACGGGGGGGGGGGAGGGAGGGGTATTCCCAGCACAACGGATGAAACTGTCATAATCTATCCAGCGTTGTTTTGTTTGATATAACACAGACCGCATTCATTCTCATTTGCCGTGCAGACGCAATTTAGTTAACAAACCCTGTTTGTTTTTTTTCTTCTTTTTTTTTTTTTTTTTTTTTTTTTTTTTTTGGTTGTACATTCTGCACACCGATAGCAGATGACAAACACGAAACGCTATTTCATTGTGGCTTGTGGGATCCGCTCGATCATTTTTCACGTAGACTACCCGTTCATACCATGTGCAATATAGGGGACAGGGGGGGGGGGGGAGAGAGAGAGAGAGAGAGAGAGAGAGAGAGAGAGAGACAGACAGAGACAGACAGACAGAGACAGAGACAGACAGAGAGGGACAGACAGACAGACAGAGACGGACAGAGACAGACAGACAGACAGAGACAGAGTGGAAGACTTCAGACTCCAGAATTTTATTCTGAAAGTCCACAGAGAGAGAGAGAGAGAGGGGGGGGCGAGAGAGAGAGAGAGAGAGAGAGAGAGAGAGAGAGAGAGAGAGAGAGAGAGAGAGAGAGAGAGAGACAGAGAGAGACAGAGACAGAGACAGACACACAGACAGACACAGAGACAGACAGAGAGAGAGACAGAGAGAGAGAGAGACAGAGGGGGGGTCTCTTTTCCTGCCGAGCTTTTAGTGTTCATTTGTGTGTGTGGACGCCGCCTACCTGACATGATGCTATCAGTCCTGCAGCTGTTGTGTGTGTGGCTCCGAACACCGCCTACCTGACATGATGATGCTATCAGTCCTGCAGCTGTTTTGTGTGTGGCTCCGAACACCGCCTACCTGACATGATGCTATCAGTCCTGCAGCTGTTGTGTGTATGACTCCGAACGCCGCCTACCTGACATGATGCTATCAGTCCTGCCGCTGTCTCCGCCTACTGAGACAAGAAAAAGACGGACACAGACAATTACAATTAAAAAAAAAAAAAAAAAAAAAAAAAAAAACTCCTCTGCATGGAACAGAAGGGGCCGAACAACAAAGACCAGCAGCTGTCTGCAATCATATGCCTTTTCAAAAAGATAACGGCCTCACGTGGGAGGAGCTGTAACTGTATGCACAAACACATTAACACGCATGAGTGCACGCGCGCGCGCGCGAACCCACCAACACCCACCCACACACACCCCCCCACACACACACGAGCACACACACACGAGCACACATACGCACACACACACACACACACGCACACACACGCACGCACGCACACACGCACACGCACGCCCGCACCCACACCAACGCCCCCCCCCCCCCCCCCCCCCCCCCCCGCCCCACACATACACACGACGTTCGCGCGCGCACGTGCTCTCGAACGCCCCCCCCCCCCCCCCCCCCCCCACACACACACACGCACACTCGCATCATCACCATGACCTGTCTCCTTCCTACCCACGCACCCTTCCCTTCCCCCCCTCCCCCACCCCACGCATGCAACATGAAGCAGATTCATGAACGCACAAATGCATACACACACGCACGTACAGAGAGGGAGGGAGGATAGAAACGAGTTGGTTGAGCAGTGATCTAGAGCCGGGTGATCAACTTCCACGTATCATCTATCAGGAGACAGCTAACCCCTCGACAGCAGTCGACGCTTCATCACCATCATCATCATCATCATCATCACCATCATCGTCACTATCATCATCACCGTCATCATCATCATTATCATCATCATCATCATCACCATCATCATCCGTCATCACCATCATCATCATAGTCATCATCATCATCATCATCATCATCATCATCATCATCATCATCATCATCATCATCATCGTCGTCGTCGTCGTCGTCGTCATGATCACAAAGAAAGAAAAAAAAATGATAAAGAGAAACTGTTCTTTCGTAAAGACCATTGAAAAGGTCTTGAGCTCACAGTTCTGAAGTCGCGTTGGAATCCTAGAACTTCATTACCCGGTAATGACTTAGCCCTGACTTATGATGTCATTAGGACCATGCGCAGTCCGTTTGTCAGGGTAAACCGGAGAGGGGGGCGGGGAGTACGAGAACATGGCGCGCTGTGACGACGGAGAAGGAGAAGTTCAGAACGAGGAAAAAGAAAGTCCCGAGAAATGAGGTTAATGAACACTGGATGTGTATTAGGAATGGAAGAAAGACATGACTTGAAAAGAAGAAAAAAACAGGAAAAACAGAAGCAAGAAAAAGACAAAGAAAGACAGGGAAAGAAAGAGACAACAAAGGCTGGCAGACAGAAGACCACGCAATGAAAGAAGAGAAGACAAGAGAGAGAGAGAAAAAAGAGAGTTAAAAATGGACAGGAAGAAAGAAAAGCAAAAAAAATTCAAGTGAGAACAAATGAAAGGTAAGAAAAAATAAAAAAAGAGAGAGAGAGAGAGAGACGGGGGAGAGAGAGAGAGAGAGAGAGAGAGAGAGAGAGAGAGAGAGAGAGAGAGAGAGAGAAATGGGGTCGGAGAAAGAAAGAAAACATGCAAATCAGTTACAAAACATCATCCCCTAAAACAGACATTTCTCGAGCCACCATGGCAAAGTGGTCAGCGTCGATGACGGCTATTGGATGGTCGTCTGTTCGATACCCGTCACCAGACCTGAAGCTGTGGGATTCATCAGTCCTTTCCGGCTCCTACCCCAGAGTCGCTGAGTGCGCTGTGGACTCGAATGGGTAAGGAAAGGTAATGTTGCTTATAGCCCAGCCGACCGCAAAGGGCCATATCAGGGCTGTCATCACATTAAAATCAACTCACAAATCATTCATTCACGCAACTCTTAAAATGCATCTTCTAATAACCCCAACCCGAAATTTTGTCAAAAAAAATTCGAATGGGTAAGATTGGAACCACAACACACACACACACACACACACACACACACACACACACACACACACACACACACACACACACTCCACTCTCCTCCTCAGTATGGACGCATCTCTGAGAGAACGCTGGTCCAATTTCCCGACCGTCACTTCAGCGCTGCTGGTGTCTGCATCTCCCGGGCCTGGCTGACGCTGGGATACGAAAGGAAGCGCGGGTCTTGTCACGTGGTCTCCGATCCAAAATATGGATCTCCATACCACCACCACCATCACAGAGAGAGAGAGAGAGAGAGAGGGTGGAGAGAGAGAGAGAGAGAGAGAGAGAGAGAGAGAGAGAGAGAGAGAGAGAGAGAGAGAGAGAGAGAGCTGTTCATAGCCCAGCCGACCAAATACCGCTATCAACATCAACGTCGTCATTGGTCACGAGATGATGTCTGGTTCAGATCGCGCATCGTTCATGCCCTGTTCTCGGGGGGTGATCTTGGTGAAAATGCCAGCCAGCCCCCCCACCCCCCTCCATACCCGCTCTAAGGCCATGTCTACATGTTAAGCGTTGGCAAGTTCACGGTGACTGTCGCTGGACGGACGGACAGGCGACCTCGCTCCGAAGAGACGAGGACCCTGACACCCCCCCCCCCCCCCTCCCTCCCTCCCTCTTCTCGTTTCGCGATTAAAACGGTAACGTCGTCAACAGGGGGCTTCGGAGTCTGTGCAGGGATTTCTGATTACCTACATTTGTTCTTCTCCCCCCCCCCCCCCCCTTTTCGCATACTATGAGAGATGCCCCAGAAGACCAAACCTTTTCTTTCTTCAGAATATGACAGATGCCCCAGAAGACCTCAGCATTTCTTTTTACATTCTTAAACAGATGCCCCAGGATACTTTTAACATTTCTTTATGCAGAGTGTGACAGATGCCCCAGAAGACCTCAACATTTCTTTTTTGCAGACTATGAAAGATGCCTCAGAAGACCCAAACCTTTCTTTCTGCAGACTATGACAGATGCCCCAGAAGACAACATTTCTTTTTGCATGCTTTAACAGATGCCCCAGGACACCTTTACCATTTCTTTATGCAGAGTATGGCAGATGTCCCGGAAGACCTCAACATTTCTTTTTATTTTGCGGACTATGACAGATGCCCCAGAAGACCCAAACCTTTCTTTCTGCAGACCATGACAGATTCCGCAGAAGATCAAAACCTTCCTTTCTGCAGACTATGAGAGATGCCCTGAAGACCTCAACATTTCTTTGCAGACTATGACAGTTGCCCCAGAATACCTCAACATTTGTTTTGCAGACTACGACGACAGATGCCGCAGCAGACCTCAACATTTCTGTTTGCAGACTACGACAGATGCCCTAGAAGACCTCAACATTTAATTTTGCACACTATGACAACTGCCCCAGAAGATCTAAACATTTCTTTTTTGCAGACTATGACAGATGCCCTAGAAGACCTCAACATTTCTTTTTTGCAGACTATGACAGATACCCCAGAAGACCTCAATATCTTATTTTGCATACTATGACAACTGCCCCAGAAGACCTCAACATTTCTTTTGTGCAGACTATGACAGATACCCCAGAAGACCTCAATATTTTATTTTGCATACTATGACAACTGCCCCAGAAGACCTCAACATTTCTTTTTTGCAAACCATGACAGATACCCCAGAAGACCTCAATATTTATTTTGCATACTATGACAACTGCCCCAGAAGACCTCAACATTTCTTTTTTGCAGACTATGACAGATACCCCAGAAGACCTCAATATTTCATTTTGCATACTATGACAACTGCCCCAGAAGACCTCAACATTTCATTTGCAGACTATGACAACTGCTGCGGAAGACCACAACATTTCATTTTGGAGACTATGAGAGATGCCCCAGAAGACCTCAACATTTCATTTTGCATACTATGACAACTGCCGCAGAAGACCTCAACATTTTTTTTTCTGCAGACTATGACAGATGCACCAGAAGACCTTAACATTTCTTTTTTTTAGACTATGACAGATGCCCCAGAAAACCTCAATATTTCTTCTTCTTTTTTGCAGACTATGACAGATGCCCCAGAAGACCAAAACCTATTTTATGCAGACAATGACCAATGCCCCAGAAGATTTTCTTTTGCATGCTATGACAGATGGCCCAGAAGACCTCAACATTTCTTTTCCAAACTATGACAGATGCCCCAGAAGACCTCAACATTTCTTTTTTTCCAAACTAAGACAGATGCCCTAGA
Source organism: Conus betulinus (assembly GCA_016801955.1). Classification (NCBI taxonomy): domain Eukaryota; kingdom Metazoa; phylum Mollusca; class Gastropoda; order Neogastropoda; family Conidae; genus Conus; species Conus betulinus. The sequence continues at coordinate 97,605 of JADBJO010001863.1, forward strand.
AGACCTCAAACATTTCTTTTGTTGCAGACTGTGACAGATGCCTCAGAAGACCGTAACATTTACCCTTTGTTTGCAGACTATGAGAGATGCTCCAGAAGACCTCAACATTCCACTTTCTTTTTGCAGACTACGACAGATGCCCCAGAAGACATCAACATTTCTGTTTGCAGTCTGTCAGATGCCCCAGACGACCTCAACATTTCTGCCTGCAGACAGATGCCAAGAACACCTCAATATTTCTTTTTGCAGACTATGACAGATACCCTAGAACACCTCAACATTTCTTTTTGCAGACTATGACAACTGCTCCAGAAAACCTCAACATTTCTGTTTACAGACTATGACAGATGCCCCTGAAGACCTCAGCATTTCTTTCTGCAGACTGTATGACAAATGCCCTATAAGGCCTCAACATTTTTTAGCAGACTATGAAAGATGCCCCAGAAGACCTCAACACGTCCTTCTGCAGACTACGACAGATGCCCCAGAAAACCTCAACATTCCTTTTTGTGCACACTACGACAGATGCCCCAGAAGACCTCAACCTTTCTTTATTTTTGCAGACTATAACAGATGTCCCAGAATACCTCACCATTTTTTGTTTGCAGACTATGACAGATGCCCCAGAGGACCTCAACATTTCTTTTTTTTTCGCAGACAATGACAGATGCCCCAGAAGACCTCAACATTTCCTTCTGCAGGCTACGACAGATGCCCCAGAAGATCTCAACATTTCGTTTTTTTTGCAGACTACGACAGATGCCCCAGTAACTTCAACATTTTTTTTTTTTTTTTTTGCAGATTATGACAGATGCCCCTGAATACCTCAACACTTCCTTCTGCAGACTACGACAGATGCCCCAGAAGGCCTCAACAATTTTTTTTGCAGACTATGACAGATGCCCCAGAAGACCTCAACATGTCCTTCTGCAGACTACGCCAGATGTCCAAGAAGACCTCAACATTTCTTTCTGCAGACTATGACAGATGCCCCAGAGTGCCTCAAAATTTCTTTTTTAGCAGACTATGACGGATGAACCAGAAGACCTCACCAGCATAATCAACATTGGAGGACAGCGCATAAAACACCTCACATCCATCGCTGATGGACGGGGTTGGCTGCTAGAAAGTGAAGTGGAACTCACCAGAAATCTCTGCCTGGTTGGAACCCCCCCCACCCACACACACACACGCACGCGCGCACACACACACACACACACACACACACACCACACACACACACACACACACACACACACACCACCCTCAGCAGACAAAGTTGGTCACTAACAGCATACCAAGTCATGCGAGACAAAAAGATCACGTCAGTGAATCACAAACTAGATATCGCGACACAAGTTCCCATACCTCGGTGCCATCATCATCAGACAACAATATTGATCGATCACAGACTGACATCCGAGCTGGAAAAGCACAGACAGCAGCGCTAGGACAGCGGAGTGGGGAAGGGGGGGGGGGGGGGGGGGGAGAAGGAGGGATGAGGTGGAGGGAGGCTACATAGCATGTAGAAACAAGAACTTCGGTTCCAGATCCGAAATGAAGCTGCAACACGCCAGTTTTCTCTCCGTCCCGCTGTATGCATTGCAGGGGGTCAAGTCATCTTGCTTATATATAGCCCAGCATAGGGCCAAATCGTGGGTGTGACTACGTGAAAAACACGCCTGTGTGTAACTGTTCAAAAGAATCATTTCAAAATTGATAAAAGCATTTTTTTTACGTAATCCTTGTCCGTTCAGTTTCAGATTTCATGATGAAAATGTTAAACTTCTTTTGTAAATTTGAAAATCGCATCTGGTGAGACATGTTGAGAGTTTAAGAGTTCGTGACGTGTGTTCGTGTTGTGTGTTCGTTCGTTCTTTAGTTTTACGTCTGTTCACCCTTAATGATATTAGAGACGGGAAGGGGGGGGGGGGGGTAAGAGAAATAAAAGGTAAAAGAAGAAGATTGTTTATGCATGCGTTAATATTGTTTAGAGAGTGTGTGTGGTATTAAAAATTATGTGTTTTTCCTACATGCCTGCACCTAAAATTCTATATAATGATCAAGCTTTATATGGGATATGAATTGTTGAAAATGACAGAATCAGTAGAAAGGAAGTGAAGTTTACTATCTATATCAAACGTGACTTAACAATTAACAGAAGATTAGTATAACACAATTGAATCCAACCATAAATTAACTCATTCAAAGGAAAAGACCAATAGGACTGAGGTGTAAAACTTCTGAGAAACATTTAAGAAGATGGAAGTCATTTAACACTTCCTGAACAGTTAATGGTATTTGACGAGTCAGTAAATCCCCTGTAGTTTTCGTCATTAATCTTTGATACCAGGACAGTGTAAAATCAGATGGCTGATGGAAATTTGATTTCCACATACACATTAATATCTTTAGAAATTTTGTTTTAAAAGCATTTTAAACGAATTTTTAACATCAGAGAACTAATATGTCTTGAACTTGTATCAGATATGTGATTAAAATTAATTTGGAATTTATTGTGCTGACGCTTTTTATACAATTGTGTGAATAATGGCTATCTGATGTCTTCAGCATGTTATCAAACTTATCTTTTGCTAGTTTTTCAATGTGATTATAATACTCGTGCAGATCTAGATTTATGTTAATTAGAATTGCCCCTTCAGTATTACGTCCTGCACTTTTAGCTGCTCTATCAACCAGTTCATTGGCATATATTCCGCAATGGGAAGGAACCCAGTAAAAAGTTACACTAATGTCTTTATGCCAATTGATGAATTACATGTCTGATTTCTAGTATCATTTTAAGACTTTTTTTGGCATTTTGATCTTTGATAGCTTGTAATGCCGATTTGGATCTACACAGAGTAATATTTTACAACTATTCATAGGTAACTCCTTAATATGGTGTAAAGCCATCAAATAGCTAACAACTCTGCACTAAGAAGTGATTACCTATAAGATATCGTTTGACTGTTGTCATAGTAGGAATTACAAATGCTGAACCTGCATTGCCATTATCAAGTACAGTTCCATCTGTGAATATTTAAATGTAATCACTATAGTAATTTCCATGTGATCGTTAACTAAATTTTTCAGAACGTTTGGAGATTGACTTTTGCTCAACTCTGTATAATCGATGTCAAAAGTAGGTTTAATTTGTTCCCAAGATGGTACAGGTAAAAAAGATGGCTTAATTGCTATTTTCTTACTTTTAAATTCTTAGAATTAATCATGTCGGAGACAAAAGAAATAACTGGTTGCAAACAATGTATTGTCTTAGCCCTGTTAGCAAAGTCATGCTTAGAATTTAACTTTGTTTCTTCATTACAGAATGAGTTCTGTGCAAAGGATTTTAAATACAAAAAACGTACCTGCAGAGATTTTCCTATGTTCATCACGAGGAAGAAATCCTGCTTCTTTATATGATCCAAGATTGTAAGCATGAGTCGGCACTCCTAGTGCCAGTTAAAGGCTTTACAATCTATACTTTGTAGTTTGTTTAATAAATGTTTTGGTGCACTAAAAAAGATTCCTGGCCGTAGGTTAGACGCGAACGAATTAAGGAATTAGCAAGACATAAAAGTGCTTTTGTGTATTGACCCCATCGCTGTTTACTAATAATTTTGAGAAAAGTTAAAGCTTTTCTGGCTTTATTTAATATATAGTCTATATGTTGATTCCACGCAAGTTTGGATGATAAATAAACACCTAGAAACCTTACGCTTTGCGAATAATTAATGACACTGCCACCCATAGTGAAATCAGGCAGTTTTTCTGGGTTATGCCCTGAATTAAAAAGTACCATATGTTTTTTTTCTAATGATAAAGAAAGTCCATTTTCCTTCATATATGTATCGATTTTATTTAGGTCGCGTTGGTACACTTTTTTTGGTATAGTTAAGTGCTCTGATTGGCGTTTTTACGCTTCATTGTCACCTTCATCCGCATGCATATATCATCTGCATACTGGGCTAAAAACGTGTTTGTGTGCGTGCGTGCGTGCGTGCGTGTGTGTGTGTGTGTGTGTGTGTGTGTGTGTGTGTGTGCGCGCGCGCGCGCGCGCCCGCCGCCCGCATGTGTGTGTATGTATATGTGTGTGCGTGCGCGCGTGTGTGTGTGTGTGTGTGTATGTGTGCGCGCGCGCGTGCGCACGCGCGCGTCCGTGATTGCAAACATCCGTGAATACGAACTTGCGAGCATGCGGGCGTGTGTGTGTGTGTGTGTGTGTGTGTGTGTGTGCGCGCGCGCATGTATATGTGTGTATATGTGTGTGTGTGTATGTTTGGGGGGGGGGGGGGGGGGTGTGTGTGCGCGCGCGCGTGGGCGCGCGCCTGTGATTACAAACATCCGTGAATACGAACTTGCGAGCGTGCGGGTGACCGTGTAAGCGTGATTACGTGCATGCATGCGTGCATTTGTGCATGCGTGCGTGCGCGTGTGCGAATTCACACACACATGCGCGCACATGTTCATGTATTTAAGCGAACGCCGAGACATGCACTGTGCGTGTGCATGAATGCATGGATATGTGCGAGCATGTAAGCATGTGTCCACGTGTCTGTGCATACGAGTTCGTATACATATGTGCTATTGTCTGTGCATGCGCGTGCAGTCGCACTCGTATGGTCTGAGTTTATTGTAGGTGTATGTATGGAAAGCATGCGTGTTTATATTATATGTGTGTGTATACCCGCCTACGCGTAATATTATATTTAGAGCCCGTTTACAACCAAAAGAGGTCTGTGAAAATGTGAAATGTGTGTGGTGTGTGTTGTAGCCTACGCGTAATGTTTAGAGCTCGTTTACAACCAAAATTCTAGAGCAACGAAAGCACCAAACAATGACACAGCAGAGAAAATTCTAGTCTCCCCCCGCCCCGCCCCCCCCCCCCCCCCA
>JADBJO010001863.1:105000-117500 GCA_016801955.1 Conus betulinus
TTTCATGATTCTCCCTTCCAGATACCCGAATCTGACTTTTCTTCTGAATTCATATCATGCAATTCTTAAGTGTTCCGTTAAAGATCCCTCCCATCCAAACTCCAAGAAAAACAATAGATTTCCATTTCACATCAGGAGCCTAATCTCCATGTAGGTTTCTCTGATAGACCGGGAATGTAGTGGGAAAAAAAAAACCCACAGTCCAACCATCATCCGTCGGATGTTATTGGTGATAGTGTGGCTGGTAGCTGCTGTCCGCCGCATGCTGGGCTCTGAACAAGCGTCACTGAAATTACTCGACGGTAGCGCAGAGTCTCCTCCGGTACGTCGCCTCGGGGCTGTCTGAAAGGTTGCTGCTCCCTTTGGGCTACTGATGCCTAAACTAGTAATTGCTGTGTGAATGAGGCGGCCAGAATGAGCGATGTGGGAGTGATGTCCGTATTGCAGCTTGGAAAAAGATGGAGAAAACAACAAAACAGCAACAACAATGGCGAGAGGCTTATGCGGTTACAAAAAAGAACGAGATTCCCGATCTCTTCTCCCATTTCTATGTTCCAATACTGGTAAACCAAATCCGATTTGTGAAAAAAAGGATGGATGTGTGTGTGTGTGTGTGTGTGTGTGTGTGTGTGTGTGTGTGTGTGTGTGTGTGTGTGTGTGTGTGTATGCGCGCGCGCGCGATCTCGTATGTGTGTCCATGCGAATATGCTTCTGTGTATGCGCGCGCGCGTGAGCAAGTGTGTGTGTGTCTCCACTGCAGCATGATGACGCTTATCTGTACGGTTCCTTTTCAGCTTCTTCTCACTCACTGAACTTGCCACAGTTTATCACCTCCGCTAACGCGAAGTCGGGTGTTCGCCAGCGTTGGTCTGTCTGTCTGTCTGTCTGTCTGTCTGTCTGTCTGTCTGTCGGCATAATAACGCACAAACTACGGCACCGACTGAATCGAAACTGGGTAGAGAAACGAAACATGGCGCAAGGAGGATCCCAGGATATTTCAGTGCAATGCGGATCCGTAACCCGGGTCCGGACCTTGGGGCAGATCCAGAATACCTTCGATCTCGGCAGAGGTTTGCGTTCTCCCGCGGGCCCTTCTGATACCGTGTTTGTACGTGATCTCTTGCCACAGGGCTTGTCTGCTGATAATGGGAAAACTCTCTCTCTCTCTCTCTCTCTCTCTCTCTCTCTCTCTCTCTCTCTCTCTCTCTCTCTCTCTGAATCAAGGTCGGCCATTCAGCTGTCGATGCCGAACTGGGGGTAAACGCTTTCTCTTTTCGTCAAACAGATCAATCAATGACCCCCGTAATACGTGTAGGGTAGTAGTACTTCTCCGGGAGATGATCGATAGGGGGAAGGGGGAGAGGGGGGATATGCACTTGCTTAAAAATGCATGGGAAGGGAAGGAGGTAGTTGGGATGAAGAGGAAGAGGAGAGGGAGAGAGAGAGGAGGAGGATGGGGATTTCCTCCGTGACGGATGGAAATAGTTTCCTTGCTGGTGTGTTTTGTACAGCAATTTTTTTTTTTTTTTCTCTTTTTTTCTTTTTTGTCTTTAGGTTTGGCTGAGGCTGTAAAGATAACTGGGCCTTCTGTCTCTCGAGGTGCCCTTTCTCAGCATGTAAAAAGATCTGGTACGAGGGCTGTTCAGTCAGTTCTGAGACGGGAGATAACTTATGAAGTGACCACATAAGGTATTATATCATGTCAATAGCTACGGTCGTCATGGTGTGCACGCCTATTTTCAACAACACCTAGCCGTTGGATTTTGAACTGCACAGCAAATTGTACGTCCAGGGTGACTGCGATTCTCCAGCCAACACAGAACTGCACGCAAATGATTCTGGAGCTCAGATTATGTACGACTGTCGAAAGGGCGTGCCTCCGGAAGAATGCCTCTCGACGTCGTCGATGTGTCTTCGGAAACAGTCTCCTTCTATGTCATGGAATTTAGGCTGTAAACAGATTTACAACTCGGACGACTGACACGTGAAAGTGATAACCGTACCGACCGTTCAGTGACCACAGTGTCCGAACACAAAGTAACAATGGCGAAGTCACCGATCAAGGACAACCCTAGACTGGTACGCCTGGGCATACAGCAGGAGCTGGGCTTTTCCCTGGGAAGTGTGAGTGCTATAGTGCACGATGAATGCTTTGCATCAGAAAAACGTTGCGTCCGTTGGGTCTTTCACGACGAGCTCAAGAGGGTAAGAGCAGTGTGCTGTATCCATATGCAGAGGGGAGTCAGTGAAGGACGCTCAAGTCGCGTCTGCAAAAAAAATTCTGATGACAAATGATGGGCGTGCCAGTGCCACAGGGAAAACCCAAGCACCTGTCAAAGTGTGGGTCATTCCGGTTGAGGACCAACCCGTACACTTCCAGAGATCAAAGAGTGCTGGCAAATACATGGTGCCAGTCTCTTCTCCTCATCTGGCCATGTGGCTACGGCACCTCCTGACGAAAGGAAGACTGTGACCTCCAAATGATTATACAACCATGGCCGATCCAGCATTTTCCAAAGATGGGTGCAAGCGTCACCTACGCATGGTTGCCCACGGCCTGTCGCCCCACCACCCAACACCAGTAACCGCGACAAGAACTCGACATTCTGGCCGAAAACAGCGTGAAGCTGGTCTCGTCTCTAATCCATCTGACTTGGAATGCGGTTCCCTCTGTATGGTGTACGTTCCCTAAATCAAGATGTACTTGCGGGTGAAGAAGTTCCAGACCTCTGAGAATGCCCCAGCTCTATCAAGGGCGGGATCTCCACCATAGCCCGGTCAATGTGGTCGGGTTCTTTTGACAAGTGGTTTGAGAGGGCAGACTGGATGCACCACGGCTGTGACTCAATGCTTAAAACGACTGAACCAGGCTGCTTGCTGTAGATACCCTCAGAAGACATACCGGAACTTGGCGAACAACGCTTCTGTCCTCCTGCCCCCTCCCCCCCCCCCCCCCACCCCACACGTCCACTCCCGCCCCTCCTAGCTGTCAGACGTCCCAGAAGCGGGGGGCATGATCGCCCTCCCAACGTTTGGAGGACATGGTCTTGGACTATGAAGGATGAGGCGTTGCCTAACCTCTTTACTGGGGAACAAGAATCACGCCTCGTAACGACACCCACCACCTCTCCCCCCTCTCTCTCTCTCTCTCTCTCTCTCTCTCTCTCTCTCTCTCTCTCTCTCTCTCTCTTTCATCGGTCTAACAACGGATAAACCCAAAGCCCAGCACATGTATGGAAGGTGGCTACCAAATGACAAAAAGGAGGAGGAGGAGGAGGAGGAGGAGGGAGGAGGAAGAGGAAGAGGAGGAGGAGGAGAAGAAGACGCGACGACGACGACGACGACGACGACGACGACGAAGAAAACAATAGAACAGGAGAGAGGACGACGACGACGACGAGGAGGAGGAAGAGGAGGAGGAGGAGGGAGGGGAGGGGGGAGGAAAAAAGAAACGTAAAAATCGTTCAAGTACATTTCGCTGCAACAGTAACATACACAAAAGCCATATTGGGGTAAAAAGAAAACTAATCCTTGCAGAATGGATAGCTAATGCCCTCTCCAGTGATTACATCTCTCTTGAGAAAGATTTCCATTCGTACACTTACCTCTCTCGTGTTAATATTTCTTCCTGTCCCATATCACGGCTCGTACATAACACGCGTTCACAGTCGTAGCTTTCAATAAATTAGCTTCAATTTACATCAAACTGAGAAGAGGGATGTGCGTGCGTGCGTGCGTGCGTGTGTGTGTGTGTGTGTGTGTGTGTGTGTGTGTGTGCGTGTGTACATGTGTGCGTGTGTGTGTGCGCGCGCGCGCGCGCGCGCGTGTGTGTGTGTGTGTGTGTGTGTGTGTGTGGGGGGGGGGTTACAAAAAGAAGTCTTTCCTCCTTAAATGTATGGATGTGTATTAAAGAGAAAAGGGCTTGAACCACAAAGAAGAAGAAGAAGATGAGATGATGACGACGAAGAAGAAGACGACGACGACGAGAAGAAGACAAAGACGAAGAAGAAGACGAAGACGACGACGAAGAAAGCAACAACGACAACAAATGGACGAAAAGCTAGGACACACGAAGAGTGACGAAAAAACCTAGAATGGAAACATTCCCTGGTGTGGCAGCCTCTTAGTACAAAATCGTCGTGTTAATATTACAAAGTCACTCTAGGAGAATAAAAAAAAAATCGAGAATGTTCTAAACGGAAAAGAAGCGATCAACACCGCTCAATTTACATTTACATACTGAAACCGATTGGCTTCATTATTCGATGGGAAAAAAAGACCTCTTGTTAGGAGAACGTAGTTTCAGATTACTGTCAGACCCACCACCTCATCCCCTACCCAATCTAGGAGCTCGCCGCGCCACCAGTTACACATCAAAATTATCAACTGATGATGATGGTGGTGACGTGAAAGAAGAAAGTGACCACAATGAAAGTCTTCCTTACAACATGCAGGCTCACCTTAACATTGTGGCTTGTTCACAGCTCCATGTCTGTGAAAGAATTACCAAACACAGACATTGAAGCTCAACCGTGCTCACTGTAAAACTCCTGAACCACGACAGCTGACCTGTCACCGACGCTGTCACGGTTTGAGCGTCGTCGACGTGTTGCTTTCTGCACGTGGATACCGTGCAATGAAGACATGCTATGGTAAATTCTCTTTGTCAAAGGAACGAAACAAAAAAAAGGTCAGGATGACTTTACTGACTGTTTTAGGCACGCGCACATATGCTATATTTCTCACAACTCTTACTCATATCTCTGAAACGATGGTTTTTCAATATGTCTGTCGACATTTTTTTTTTCCAGGTGGTTGCGGGGGATGGGGTGGGGGTCGGTTGGAATTGGGGAAAGGGGGCGAGGGCATGTCTTACATAAAAATGCCCAGTGGAAAATGCAACGCGCGTTCCAGCAGCTGTGAAGCACAACCGAATACATTTCCGTTTTCTGTGTGTGTTTGAATTTTGTTTTGTTGTTTGTATTTTGGCTCATTCTTGTGGTTGTCGTTGTTGTTATTGTTGTTGTTGCTGTTGATATTGTTCATCCTCTCCCTCCCTGTTGTTCTGGTTCTGCTTCTTATTGTTCCTTTTCTAGTAGTAGTAGTAGCAGCTGCAGCAGCAGCAGCAGCAGTAGTAGTAGTAGCAGCAGCAGCAGCAGCAGCAGCAGCAGCAGCAGTAGTAGTAGTAGTAGTAGTAGCAATAGTAGTAGTCGTCGTAGGGGGCAGTAGTAGTATTAGCAGCAGGATCAGCAGCTGTTGTCTCTCTCCTCCTCGTCGTCATAGCAGTAGTCATAACAGTAGCAGTGGTAGTGGTAACAGTAGTGGTTGCAGCAGCAAGAGCAGCAGCAGCAGCACCACCACCACCACCACCACCACACACCACACCACCACCACCACCCCCACCCCCACCACTGCTGGTGGTTGTGGTGGGTGTGGTATTAAGTAGTGGTGATGCTGGGTCCTCACTTTCAAGTACCCTTCTGTGTTTTGATCAACTTTCGTGGGCAGGGGAATGGTTCAGCAGGCCATTGTGGACTCGCACGATGAAAAGCAGATTACTCTCTCTCTCTCTCTCTCTCTCTCTCTCTCTCTCTCTCTCCTCTCTCTCTCTCTCTCTCTCACACACACACACACACACACACACACACACACACACACTGGACATCTTTTGAGACATGGGGTTAGCTACTGTTGCGTGGGGATTTTTTCTTCTTAGACAAGCTGCGCCTGATGTAACTCAGCCTCCACAAGACACCATTTTGTCCTTTCACTTCTTGACTTCAACTGATTTTGTTAAAAGACTTCAAGACAGGGTTAACAGCTGGTGGGATGATTGGATGTCAGACACTGACTGGTACAGATCATGTTCTTCAACACTGATGCCAAAGGCATATCTAGAATAAACGAAGAGAAGTACAACAATTAATATTAAGTGAGCAAAGATAACTCTCCGCCCACTGTAAAGCCGTTACAGACACACAACTTTATACTAATGCAGTTTGTGATGTCCGTTCATCAAGCACACATGCAGACAAACAGTACGCTTTAAAACAAACAAACGAACAAACAGACGAACAAAGCAAAATGGAAGAAGTTCAAAACATGTCCATATACCCCATACGGAAGGAAACGGTACTTGGTGTCTGTATATCTCTACTAATGTTGAGGTACGTGTCAGCCTATTACCTGAAGGCAACTAGTGACAACCATGGGGCTACATTTGTTCCATGCGCCTTGAGCCCGCATTGCATTCTAGGTGAATAAGAACCGCGAGCCGCGACATTATGAACTGTGTGCATAGAGCAGGGGTCTGAGCAGGGACTAGAGCAGGGGTCTGCAGTGGATTTACTGTTCAAAACACTCATTACGCGTGATTAAAGAAAAAAGAAAATATCCCCCCCCCCCCTCCCCCCCCTTATAAACAGGGGTGAATAATTTCTTTGACGCTCCAAGAGGGCGTGGCAAAGGAGCCTGATCCGGTTCATTCTTTTGTAACGTAGAACATGAATATTGCGTCCCCGTGGGGCGCCAAGGCCAGCGCCGTCTGGTATGTGACAGCACTTAGCGCAGGAGTCATGACTACATTATAATGTCAGGGGAAGGGGAGTGCTACAGGCGGCTAGAAGAGAGAGAGAGAGAGGAGAGAGAGAGAGAGAGAGAGAGAGAGAGAGAGAGAGAGATGGGAAGAGAGAGAGATGGGAAGAGAGAGAGAGAGATGTGGGAAGAAAGAGAGAGAGAGAAGAGAGAGAGAGAGAGAATTGGGAAGAGAAAAAAAAGAGAGAGAGAGAGAGAGAGAGAAGTATTGAGAGAGAGAAAGGGAAGTGGAGAGAGAGAGAGAGAGAGAGAGAGAGAGAGAGAGGTGGGGAAAGGTGCATTTGAAACTTTGGCATGCATAATACTAAATGAACAGAACAAAAAAAACAACAACAACAACAACAACAACAACAACAAAAAACGTTGTCACAGAGGAAAGAGGACCAACTCAACTCCACCCCAACACAGCCGTCAAGACTTCAGCCCTGAACCCAGGCTTTGGAAACGGGCCCCATGACGAACTAACCCGTCAAGCGCAAAATAAACTCCTCAAAATTGAACACCGAGCATACCTCCTCCCCATCCCCCACCCCTCTTTCCAAATACATTACCAGTTTGCAATAGAACCGGTCGCCTTAATTATCATAAAATAGCGACTCTGAATTTACAAAACACACACACACACACACACACACACCACGTCTCTAACCGACTAACTCACTCAAGCGAGTTTTTTAAAAAAAAAAAGGGGGGGGGGGGGCGCAGTGAACCGACGCTCACACACAAAAAAGACCCGGTAAAAAGGCATTGAAGACGATGCAAGACACATAATACCGTCGGCAGATCGTATTTTCCAATCACACCAATACAACTAGTGCGTTGCTGTTTGAGCAATCGCACCAGGGAGACTGATAATACACTGAAGGCCCAGAGACAACTGGAGGAGGGAGGGCGGGGAGTGGGGGGGGGGTGGAGGGAAAGATTTAAAAAGGGGGACAGGATGGGGTTAGACGGGGGTTCTGAAGACGTGATTTGTATGTAGGGAGGAGGCAGTCTTTCAGAGCTCGCTCGGCGAAGACGACGTCTGTGTTTGGCCACTGGCAGTCTAGGTAAAGGAAGCAGATCGTAGCGACCGTCCTCTTGCGGCTTGACGTCTTCGTGCTGTTCGTGAGAGCGCCGAGTGGTCGACTGTCCACCCGTTGTCCATCATGGCGGATCAGATGCCCGATGACCGGGATCCCAACAACCTCAACGATCATGTCAAGGTCAACGTCGGCTTCTTTTTTTTCTTCCTCCTCTCTCTCTCTCTCTCTCTCTCTCTCTCCTCTCTCTCTCTCCTCTCTCTCTCTCTCTCTCTAATGATTGTTCGTTTATGCATGGATTCCTAACTAAGCATATAGGAACATAGGAAATAATTATTTCAATGCGCAATTTTTTTTTTCTTGGGGGGGGGGGGGGGGGGGGGGGGGCTCCTTTTTTTTCTTTGTTTTTTGCTAAACAGTTTCACAGACGTCGTTGAGTGACTTACCACTCTAACACCAGCAAAGACAAAATGAATGAGACACCATTTGCACAGTCTGCATATTCTTGCCGCCCCTGCCAGCCTTTTCTTTTTGTCCCGCTCAGCGAAGACCCAACAGTTCACTGGCTTGAAAACTAAAAAAAATCTTCATAGCCCAGTATCACCATCTCCAAGCCACTAGGGTTTGTAACAATTTGAAGACTGCCACGGCTTGTTAGTATAGTATGTAAAGTACGCGTCACATATTTGAAGACAATTTACGGCTTGTTAGTAAAGTATGTAAAGTGCGTGTCCTACATTTGAAGGCCGCTTTCTTTGTGATAATACCTGGGAAAATGACGTAACACGATGCTACTGATTCCAAAGATGCATAGGTATTAAACTTTTTTTTTTTTTGGATCAATCCCTTTATCATCATATTCATTTCCAGCTAATTTTCACACATTTTCCCCCCCGTAAGAGGAGATATTCTATAGATCGACAGAAGTTCGACGAACAGTTAAGAAAGCTTCTTTCCGTCAAAGGATTATCTTCTCTTGTTGGGGTGCATATGGACATTGGGCCATTCTCCCCGAATCCGAATGGTAGGAAATATTGTTGAGGGAAGGTACCGACTCCCAAACAAAGCAGCAGGACATACGGGGCATTAGAAATATGACTTGATGCCATGTTCAGACTTAGCATTGGGTTTAGAGTGCAAAAGACAGACATAGTTCAGCTTGTTTTTCTTACTTGATTTCTGCAGGAGAAAAGTTGGGGTTGCCTTTGTTTTGTAGACAGTTTTGGTGTGATATTTTTTTTTTCTGCTGTTCTACAGAGAGATGTATATCAGTACGGTTTTTAACCCAGACGTAGCGGTATTTTCCGTACACACACACACACACACACACACACACACACACACACACACACACACACTGACACACTTTTTTTTATTGACATTGGCCTAACTAGCCCCTATGTCAAGGGATGTACATTGTCTTCGTAAACTTATCAAAGGCGAAAAATAGAAATAATAATAAAAAAATCATAGCTTCACAATGTGTAAAACATCTTTAACACACATGTGAAAATACCGTGGTGGGCACACATACACACACACGCACACATTCACACTCAAACCCATACACACGCATGCGCTCACACATTCTCACTAACATACATACGAAAGTGTGTGCGTACAAAACCACATTCCTGCGTCAAGTTTTGCGTCTAAGCCTATTCGTTCAATTTTTAAACAGGGCTGGGACAGACCATCGTAAGAAGTAAATAAATAAGTATTTACCTATTGTTTTGTCGAAAACGTATTATGTTAATTACTTAGTTTCCTTTTTTCTGATAGAACTGGCTTCTGCTATAAACTTCGCAAGTGACTGGAGCAATTCTTTATCTTCAATGCATAACAATCCACATAGGTCATTGCGGGCTGCAACATTTGTTTCGAAAACTTTACATTTACTTCGTAAGTCTTTATACAACTCACAATGAAACAGAAAATGTTCTTCATTTTCCTTGAAGGCATGATTTTTATCTGAACAAAAGTTACACACAAATTGTTAATGTTATCGCCATAGTACCATCTCTTATTATTGTTCAGACCAAGAGTTCGGTTTCTAAATCTCACTAACATGCTCCTATGCCACTTATGTGTGACTAATAACAGAGATTTTTTTCTGTCTGGAAAAATACTTTTAAATGAATGAAACCAAGAATATCTTTCGTTTTCCTCAATTTTGGAGTGCCAATTTCTGGTTTAAAACAACATGATATAATACGATCCTTGAATTCTGATATAAATTCCCTTTCATTACCTACCTCTTGACAAAGCCAAACAAGACCAAGCCCGTTCACAGTTAGAACATTTTTACTTGACTGACCCAATTTGCCACAGAGAGAGAGAGAGAGAGAGAGAGAGAGAGAGAGAGAGAGAGAGAGAGAGAGAGAGAGAGAGAGAGAGAGAGAGAGAGAGAAACGAAACGAAACGAAACGAAATTTTATTTAACCAGGATAACAGGATAAGTACATAAATACTTTTTTCCACCCAGTCCTGGGGAGAGAGAGAGAGAGAGAGAGAGAGAGAGAGAGAGAGAGAGAGAGAGAGAGAGAGAGAGAGAGAGAGAGAGAGAATCGTCTGTATCTGAGATAGAAAGAAAAGAGCGTCTGTATCTGGGTTTCAATTACGATTCCGTCGCTGTATCACGTGTATGTTAGATCCAGACAAGACTTTGTTCTCTCAGTTCTTATAGATCAGGGAGTACTTTAGAATGGGAACGAAGAAATGCTCTGTGTGTGTGTGTGTGTGTGTGTGTGTGTGTGTGTGTGTGTGTGTGTGTGTGTGTGTGTGTGTCCGTCCGTCTGTCCGTCCTTGGTCAAAATGTGTTCCACTCGCTCCAGACAAAACTACTGGGCGATCTTTCTGAAAATTTGAAGGCATGTTCATTATGGGTCAAGGACGATGCCCGATGTTTTAGTTTACCGTTATAGCCGTTACTAACGGCTGTAACGGCCTGTAACGGTTTTTTCTTCTTCACAGAATATCTCCGAAAGTACTTGGCCGATCTTTGTGAAATTTAGCAGGTTCGAACATGATGGGTCACGGATGATGCCCGATGTTTTAGTTTACCCCGTTATAGCCGTTACTAACGGCTGTAACGGCCTGTAACGTTTTTTTTTCTTCTTTATGGAATATCTCCGAAAGTACTTGGCCGATCTCTGAAAAATTTGTAAGTATGTTCACTATGGGTCACGAATAATGCCCGATGTTTTAGTTTACCGTTATAGCCGTTACTAACGGCTGTAACGGTCTGTAACGGTTTTTCTTCTTTTTTGAATATCTCCGAAAATACTCGGCCGATCTTTGTGAAAATTAGCAGGTCTGTTCCTTATGGCTCCCGGATGATGCCCGATGTTTTAGTTTACCCCGTTATAGCTCTACTAACGGCTGTAACGGCCTGTAACGATTTTTCCTTCTTTGTGCAATATCTCCGAAACTACTTGGCCGATCTCTCTGAAAATTTGTAGGTATGTTCACTATGGGTCACGAATAATGCCCGATGTTTTAGTTTACCGTTATACCCGTTACTAACGCTGTAACGGCCTATAACGGTTTTTCTCTTTTATGGAATATCTCCGAAAGTACGTGGCCGATCTTTGTGAAAATTAGCAGGTATGTTCATTTTGGGTCACGAATAATGCCCGATGTTTTAGTTTACTGTTACAGCTGTTACTAACGGCCTGTAACGGATTTTTTTTCTTCATAGAATATCTAAGAAAGTGCTTGGCCGATCTTTCTGAAAATTAGCAGTCATGTTCATTATGGGTCACGGATGATGCCCAATGTTTTAGTTTGCCGTTATAGCCGTTACTAACGGCTGTAAGGGTTTTTTTCTTCTTTACGAAATATCTCCGAAAGTACCTGGCAGATCTTTGCGAAAATTAGCAGGTATGTTCACTATGGGTTACGGATGATGCCCGATGTTTTAGTTTACAGTTATAGCCGTTACTAACGACTGTAACGGCCTGTAAAGGTTTTTCTTCTTTATGGAATATCTCTGAAAGTATTTGGCAGATATTTGTGAAAATTAGCAGGTATGTTCATTATGGGTCACGAATAATGCCCAATATTTTAGTTTACCGTTATAGCCGTTACTAACCGCTGTAACGGCCTGTAACGGTTTTTTCTTCTTCATGAAATATCTCCGAAAGTACATGGGCGATCTTTGTGAAAATCAGCACGTATGTTCGTTATGGGTCACGAATAATGCCCGGTTTTTAGTTTACCGTTATAGCCGTTACTTAACGGCCTGTAATGGTTTTTTCTTCTTTATGGAATATCTCCGAAAGTACTTGGCCGATCTTTGTGAAAATTAGCAGTTATTTTCACTATGGGTCACGGATAATGCCCGATGTTTTAGTTTGCCGTTATAGCCGTTACTAACGTCTGTAACTGCCTGTAACGGTTTTTTTTTCTTCTCTATGGAATATCTCCGAAAGTACTTGGCAGATCTTTGTGAAGATGAGCAGGTGTCTTCACTATGGGCTACGGATGATGCCCGATGTTTTAGTTTACCGTTATATCCGTTACTAACGGCTATAACGGCCCATAACGGTTTTTTCTTCTTTATGGAATATCTCCGAAAGTACTTGGGCGATCTTTCTGAAAATTTGTAGGGTGTTCATTAGAGGCGACGGATGATGCCCGACGTTTTTTATTTTATCGTTATACCTGTTACTAACGGCTGTAATGGCCCATAAACCTTTTTTTTTTCTTTTTTTATGAAATGTCTCAGAAAGTACTTGGCCGACACACTTTGTGAAAATTAGCAGGTATGTTCATTATGGGTCACGGATCATGCCCGATGTTTTAGTTTACCGTTATGGCCGTTACTAACGGCTATAACAACCCATAATGGTTTTTCTTTTTTATGGAATATCTCAGAAAGTA
>JADBJO010001863.1:135000-137500 GCA_016801955.1 Conus betulinus
AAACATAGTGTGCCACTTCTTTCGAAATTTTCGCAGTCGGTCTTATTGGCGCATGCTTGTTTGCAGACTTCCGCGTCGTTACTGGTCACGGTGTAATCGTTCTGACCAACTATGCCCGACCCAGAGTACTCGGAGAAAGTTGCAATCCTTTCTGAGGATTTGCAACCTACAAGCAACAAAGAAAAACAAAGAGTGTCAAGCAAACAAATAACAACAAAAAAAAAAAAAAAAAAAAAAAAAAAAATGAGCTAGGAAAAAAAGAAGAATGGAAAGAAGATACGGGGAAAATAAACAGAAGGAACACAGAAAGGAAAGGACAGAAGGAACCAAAAATAAATAAATAAATAAATAAAAGGAGGAGGCGGAAAAATAAAGAAACAAAGAAAAGAAGAAAGAAAGGAAAGAGAAACAGAAAGAAAAATAGAGAGGATAAAAGGGATGAAAGCAGAAAGGAATAAAACAAAACAAGCCAAAATGAAATAAAGAAGAAGGAAGGATTCAGGGAATGAAAGAAGGAAGAAAGTGAGAAAGAAAGAAAGAAAGGGAGGGAAAACAAAACGAAACAAAAACAAAAAACCCAAAAGAGAGTGAAGAAGGCAGAAGTGAAACAGAGTGAGAAACAAAGGAAGAAACTAAAAGAAACAAAGAACAGAAGGAAGGAAAGAAAAGAACACGAAGAAAGAAAGCAGAGACAAAGAAAACAAAGGCCTTCTCACACCTTTTCTGAAGAAACGTCTTTGTAAATCAAATATTTTTCTTCCTTAGAGACCCCCCCCCCCCCCCCCCCCGCCCCCGTCCTATTTACTGGCTTTACAATAAACAAACAAGGAATGTGAGATGAAGAAAACTACAAGACCTCGAAGATTAGGTTCGTACCGATGCATTTCCAGAGAAAGATGAAACAAATAACAAGATATCGAAGATCACAGCATTTACAAGTATAATCAATAACACAATACAAACACCAAAGAATGGATAACAATAAGTTACATCACGCAGAATGCGATAGTAAACACAAGTTAACACTTGCATATTTCACACTATCATGCAAAGGGGACTTTTGCCCCCTTTGGACTTCTCCGTGGACTTTTGCCCCCTGGACTTTTGCCCCCTGGACTTCTTTCCGTGGACTTTTACCCCCCGAACTTTTGCCCCCGGGCTTCTCTCGTGGACTTTAAGCCCCCTTGGACTTTTGCCTCCGGACGTTTGCACCTGGACCTTTCTCCGTGGACTTTTGCCGCTGGACTTTTGGCCCTAGACTTTTGACCCTGGACTTTTCTCCGTGGACTTTAGCCCCCCGAACTTTTGCTCCCCAGACTTTTGCCTCCTGGACTTTTGCCCCCTGAACTTTTGTCCGTGGACTTTTGCCCTCTGGACTTCTATCCCCTGGACTTTTGCCCCTGGACTTTTCTATGTGGACTTTTGCCTCCTGGACTTCTGCCCCCTAGACTTTTTGCCCCCAGGACTTTTGCCCCTGGACTTCTCTCTGTGGACTTTTGCCCTCTGAACTTTTGCCTCTTGGGCTTTTGCCCCTGGACTTTTGCCTCTGGACTTCTCTCTGTGAACTTTTGCCCCTGGACTTCTTTCTGTAGGCTTTTGTCCCACGGGCTTTTACACCCTGGACTTTTGCCCCTGGACGTTTGCCCTTGCACTTTTGGCCCCAGGACTTGTGCCTCCTGGACTTTGCCTTCTGCACTTTTGGCCCTTGGACTTTTCTCCGTGGTTTTGCGCTCTGAAATTTTGCCCCCTGGGCTTTTGCCCCCTGGACTTTTCTCCGTGGACCTTTGCGATCTGGACTTCTGCCCCCTGGAATTCTGCCCCCTGGACTTTTGTCCCATGCACTTTTGCCCTTTCAAACTGACGGTATGAGGCTGGGCATCACGTTAATTGAAAACAAAGGAAGAAGATATCGATAGAGTAGCTTTTGTTCATTTTCATCACATGGAAACTGTCGTGAATCATCACGGAGAGTGCGGATCTCTCTCTGTCTCTCTGTCTCTCTCTGTGTCTCTCTGTCCCTGTCTGTCTGTCTGTCTGTCTGTCTGTCTGTCTGTCTGTCTGTCTCTCTCTCTCTCTCTCTCTCTCTCTCTCTCTCTTCTCTCTCTCTGTCCGCTCTAGAGTTAAAAGCAAAGGAAGGGAATCGATTGATTAAAAAATAATAGAATCCCCCCCCCCCCCCCCCCCCCCCCCCCCAAAAAACAAAACAAAACAAAAACATAACAAAACACAAAAAACCTTCCTATTGAAGTGCATGCTCATCGATCTCCGTCGTCTTTAACTGCCAGTTATCATAGAAGAAGACATCTGCGCGCGCGCACGCGCGCGTGTGTGTGTATGTGTGTGTGTGTGTGTGTGTGTGTGTGTGTGTGTGTGTGTGTGTGTGTGTGTGTGTGTGTGTGTGTGTGTGTGTGTGTGCGTGCGTGCGTTCGTGCGTGCGTGCGTGCGTGCGCGCGCGTGTATGTGCGTGAGTGTGTGAGTGTGTGTGTGTGTGTGTGTGTGT
>JADBJO010001863.1:150000-152500 GCA_016801955.1 Conus betulinus
CTACCTGTCTGTAACAGAAAATAGTACACTCACTCCTTCGTGCGGACAGTGATGGACTGGAATCATCTAGAGGAAGATATCGTCAGTGCAGGCTCTGCCAGTGCATTTACATCAGCACTTGGCAGGTCAACATCGCCTGCCTACTAGCATCTTGACAGCAGTAGAGTTTTTAGCCAGCTTTTTTTAAAAACCTGTAGATACCTGTTGTGGCTACTCACTGAGACTTAAACCCAAAGGAAGATTGTTAGGACAAAGTGGTGATTTTTTAAACTATTTTTGTGCTCTCCCTGTTCCGTCGGTTGGCTCCTGCGACGTAATTTATCCAGATCCAGATCCAGATCTGCAGACCAGCAGATCGGCAAGCGGCGACTGTTTCGCTCCATATGGAACTCATCAGGCTCGCTATTTTGATCGTGGTTGCCTGCTGCGGGGAGCAATATACAGCACAAGCGTAAACGAAACTCTGTGAAGTCAGTGAGATCCTCGCGCCAATGACAAAAGCGCCGTAAAACGAAGACACACGTGTTAGCATTGCCAATAGAAGTGCAAATAATATATATTAAACAGATCACAATCAGTCTAAACATGGGAAGGTGGAAGAATGTAAGACGCAGTCTATGGGGCTTAATAGTAATTTAGAATTAAAAAAAACAAATTCCCCAAACTGAGAAAATCTTGTCTTATTGAAATTCACTGTTGTATAGGAAACTGGCCCACAAGCTCATAGGTCTTTCAGGCAGACACTTGCTGTACTAAACAAGACATATCTTTGCTCCGTGTCAGTGGGTCTTCAATTTCTTCCGAAAAACCAAAACCATGAGCTGGTATCCCCCCCCTCCCCTCCCCCCCCCCCCCCCCCCCCAATGAAATTTTAAAAAAAGCTCAGATCAATGTTCACCCCTTGGAATACTTACTTATGTCAAGGTTCTGGTCCATAGAAGCTGCTTTTTTCGGTAGCAGCAGCAGTAAGCCTAAATACTTACCTACACCAAATACTATTGAAGAATGAAACCCAGACACTGTGTATCAAACGCCAAAACCATCAAACTTGGCAGTCGGATGTCCCATCAGTAAAACAGAACACACAGATTTGTATGGTGGGCAAGTGTGTGTCACTGGAAAAGAAGGAATAATCAAAAAAAAAAAAGTGGGGTTAAAAATAGGAGGAAGGAGCCCCCCGCCTCCTAAATAAAAAAAAAAAACTAAATAAATAAAATAAAAATAAATAAATATAAATAGAAAAATAAATAAATAAATATAAATAAAAAAAAAAATAAAAGAAAATAAAAAAAAATAAAAAAAAAAAAAAAAAAAAAAAAAAAAGAAAAGAAAAAAAAAAAAAGAAAAAAAAAAACATGAAAAAATGAAAACGTTGCAAAATTGGAGTCTGGAGGCAACAACAACACACACCAACAACAAAGAAAGCGAGGGGGTAGTTACCACCAAGGACACAGACAAACAAAGTACAGGACAAAACGCAATGGATTTTGACCTCTTGGTCTTCTCCATTTTGATTTTGCACCGAATATGAGAAGATAAGTGGTTTCTCGTTCTTCGTTTTCACTGTCCTAAATGTCATTTGGGTTTTATTTTTGCCTGAAGAAGACCCCAAGAGGTCACAATGCATTGTGTTTTGTCCTGTACTTGATTTGTCTGTGTCCTTGGCGGTAACTAACCCCCTCCCTTCCTAAATTTTACTTCAATTTCCACCCTCAGTCACTCCGTTTTGAAACTGACAACAACAACAAAAAAAGCTACCGACACAGATACGAACCCAAATCGTTGGCAGTAGCTTGCCGAGCAGTCGGAGGGGAGGAGAGAGAGAGAGAAGAAGAAGCAACTTGAAGAGTGACGATGGATGCAGCAGAAGGGCGGGCAAGAAGGCCTTAGTCTGTTTCGCCGCGTTGCACGAGTGTGTTTTTTATACCGATGTATGTCTCGTGAGGTGATGTATCACTGCAGGTAAATTGGGTCCATTTCTAACCACCTATACATTCGTCAGGGCCTGTCAAGGATTTGTGTATTGATTCCCTTCATCTTGTCAGCCACAGATCATTGTGGGGAGGGGGGGGGGGGGGGGGGGGGGGGGGGGGGGGGGGGGTGAGAGGGAGGGGGATGGGACGTCTCTTTCAAACTTCGTTTCCTACTGGCGTGGAATGTCTGGGTTTTCTTAACTGAGCGTTTCTCTCTGTCTGTCTGTCTCTCTGTCTCTGTGTCTGTGTGTGTGTGTGTGTGTGTGTGTGTGTGTGTGTGTGTGTGTGTGTGTGTGTGTGTGTGTGTGTGTGTTTGTTGTGCGTGCGTGAGAGAGAGAGAGAGAGAGAGAGAGAGAGAGAGAGAGAGAGAGAGAGAGAGAGAGAGAGAGAGAGAGAGAGAGAGAGAGAGAGAGAGAGAGTGCGTCACGCAGACACACAGCAGCGACAGACACAAAGACAGACAGACAAACAAGACAGACAGACAGACTGAATTGCAGTACAGATACAGTCCATGTGGGTCTCCCGGC
>JADBJO010001863.1:160000-170000 GCA_016801955.1 Conus betulinus
TTATTGATACAACACCGCCAAAAAACCGTATACAAACGAATCATCACACACAAAACTAGGAAACAAGAAACAAACAAAAAAAACAGCAAACTAAGAAAGGGGGAAAAAAACCCGCAGAGAAATGGCCGGGGGTCGGAATGAGCGGCGGGGGTGCCACGCCACTGAGATGGCACAGGAAATGGGACAGCAACACAAAAAAGTGCAGTGACAGGTGTGTGTATACGTATATTTCTGCCCCTTCTGTTTGAAATTGCAAGTTTTTAGTGACATTCCGACTCCCCGTTCATTTGTCTGCCCTGGCACAGGCGGCAATCCTGGCACTGACCCTTGTCCATAGCGAGCAGCCTTGTCCTATACATCGTCCCCACGTACATTGAAAAAACGTGTAACTAGAGTATTGTCCGCGGTTAGAACACGGTGCGTACTTATCTTTGATTAATGTTGAAAGTGCCAAAGTGTATATGAATAATTCATCGGTGGCCACGTAGGTCCACTTTGGTATAAACACATTTTGTTTTCGATATTTAATCAGATGCAACTTTACGGTCAACAACAAAATTTGAACATCAACAAGCTAGTGTTAAAAAGTTTCTGATTATAGATGTGGGAAACGTAGTGGCAGGAGACTATTAAAGTTGCAATTCCAAATAGAAAGAGCAGAAATATACGTACACACACACATGCATCTATCTATCTATCTATCTATCTATCTATCTATCTATCTATCTATCTATCTATGCACACATGCATACATGTACACGAACACGTATATACATGTATACATAAATGTAAACATGTACAGAAGTCAAGTCATCCTGTCCATTTCATTCAATATCGTTCACTCAATTTCCTTACTTCCTTCATTCTTTCCATTTCTCACGCAGGGTGCATGCTATGTGTAACGTGTCATCCATACCAACGGCCAAACTGGCCTTCTCTTCCGAAAGCTGGTGATGGGATTTTACGTGTGTGCAAGATATTTTGCGTGCGTTCACACACGGAACCTCGGTTTATAGTCTCCTTCGAAGAACTGTATGGGGAATGGAGTCAGAATCAATGTTATCTCCGAGGAAAAATCCCCCTGTACCGAAACGGCTCGGTGGAGATTCGAACCCGCGACCCCATGATCACGAGTCCGACGCTCTACCAACTGAGCTATTCCGGCATCACTCTATGACTAATAAAGATTTTGAACAAATATTGCGCCTGCCAAATTACATGAACTGGCAATAAGTCATCTTTGATTGGTTACGCTTGAAAATTTAATTCCCTGTTGTTAGACAGTCATTTCATACCCTATTTATTTTTTGTAAATAGTACATAATTATGTGTTTCTCTTGATTAAATCAATAAACATTTGCCGCAAGCAAGGGAATATCAGGACCGGGTTGGTTTGGCATCCCAGAAAACTCCTGGTTAAGTCAAATACAGATTATTTGAAAGTTGAGTAGAAGACAGATCGGTCCTCGCTGTTTAATGTTGTGAACCAGTCGTTAATAAAGTTGGCTCTATGGCGTCCTCTCGTCATGGATCATCATGGACTGTTCTACTCCTGCATTCTGTTGAACCAGTCAGAACCAAAATCGAGCATCTGGATATAATGTCCTTACAGGGATGCCCACTGTATTTTCCCGTGTTTGTTTTGATGAATTGCATGAAACTCGTTTCGGCAGTCCCCTAGTATTCCTATACAGTCATTTCAGGTAGTATTGACTGGTCAACACTGAGTGCCACACGGCGACAGAACAAATTCCAACCTGTGTACAAACTTCATGGACACACTCTAGAAGTTGTGACCTCAACCAAATACCGAGGGGTCACGATCCAAGACGACCAAAAATGGGATCCCACATTGAGATATCACTGCAAAAGCCAGCAAAACCCTCGGCTTCCTTAGACGAAACCTCAAAATCGGAAACAAGAAGATGAAAGAAACTGCATACAAAACCGACCAATTGTTGAGTACGCGTCATGCGTTTGGGACCTCAACACCAGCAACGAGATCCAGGAGATCGAAAAGATCCAACGTAGAGCAGCCAGATGGGTCACACACAGCCACAGACCAACAACCAGTGTAGATGAAATCCTATGCTCTCTGAAGTGGCCTACATTAGAGAAACGAAGGCAAAATGCCAGACTGGAAATGATGCACAAATTCCACCACAATCTTGTCGACATCAACTCCTAGTACCTGCCCAGGAAATCCCAGACCAGAAGAAGTTTAAGAAAAAACAACAGCTGCAGCTACGACATCCCACAATGCAGGACAGACTACCGACAAATGTCCTTCTTCCCAAGAACCATCCCAGAGTGGAACAAATTACCAGAGGTTGTGGTGTCGGCGGAGACCCTGGACCGCTTTAGGTTCAGACTCGCCTCTCATCAATAACACCAACGACAAAATCTCTCCCCCCCCCATCCTTCCCGCCACCTCCTACACCCACCCCCCCCCCCCACTTCCTCCTCATCTCCATTCCCTCCTCCCCACCCACCCCTTAAGCTGAAATCAAAATTATGCCTGACAAACACAGCGCAAATCTTCGCAAACCCCTAAGTATAAGACAGAGTCATCAGCATGATGATGTTGGTCGTGAACAGAAGAAGAAGAACTGGCAAGCCTGGGGTATTCATAGCGAACTCTTCACACATACACATATATGGTTTGGGTGAAGGCACTGAAAACTGCCTGTACACTTCAATTGTGTTCTTTTCCTATGGATTCTATGCATCAAACCGCAGATTTCCGACTGGTTTTGGCCGAACACGAGCGTCACATACTTTTAGAATTAGTCTGTGCTGAGACTTCACTAAGAATAAGAAGAACTCGGTCTAAATCGCAGACATCTTTCTATCTCTTCGCCACCAGATGGTGTACACCTTGCACAAACCTACACTTTGTTGTGAATATAAAACTAAATAGGGATGGATATTTACAGTCTCCAGACCTCATCAACCCCAAATACTATCTTTCATTTCTAAGTGAATCCTCTTTCTGAACACCAATCTTAGATCTTAGATTTATCTACTTTTACGTCTAAGGTTAGTCTTCGAGGAATGCAACGATGATTTAATGGTGTCACCCTGCTGAAATCCTTCACAAATGAGATAGATCATCTGCTGAAAAAGCAGGCCTCAATAGGCAAACTTGCTTATTGCCAAAGGGACACTTAAAATATCGGCCATTGTTGCCCATGATACTAACATAAGTTATATTGTGGGAAGAATGCGTGGCCTGAAAAGTGTTTAACAATGACTAGGTCATGACAAATTTCACAGGAGCAGCAAATGAGGAAACACGATGGACTGAATGAAAAGCTTTTGTGAAGTCTATGAAGGCTACACACACACATATTACCTCCAGTTATCGTCCGTTTACTGGTACAAATAGTTAAGGAAGGAACACGATCCATGGTTTAATACGAGTTTCTTGAAACCTGCTATCCTACTACAATGAAATCTTTATTTTAAGTTGTCGTATCAGATGTGAAAAGTCCCGCTTCAGCCACCATATGACACCTGCAACCCTTGTTCCAAAGACTAAGAATGCAACGCCGTTCAACCCCTTGGCCATCAAACCCAAACTGACCGTTTAAGATCATCTCAAACAAGCGTCCAAACCATGATGCTGACTTATGGCATCAGAGCAGATCAAGGCGTTTCATACTTCGGTGTTTGTGACAACTCTCTGGCATCAGAGTCACAGCTTCGGATTGTGAGCTGCGCAGTCTTTTTTTTTTTTTTTTTTTTTCGTTTGTTTGTTTGTTTTCTTCTTTCCTCTTTTCACACCGGGATTTAAAACTGCTTCCATTCAGATATGGTGGGATGAGGTTGCTGCTCGTTTGACCTCTGACCTCACCAATCAGAAGAGAACTCAATACACGCTGCTCTCTTCAGAAGAAGGCACCACGACAGAGGGCAGCGGGCATGAATGAAGAAGAGAGGTGTCGGTGAGAGAGAATTTTTTTTTTTTTTTTGGCACGTAGGCGCGGAACATATGTGCCATCACACTTTCACTGTATACTGGGACATAGACGAGACCTGTTCTCAATATACTGGACAGGATTTTGCTAATATGTGTGTGTGTGTGTGTGTGTGTGTGTGTGTGTGTGTGTGTGTGTGTGTGTGTGTGTGAGTGTGTGTGTGTGCGCACACGCGCGTGCTTAAATGCGTTTGCGCGCGAGAACGTGCCTGCGTATATGTAAATGGGTGCACGCTCGCGCGAATGCCCGTCCCAAACAATTATTTTCTTCACACATACGTGTATGCACACTGCATACATACAAACACGCACGCGCACGCAAACAGCCAGCCACCCACCCACCCACCCAACTGTGGCAGACTGACCCATGCACAGGCAGAGAACTGCACACACAGAAACACACAGAGATGCACACAGAAATACACACACAGAAACACACACACACACACACACACACACACACACACACACACACACACACACACACACACACACACACACAGAGAGATACACACGGAGACTTAAAGAGAGACAGTAAGAAAACCATACCACAAAAAGTCCTCAGAAATAAACCCAAAACAAACAGAAGACGACGAAAGAAGTAAAAAAGGAAAAGAAATAGAAAAGAAAACCCATAACCGAAAAGTAACACTGACGCCGGACCTCCTGTCCCCAACAGGTGGCCTTTGAGGACATCCTGGCTGAACCGGACGGAGCCCACAGCATCGACTGCGTGTGGCGGAACTCCTACAGAACCTTCAACTGCTGCAAAGGCTGCTGCTACAGCCTCTACACCGTGCTGTGCGGCATCTTCGTGGCCATGGGGCTGGGTTGTGAGTTCGCCGCCATCACCTTCTGCCACGTGTGGTTCATCACTCCCTGCCTGAGGATCTTCATGATCAACTGCGGCTGCGCCCAGAAGTTCTTCGGGTCCTGTCTGCAGTGCTGCCTGGCTCCCATCTGCGAGACGTGCAGCCTCTTCTTCAGCGGCATCGTGGTCAAGAATCAATGAGAGCGATCGGTCCGGTTCTTTGGTTCTTTGGTCCTGAAGGCTGTTAGAAAAAGAGCAGTTCTGAGAAAAAAAATCCGGAGTCTTCCTTTGAGTCTTTAACACTTTTGAACACGAGTGTAGCGGAATCGTCATATAATAGTTTAAGAACGTCTTCGATTTCTGAACGAACTAAAAAAGACGCTACTGTAGGGTAGAGAGATTTAGTAAACTTAAGGAAGAAAGATAAACTGTTGTAAGAAAACGAAAACTACAACGTTTTTTCTTTTATTTTCTGAAAGAAGCCAGATTATTGTTTCCAGACTTATGAAGTTAAAGGCATTTATAACGAATCACCATCATTGTTAAAGAGGACGGAGAGAGGGTCTCAACGATCGTTGTCCATTACGTTGTCGATTGTGCTTTTTGTTTCGTATGCTCAAGCGTGTCACTTTTGATGTGTTAGTGGTCTGTGTATTCAGTACATTATTGCTGTGGAGTTTTAAGGAGGTTGTTCTTTATATCCTATTTAGGTATGCATGGTATACGTTGTTAGATAATACTTTCAGCTCTCAGATTTTTCGGCTATCGTCCGGGACAACATCAACAGCAGCAGGAACTGATCGCAATGATTACATAGAAGCAGTGGCAGTTGCAATAGCAGCAACCATAATCGTAGAATATTGGAAGGATTTTTGTAGATTTTTTCTTGCTGCTCGCATTACAAATGTTACACTTCAATGTAGGAATATAGTTTTACCATTCTCCGTTAGTTATCTGATCGCAAAGCAGAAGGATGAGGTCATTATCACTCTTTATTTCGGATTGGCGTGCTCGTGCATGTCACCGTGTGTGAAACTAAATGATTCAGGCACATAATCTGTAGGTGTGTTTTTGCAGTGTTCAGTATGGTCATATGACAGTATACCTTCTCTTCGATCAGTGTCATATCTTGCTTTGTGCTTCAAACTGGATGAGTACTCTGTGTTTTCTGTGATATTTAGCCGACCAATGGACTTTCTTTGTTTTTATTTATGTTACAAACTTATAGCTCCTTCTCAAAATTAATTTCCCAACGATCAGAGCATAAGTTGACCGTATTGCTTAAAACGTGCTTGGTAAGACTTGTTTTCCACGAGTCATTATTCTGATGTGATTTAATCCAAGAAGAATGAACACATTGCGTTAGCGACGGTTGAACGAGATAGGTATTTCTCCTGTTTTCCTTCCAAGCAGGAAACGATCTCACTGATGCATTTGTCATCATAAAATGAAACGTTCACTCTTTTCCCTCGTTCTCAGTTTCATTTTGTTTTAAAGCAAACGTAGGTAGCACTCTATTTGTATTGACAATATCTGGAAAAAGGAACATGTAAAGTTGTAAAGTGTTTTATTGCTTTTTTTTTTTTTTTTTCACGTGAGCCATCGTATGCAGTAAAACGTTCTGTGACGTCCCATGTTGATGAGTTGGTTCCCCAGTGGGTAGCACTCTTAGTTGTATTGACAATATCTGGAAAAAGGAACATGTAAAGTTGTAAAGTGTTTTATTGTTCTTTTTTTTCACGTGAGCTATCGTATGCAGTAAAACGTTCTGTGACGTCCCATGTTGATGAGTTGGTTGGGTCCCCAGTAGGTAGCACTCTTATTTGTATTGACAATATCTGGAAAAAGAAACATGTAAAGTTGTAAAGTGTTTTTATTGTTCTTTTCTTTTTTTTCACCTGAGCTATCGTATGCAGTAAAACGTTGTGTGACGTCCCATGTTGATGAGTTGGTTCCCCAGTGCCAGACTGTGATATCTTCTGCTTGCGGTTCATGTTAATATGATCCTTGTTGCCCGCACCCCCCCACCCCATCCTCTTCTCCCCACCTCACCTTCCCTTTTGCTCATCCCCATGTGACGTCATAAAAGAGCTATGCTGGAAAATGCAACGGCATCCTTTCGCATTGATTGCGGACTTTCCTATATGCAGGATATTGTCTATTTCATTAAAATGATATTTAAAAAAACACAAACCGCGTGCACATTGAGAGAGAGAGAGAGAGAGAGAGAGAGAGAGAGAGAGAGAGAGAGAGAGAGTGTGTGTGTGTGTGCGTGACACAGAGAGAGAGAGAGAGAGAGAGAGAGAGAGAGAGAGTGTGTGTGGTGTGTGTGTGTGTGTGTGTGTGTGTGTGTGTGTGTGTGTGTGTGAGAGAGAGAGAGAGAGAGAGAGAGAGAGAGAGAGAGAGAGAGAGAGGAGGTTGTTCAAGAGATATTCTTCAAACGAACAGGGCAATTGAATATAGTTTATCACAAACTGGTCATCAGTAGATAAACACAAAACCACAGATCGTGTTCAGAAAAAAAATAACAACCACGTCTGCATGACAGCAGTCATTTTTCTGCCATAACAGTGAAAGAGTCATGCCGTCTGTCTGTGTAGCCTGCGTCAAAACCGTGTACGCAGCACACTAGTGACCACCATGCATTGAACCACTGGACAGCCCTGTGGCAGACCTTGTGTGGACGAGGAAAAGAATGTCAGTCCAGAAACGCACTCGAAACCAGTGCAGGTCCTCGTCAAGATTGACCAGTCCTCAAAAGTCCATTCGGATATCATCCTCTGGTCTTCAAACCCTGTACATATATATATATGATGATGTCATCATTATTTTTAAAAATATATTTATTTATTTATTCATTTAGTTATTATCTATTTATTTATTCATTTATGCGTGCATTTATATATCTATTTTGCCGCTGAGACACGTGCATTCTTTCTTGAAAATGTTCCCTACGAGAACATCAAAATGGCAAAGTTAAGAAATTTCAGAAGAAAATTCCTGGATCCGCCCTCGGAAGCGGATCCGTGCAAACGTTTTGACTGATCCTTCTTGCGCCACATTCCATAGTGCAGCCGAGTCTGGTTTCAAATCAATTCAATATTTTTATGCGCGTGTCGTTTTGTAAAATCTTGTCGGGAGACAGACATACAAACTAACCATCCAACAGACAGGATGAACACATAACCCTCGAAATGAATGCAACAACGTCGTCATGAGAGCGATCAACAACACCAGCAAACTGGGCGAGGTGGACGACACTGAACCTGAAGGAGACGACGAAGATGGAGCTTCATTCTGCGTAAGTCAGCTCCTCTTCTGTCTCTCTTGTCCTCTGACGTAGTTTCCCCGGCCGCGGGACAGGGACGGCGACAACACAAACGTCACTGCAGGCGGACCGATGGAGATGGGCGGGACGCATTTGGCGGGTACCAGTCAACTCATGCATCGCTCTGAACAGTTCCGCTTTGGACACACCCGTGAACAGAAAACGAGGGTGTGATTCCAAAAGAACCTGGCGTAGAAGAGAGAGAGAGAGAGAGAGAGAGAGAGAGAGAGAGAGAGAGAGAGAGAGAGAGAGAGAGAGAGAGAGACACTCTGGAGAAGACCTCCTGAGCAGCAGTAAACTTAAGTAGCCGGAGATCCTTGCCACGGCCTAAGGGATCACACAGCACAGGAAAGAAGATAGATCGCGCACATACACACACAGGCACACACATGCACGCACGCACGTACACACGCACGCACGCACGCACGCACGCACGCACGCACGCACGCACGCACGCACGCACACACACACACACACACACACACACACACCAACCCTGATACGGCCCTTTGCGGTCAGCTGGGCAATAAAGCAACATTACCTTACCTTACACATACACACACACACACACACACACGCGCGCGCGCGCGCGCGCGCGCGCGCGCGCGCGTGTGCGCGCGAAGGTACGAATGCGACGCAGAGAGGTGCTGTCCTCAACTGGCGAACCAAGCAGCTGGAAGCAACCCCTGCACACGGCACAGAAAGCATTGAACTGACCTGTTTTCGTTTGCTGAAGACACGGACGTTTTCGATGATAGTTAACAGAACAGCGACCTGAACCTTGTCTGGCACAGGGACTGACTTGACCGGTCGTTGTCAGTTTGGGAATCAAGGAAGTTTGGGGATCAAGGCAGTTTGGGGATCAAGGCAGTTTGGGGATCGTCTCTGCCGTTACCCTGGAAAGACGGCAGCGTCATTTCTTGCTCGCTCTGACGCATTCAGAACGAGATGGGATCTCAGGGTCACGGAGGTCCCTGAGGCATGCACAGTTAAATCTTTCTGAAAAACAACACAACAAAAACTGGTGATGTTTTCACTTTCGCTGTAGAGTGCGTTTTGATGGCTGCTATCCATGAGAAGTTACTACTGCTACTACACCGCTACTGCTACTGCTGCTGCTCTAGCTGCTGCTGCTGCTTTTATAACTACAAACAACAGTGACATCAGAGAGACAGACAGACAGACAGGCGGACAGACGGAGAGAGAGAGAGAGAGAGAGAGAGAGAGAGAGAGAGAGAGAGAGAGAGAGAGGCAGCGGGAGGCAGCGGGAGGCGGACAGAGAAAGAAGAGATAAGAAAAACACAAAGAAACAAAAGGCCAACAGAGACCACAAGACACCAGTACAGACAGGCGTGCGCAGTTAGTCACGAACACGCAAAGGCACACGAAGAGACCTACAGAAACCCCAATACTCCCCACACCACCCCCAAATCCACACCAGACCGAACGTTTCACTGACCCCGATCCTTCTGTCCCCAACAGGTGGCCTTTGAGGACATCCTGGCTGACCGGAGGGAGCTCACAGCATCGACTGCGTGTGGCGGAACTCCTACAGAACCTTCAACTGCTGCAAAGGCTGCTGCTACAGCCTCTACACCGTGCTGTGCGGCATCTTCGTGGCCATGGGGCTGGGTTGTGAGTTCGCCGCCATCACCTTCTGCCACGTGTGTGGTTCATCACTCCCTGCCTGAGGATCTTCATGATCAACTGCGGCTGCGCCCAGAAGTTCTTCGGGTCCTGTCTGCAGTGCTGCCTGGCTCCCATCTGCGAGACAAGCGGCCTCCTCTTCAGCAACATTGTAGTCAAAAAGAACTGAGAGCGGGTCGGTCCGGTTCCCCGTCCATCCAGGAACTGATGCTAGGCGGGACATGAATCTGAAGTC
>JADBJO010001863.1:175000-177500 GCA_016801955.1 Conus betulinus
CGTCTACCGATAGGAAAATAAACTAACACACACATCTCTAACGATAGGAAAATGAACTACAACAGTATAAAACGAAAACGACTTTTATGTATTTTCTTATATTCATTCACGCGCATGCTCCTCTCTCCCTCCCTCCCTCTCACCCCCCCTCTCTCTCTCTCCCTCACACACACACACACACACACACACACACACACACACACACACACACACACACACACTCACACACACACACACTCACACACACTTAAGGACATACGTTACGCTTCATAACTAAACATAGTGAAGCAAGAGTATCAAATCTACATATAGTTTCAAAATGAGACGTTTTAAGACCAGACAAAGGGTAAAACAAAAGCATAACAAAGAACAAAACCGATGTGAAATGAATTCGTGAACGCGCAGCACACAACTCAGTGGTCCATGTCTCTCTGCTCGAATCTGTGTCCAATTCAGTTTGGGCTACACAGCAGCTCCCACTGATCTTGAGGTTTCTGACACCCACTGTCTTCCAGAACTAAAACCGCAAGCCTTTACCACTGCACTAGAGGGATCTTATTGTTATTATTATTATCATTCAGAGTACTTATATAGCGCCTATCCCCGGCCAGAGACCAGGCTCTAAGCGCTTTACAATCTGCATTCTCGTTTACACAACGGGCTGCCTACCTGGGTAGAGCAGAATGAAGAGCTGCCTGCTGGCACTTCATTCAGTCGTTTCCCGTGTCATTCAGTCAATACCATTCATTCAATTTAACAACTCTTTCATTTTTTTTTTTTTCCCATTTTTCGCACGCAGGGTACATGCTACGTGTTACGTGTCATCCATACCAACGGCCAAACTGACGTCTTCCGAAAGTTGTGATGGGACTTTACGTGTGTGCGAGATGTTATACGTGCGTTAACACACGGAACCTCGGTTTATAGTCTTATTCGATGGACTATTTGGGAAATGGAGTCAGAACCAATGTTAACTCCGAGGGAAAAATCCCCCTGTACCGAAGCCCGGCGGAGATTCGAAACCGCACCCCAGGATCACCAAGATTACGAGTGCGGCGCTCTACCAACCGACCTATTCCGGCCTCCTACAATCAAAGAGCTAACAAACAATCAAAGAGCTAACAAACAATCAAAGAGCTGTTCTGTGACGACGCTTCAGTGAACGTACAAAGCGGACAGAGGAGAAGGACAAGAGCGAGGTTGGTTCTGCGAAGACGCTTCAGTGGTGCCAGACAGCTGACAGCAGGGAGGCACAACAGCTGGGTCTGGTCTCTGAAAACACTGGAGTGGAGGTAGGCAAGATGCTGCCAGACACAGGCCAACAGCTGGTCCTGTTATCCTCCTGAATCAGATCCAGACAGAGGAGAAAGAATTGACACCTGGTAACAAAACCGTCTTCACGTGTAGCTGAAGCGTCACGACTCATACGCTTATGACTGTTAACAACAATGCTCAAATGGCAATGGGTGTTGCGGCACTCCCTGAGCCCCGCTTATAACTGAAAGCAGGAAGAAACGAAAATAATCACTCCTCTCTGACGACCTTGCCTGAAAGAGCCACTTGGTTTGGTAATGTGCCTCATGCACCTTACGAATCATGCCCAGGAACACGTGCTCAGTGGGAGGAAATTGTGAAGCCAAATGGAAATAATAGAGATTTGTCGCATTTTTTTGGAGCGTGCGCAAACATGCTCTCAATTGATATTTAAATAAAGGAAGGAACTGCCCATTTTTCTGTTTTCTTTCAAACAGGAATTACAAAAACGTAACCACGGCTACAGAGTGAAGTATCCCAACACACTGCTGTGTGTCTCATCCTCCATCGCCAATCATCAGCCATAAACTGCACTGAAAAAGAGCCAAGTCAGGACGGAATATATTGTTCCATCACTCCTAAAGGATTCTGGCCTCTATACTGCAGGGTTACTTGCTTTGTCTCGTTATCTGTCTTTTCGTACACTCTCCTACGCAAGAAAGCTGCTTTCTGTTAAAAAACAACAACAACAACACTGTAACTGAAATATTGCTTTCATGGTCTATTCGCTAATCATATTATTGCAAATTCGACGAAAGGCTGTGGCCGTATTGAGGAAGTCAGGAACGATAATTTATTGATGGAAAGAAGCTCAAGGAATGAAGTAAGGGAAGACAATCAACTGACGAAGAGAAGCTTCTGAATTATTGCTTGAGAGCTCACTTCCGTTAATCGATTTTCCTGTCTCTGTTGTGGCTATGCAGCCAACGCCTTGATAAAAGAAACGTTCGTACTCCCCAGAGGAGGAACAAGAACAAAGAGAGAAGAGGAGCGGGGTGGGATGGGGTGGGGGATACGAAAGGAAATGTATCTGTTGTTTCATTCTCTTGATCCCACAATCACCAGACAGTTTCTCCTGGGTGTTGATACTTCAGAGAGGGTTTAATCAACACGTCTTTGTTAATCGTACAAGTGTGTTTGCGTTTCCGCGCATTGTTTCGTAAACGGACGCAACATGAGTACGATC
>JADBJO010001863.1:187500-190000 GCA_016801955.1 Conus betulinus
GATATCCACAGCCCAGAGTCCTACTGAAGCAACGGTTCTGGAATCAACTGGACACAGTGGAGGCTGAACGGACACGCCTTTCCTTATATCCCCCTATCCCTGCCCCTCTCCTCTCCTCTCCCCCCCCCCCCCCCCCCCCCCGACCTCCATCCCCCGACCTCCTCTCATCCCCCCCCCCTCCCCCCTGTCCTCCATCACCCTCCCGCATGCCAAGGTCCCGTCCTTCTATCTTCCAATGTCCATCACCACGTCACGTCCCATCTCCCTATCCCTGCCTCCTCCCCCGCCTCCTCCCTTTCCCTTCCACCTTCTCCCTCTTCTCCCCCCCCCCCTCCCCCACCCCACTCTCCCGACTCCATCGCTTGGACCATCCCCGCCTGTCCTGCCCCGACAGAAGCCGCTGCCGTCACGCCTCACGGGGCTCTGACCACAGAGAGCAGTGTCCTAGGAGAGAGATGACCACGTGTAGTGGTGGCCTTTTCCTTTGCCACAAACAAACGAATAAACAAATGAACGAACAAACAAATAAACAAACAAATGAACGAGCGAACGTGAAAGCAAAAACAAAAACAAAAACGAACAAACAAACGAACAGCCAACCAAACGAACGAACGAACGAACAAAACGAACAAAAGAGACAAACGAACGAACAAACGAACGAACAAAAACAAACAAACGAACAGCCAACCAAACGAACGAAACGAACGAACAAACGAACAAAGAGACAAACGAACGAACAAACGAACGAACAAACAGACAAACAAGCAGGCGAACAAACAGACAAACAAACAAACAAATAAACGAACGAATAAGCACACAAACAACCGAACACACCACAAACAAACAAAAAACATCAAAACAAACAAACGAACAACCCATTAAAGACCCCATAACCTAATGGCTGAAAGGGGCAGTCAACTGCCAAAGTCAGAGATTCACTGTGTGTCGGGCATGGCATGATGGAAGACGGTGCCCATCCTTTTCCGTCCGCTGCCTTAAACCTTCCTTGAACTGAAACAGGCACCCATTTACTGCTGACTGACAGATAAGAGTTCAAACCGGAATGAAAAAAAAAGTCCTATTCTACTTAGAGTTCGACCTCACGACAGTCTGCTCGGCAGGCCAACGCTCTAACCACTTAACCACTGAGTCCTTTCTGTACTATACTTACAGCTAATAAACTTTCAGTATGTCAGCATGCTTTGTGTATGTAAATCCGAAAAAATACAGATTTCCACCCTGCCCCCCTTCCACACCTGCCCCCCACTCCCTCCCTTTGCTAGACCACGAGAGAGCAGCTCTTGGAAGCATCTGAAAGGAGAGAGAATGTGTCATGGCTTGACCATCAGGTGGCTGTTTTGTAACAACACTGGCGGAATGATTTCGCACAGGAACATTTCAAAAAGAATACGATGACTGGTGTCCTTCAGGAATTACCCAGACAAGGGATTCCGTCAGTTCTCATTATTCATAGAGAACAGGCGTGTTCTATACCATATGATCCGTTCATGACGTAAAGAGTGATCGAGAATCGATCTCCCGCAAAGATGAAAGACGTTGCATTATTGATCATGAACTGTTATGAAAGTGCTTGACCCGTTGCTCATTAACATCAAGATACAAGTTTCGTTTGTCGCAACGTATTCTTTTTATGGCTTTGGCATTCAAAAACTATCTGTGTGAGTCGAAAATGAGAGAGAGAGAGAGAGAGAGAGAGAGAGAGAGAGAGAGAGAGAGAGAGAGAGAGAGAGAGGAGAGAGAGAAGAGAGAGAGAGAGAGAAGAGAGAGAGGAGAGAGAGAGAGAGAGAGAGAGAGAGAAAGAACAGAAGACAGAGGACAGAGACAGACAGAGAGACAGACAGACAGACAAAACAGAAAAACTGAGAAGAGAGTCAGAGAGAGAAAAAAATATGAAAATGAATACGCAAATGAATGATTGAATAACTGAATAAATAAATGAATGTTCATTAAAATAGGTTTCAGCACTTCATATAGAAGTTTGTGTGCAATAGATAACGCTTCGCAATACTATACATAAAGCATATGCCATCATATTATGCAACATTATGAATAGCTGTTTCTCTGTATTTGTAGTTTTATGTAGAAACAACGAAAAGCTGGCTATGATATCAGTTCAAGAACACACCTTCGACTACCTAACAAAAAAAAAACAAGGCTGTTTGTGTTATTAGCCTCCAGGATTTTTTCCTCTTAGTTTTTCTACAGTATCTGTAGGCATGTATATCATCTTCTGAAGCCATCTAATATAATACACGCATCAAATCGAAGTAATTACAAGATTTGTATGTAAGCCGACACACAGTCACATGAGATATAACCATTCTAAACCTAGTTATGTGACATGTTAGGTTTTGGCCTATATTTGTTTGCATATATTGCTTAACATAATGGGTGTTGTAGGACTCTCAGCCGAATTGAACAAGCAGCAAGGTGCAAATTCTTTAGCTGTATCTGCCTACAACTGCCTTTGACACAAACA
>JADBJO010001863.1:197500-212500 GCA_016801955.1 Conus betulinus
TCTCTCTCTCTCTCTCTCTCTCTCTCTCTCTCTCTCTCTCTCTCTGAAATGGCATACCCTCAACTGTAATCCACAACGATACCAAATGAAAAACACACACACACACACACACACACACACACACACACACACACACACGCGCGCGCGCGCGCGCGCGCGTAAGTTATTTATTATTATTGTTATCATTATCATCATCATCATCATCATCATCATGTGCAACGAAGCCGATTAACAAGCACCACTAAAACCAAGTCATTTTAATATTTTTTATAATCTGCAATCACACAAAACGAAGACACAAATGCACGTGAGTCATATATTATCATCTGAAACGACAGAAAATAAAAAGCACAGGTATAAGTATGTGATATTTTTTATTACATTAAACGACACCAAGTGAAAATACAAATACACCTAAGTCATGTATTCACACTAACTGGAAGAACCCAGAACCAAATCGCAAATACACCAAAGTCATATATCTTTTATGATCTGAAACGACACCGATTGAAAACACAAATACGCGCAAGCCGTGTGTCATTATTGCCTGCTACAATACCAAATCAAAAATACAAATGCACATTAGTCGTGTATTATGTCAATCTGAAACGATAACAAATGGCAACACAAATACATGAAAGTCATGTGCCATTGTTATTCAAAACGGCAGTAAATGAAAAGGCAAACACGCACGAGTCATACCGGATAATAATCAAAGAACATATGATAGACATGCCTGTTTGTTCAACTAATAATTAACGCAAATTTGTTGATCTGCTCGGTTCTAGTCTCCCCCCCCCCCCCCCTCCCCTCCCCTCCCTCCCTTCTCCCTCCCCCTGTCCTATGCTCTCTCCTTCCGGCTACACCATCCCCATCCCGTCCCTTACACACACACACACACACACACCATACACACCACACACGCACGCACGCACGCACGCATGCACGCGCGCACGCATGCACGTGCTTGTGCACACACACACACACACACATGCGCGCTCGCACACACACACACACACACACACACACACACACACACACACACACACACACACACACACACCACACACACACACAATGGAGAGAGAGAGAGAGAGAGAGAGAGAGAGTAATCGCGTAGACAATGTTAACAAAGTATCCAACGTCAGACTAGAATATTGGGTAAAAGTACTGGTCAGACATCTCCTAAGTCCTGCACATTAAACCCTCTTCTCAACTCCCCCACTTTTTTTTTCTTTTCAAGCTGTTGATTCATTTATCCCCGTCTATGTGGACACCCTGCGGGCTGTGGTCTCGTGGCTCAGCTGGCGGTCGTGGCGTTGCGTATGTGGACTTGTCCGTACACAGTGGCCACCTCCTTGAAGGAAGTGACACAGAAGCTGATGTATATGTATACTGGCATTGCCCAGTGTCAGCATTCTCTGTGTTACACACACACACACACACACACACACACACACACACACACACACACACACACACAGATAGATATATATATATATATATATATATATATATATATATATATATATATATATATATATATAACAGATGTTGCTCCCCAAGGGGTTGAGCACTTTAAAAATTTTGTTAGGCGTTTTAGTACTATTCTTGATATATATATATATATATATATATATATATATATATATATATATATATATATATATATATAAAACAAGCGTAGGCTAACCATTCCTCCGTCACTGAATTACTGACTTGGCAAAGATTCAACAAACAAACGTTGTGGGAAAGAAGGGAGGATGGGAAGGGGGGACGAGGAAAGAAAGAAAACGAAAATCAAAACAGAAAAATCAGGGAATTAGCTTACTTAATATAACTCCTCCACTAGCAGCATATGGGGGAACCAATGTAATCCATCTTGAAAACAGAACCCCTCAACTCGCCTGCTCTGAAGTCTTTCGTCCGCTGCTGATTGATGTCATGATTGATGATAGATGTCATGATTTGTGCCAAACGCTGAGAAGTACTGTCCTCAATCCAGCTGGTTTGTTCGACGGTTGAGGACAGCACTTATGTAGACAGTACCAACCCGCACCTTCAGGTGTATCTTTTGTCTTTCTATGTCCTGTCCTGAGCCCTGAGCCCTTTCGCTTGCTGAGGATTCGTGCCGTGATTTGAGCTCAACGCTGATGCATCCTTTTGACGTCTGTGTGTGTTGGTGTGTGTTGTGACCAGGTAGCCTTCGAGGACGTGCTGGCCGAGCCGGACGGGGCTCACAGCATCGACTGCGTGTGGAGGCTGTCCTACAAGTGCTTCAACTGCTGCAAGGGACTGTGCTACAACATCCTGACCGTCCTGTGCGGGCTGCCCCTGGCCTGCTTGTGGGGCTGCGAGTTCGCCCTCATCACGTTCAGCCACGTCTGGCAGATCACGCCCTGCATCCGCGCTTTCATGATCAACTGCGGCTGCGCCCAGAAGATCTTCGGCATGTGCATCCAGTGCTGCATGGCTCCGGTCTGCGAGACCTGCGGCCTCTTCTTCAGCAACATCGTGGTCAAGAATGCACAGTAGCCTGCCAGCTTTGCTGCTGGATGATTCTTTTTTTGGGGGGGAGGGGGTGGGGGGTGGGGGTGGAGTGCTGGTCTGTGATTTTTTTTTTCTTTCTTTCTTGGAAGGAACTCTTACTGTTTGCGTTTTCTGTCTTGTCGTGTTTTTGGTGGAATATCTTTGTCAGCATTCTAACTGCTGAGCAGTGTAGCCTATTAATTGTTGATATTCCTTGACGCACGTGGGCACAAATTAAATCCATATTTCCCGTAACAGAAAATTGTCACTCACGTGTGAAATAATTCAAACTCACCCAGTATCACACTTGCATCCGTTTACAAGAAAAGGAAAACATTTAAAGAAAACGATGACATCACATGTGTACAGCCGCCGCAAAGGGATTTCAAACACGCGCATAAAACCTCGTGGTATATTTTATGAGTTTGTCTCAACCAAATGTTGATAAAACACCATTCATGTAAGCTTCTGCAAAGAGTTCCAGACATTGCACCATTTCATGGAATGCTGTAATATTTTCGATATTTGCCTTAAGCTTAACGAGTGTCAGTTCTGATTCCATTAACTCTGCAGTTGTATCGGAAACGGGTAGACTGTAAGAGCCTGACGGTTCTTGTCTGTGCTTGGGAGTGCTCCACATTACAAAATATTACCAATATTCCGGGTGTTTCACGTTGTTCCCTTATTGCCTTTGGAATTCACATGGTCTCTACAGAGTGCTTGAGCCAATACACAGTGTAATAAATCTCATCGTA
This sequence comes from Conus betulinus, assembly GCA_016801955.1. Taxonomy (NCBI): domain Eukaryota; kingdom Metazoa; phylum Mollusca; class Gastropoda; order Neogastropoda; family Conidae; genus Conus; species Conus betulinus. Next base: position 200,785 of record JADBJO010001863.1, read on the forward strand.
CTAAATCTTTCTTTGTGGGAATATTTAGATACATTATCCTATAAACCTGTGCAGATTTTCCCGCATATTCTCTAATGTGCCATGGACTGATGTAGCATTGTTTTTATTTTTCCTACAAATAACCGTCAGTCATAAATTTGAATCTTCTTTTCTTTGAAGACGATTGCCCTATTTATGGTGTCGTAAACAACATGGAATTGAATATTTTACTGGCACGCAAAATGAGCATGTATAATATTTCATATGATTTACTCCACAAGGCTGCAGCAAACGTACAGTGCCATATGTGCTGTTCATGTTTTTTTTGTTATTATGACAATGGAAATGTTGACCGTAATGTTTGTAGTGTTTCTGCGTTTTTCCCGAAGAAAACGTGCAGTGCCATATTTCATAGTATCTTTCTTACTTTTGATTGATATACAATCGATATAAAATCAGATTTTAGATCTTTTGTCGGAGAGATGTTATTTGTAATCACGTTATTCTAATTTTGTATCACCTGTTTATTTCATTTGTGTGTGTGTGTGTGTGTGTGTGTGTGTGTGTGTGTGTGTGTGTGTTCTGTACGCTTTTTTCGAAGAAGTCTGTATAAACGATATCCAAGGTGTTGATATCACTTTGAGAAAGAACTTTTACTGAACGCATTGTCTGATTAGAAAACATTTTGCAGTTATGCAGTGGGCCTAAGTCTTTAACAAGAATGTTGTTGTTCCCGGTCTCTTTTAAGGCTAAAACGATAGCCCCCCTCCCTCCCTTCCTCCCCCCCCCCCCCCCCCCATCATTTGAACTACGTGTATTCAAAGCCTTTTGATCATACGGAATATCCTGTATGGCTGAAATTGTGTCACACACTTTGTCATTAGATACATTTCTTCCCATAAACATTTGACTGTTTAATGTACAAAGCAGAAGCTTCACAAAGCTTTTCCCCCTAGGTACAGAAAAGTACTCCTGTGATTTTCATAGTGTTACATCGTTCTCAACATCGACATTGGGCGCACAAATATATTTCTTTTTTTGTTATTTATTACTTGAATGCCTGAGTGGCTAACTGACTCAGTAATTCCCACACATTCTTTTCTTTGATTGGATAGCGAAGGAAAGTCAGGTTATTTTCAGTTATCATATAACTCAGAACAGACTGGGAACACATGAAAGGCAGTTTTTGCGATTGCGCGTTCTGCGTGATTTGTACATCGTATAACGTGGCAAGAGAAAACGAAATCTTCATTTGGGGACTCATATATACTATAGTAAAATAAAGCTAGTGTTGATAGAGCGAAGTATTCATTTTTTAATGAAAAAAAAAAATATATATATAGTCGTGGTCACATCTTTCCCATGTGTACCATTACATAACTTTAAAAGTGTGCACAGCGTTTGTGACTCAATGTGTAAAAGAAGTCTGTAACACAAGACTGTATTGGTGAAAACGTGTCTTGCAGCCCACTCAGGAACAGAGAATCAGTGACTGACCTTACTGTGGGTGATCTTTTGGTCATTTGACATTCATTCATATCCCAGAACTGTTTCAGTTTCAGTGTTGCCACAGCAGGTATTTGTCATTGATTGGTGACAGTTTTGCACTGATGTGTATGGATGTCTAAGAGTGCCGGCCCCTGAATTTTTTTTTTTTTTTTTTTTTTTTTTTTTTTTTGATTGTTGATCAGTTTCTGTAAAATTCATTATTGAGCATGATATACATAAAATCTGCAAAGAGTTAAGAAACCCCTTTAAACTTGAGTTTTGTATGTCTATTTTTTTTTAATTTCTTTTTAATCTGCTTGCTTTGAAACCAGGAATGGCTGCAGAATGACGGGCCCGGGGGGTGGGGGGTGGGGGGGGGGGGGGGGGGGGGGGGGGGGGGGGGGGAGGGGGTTGAGGTGGGGGTCGGAATGAGCGGTGTGAATGCGATGCCACTTAGGTGGCACAGAAGACAGGGCAGAAAAAAGGCAGAAAAGAAAACGTGCATGAAGTAATTAACTAATTTGTTTCTTCAGCATTTTATTGTCAATTTGATCCTAATTTTGCAGAATGATTATCGCAGATTTTCAGAAAGCATGCACAAAAGGGATGTCACTGCATCGTTAGAGATTCATCAAAGTGGTTCTGTGTAAAAATGCAATTTGTGTGATTCTCATGTATGGGGCGTTTTGCTTCTTTTTGTTGAGGCACTTTATAACACTGATTTATCCCTGAGGCGTGGAGCATTAACTGCATCTGTTCTTCATTCCATTCAGTATTCACTATTTATCTTGCCATAGATCGTTGCCGTGGAGATCTCGCCGCGGATATTTTGCCAGTGATCCTCATAAAAGATTTGGAAATAAAACGAATTTTTATTATACAAGTCGGAAGTTAGTCTGTGTGTGTGTGTGTGTGTGTGTGTGTGTGTGTGTGTGTGTGTGAGGAAGGGAGAGAAAGAGAGAGAGAATGTGTGTGTGTGTGTGTGTGTGTGTGTGTGTGTGAGAGAGTGTGAGAGAGAGTGAGAGAGAGAGAGAGAGAGAGAGAGAGAGAGAGAGAGAGAGAGAGAGTATTCCATGCGGTTTTGTTCAGAGTGCTGGGGTTTGAACGTTCTTCTTCCGTATTGCATGATATTGGATTGTATTGCATCGCATTTCATGTCATATAGTATCGGAGAATACTAACACTGTGTTGCTTTGTACCGTGTTATACTGCACCATATTGTACCACATTGCTTTGTACTGTGTAACGTAGCGTAGCGTTGCCTTGCACTGAAGCGCTTTGCACTGTATTTGGTGGTATCATGAAGAATTGTATTGTATGGTATGTCATGGCGTTGCACTGTACTGCGTTGTATTGTCCTGTACCATTACACTGCATTACGCTGTACTTCAGAGCATGGAGATCATTGTATTGCAGTATGTTGCATTCTGTTCTGTTGTATTGTTCGTTACTTCATTCATTTAAAAACAGAAAAAAACAAAAAGAAAACACTGTTTCTCGATATGATTTTCAGATTGCACTTGCTGCCGACAGGTGTCGCCTCGGCCTATAGCGCCACCTCATTTTATCCACTATTTTTGTATTTCGAATCCTACCAAGGACAATCACTCATGTTCATAAACGTGTTAGGAAGAGTGAACGGACGTTCCCATGAGATCTTTTTTTACAAACGCAGATCTGTACACTTAACGTGGAATGTCGGAGATAGCATATCGGAGATAACAAAACAGAAAGGGAAGACGCCAAGGTTAAAAGAAAACAAAACGATAGGGAAAACCGACTTTTGATGGTTGAAAATAACACTTGAGGAAAACCCACCTATGAAGGGTGAAACCAAAACTCTTGGAAACCCCACTCGTGAAGGGGTGAAAGTAAAACCCTTGGAAATCCCCTCTTGTAATGGCTGATTGCAAAATTTCAGGAACACCTACTTGCGAAGGTGGAAAAAAAAAAATATATATATATACATATGTGTGTGTGTGTGTGTGTGTGTGTGTGTGTGTGTGTGTGTGTGCGCACATACATATTTCAACGCTCGCTAAGGGATCAGATTTGAAACACGCAAAAAAAAAAAAAAAAAAGATTTGGAACACGCAGATAGAGGACAGTGGGGAGAGGCCTAAGTGAACGGCTTTTTTTCTTTTTACCGTGGACGTTGCTTGAGGCTAGTCGCATACTCGCCACTGAGATAACCGCGATGCGCATTATCTACGCACACACTTCATTAAGCCCCTTTCACACTGGCTTCTTCTGTGCACGTGTTCCAAATCTGATCCTTAGCGAGTATTGAGCAGTATATATATATATATATATATATATATATATATATATATATATATATATATAAACAAACTAGATAAACTACGATGCATTTCATCCACCCTCCACCTGTTTCCTGCCAGAATGCCTCTGCCCCAACCCCCTCAGCCCTCGCTTCCGAACAGAGCAGCAAATACTACACAGATTATTTTTTCTTTTCTGTAAGGGGAGAAGTTGGGGATGTATCAGACTGGTTCTACAACAGAGCACGGGATGTGCAGTTAGGATGTTGCCTTTTCAGATCCTGCTGTCCATCCCCAGGGAGATAAAGATGCAACAAAGGAACTCTCGCTTCCGAGGTAAACATGTGATCCCTCGGAACGTCTGGTAGCTCCAGAAAAAAAAAAAAGTTTGCAGTAGGAGGGCGTCTGGGAGTCATGACCTGGATGCGGCCCGGGCCCCTTAGAGTGTAAAGCGTTCAGGGCTGAAACACTTGTCTGAAACACTTGTCTGAGGGGGGGGGGGGGGGGGGGAGTTCTCCTCTAAAGACCTTCTGCTGTCAAGTTCTCCCTTGAGTTTTTTTGCTATTTACAAGAAAGAAAAATGAATAGGTAAGAAAATAAATAAAAGAAGAAGAGAAAGTAAAAAAAAAAAATGAATGAATAACACATAAATAGATAGATAAGTAAACAACAAATAAATGAATAAATAGATAAAACACATATATACATATACAAATATACAAACAAATAAATAGATAAATCAATATATAAAATGACACAAAACTAATGAATAAAAATCAGGGGGGGAAAACTCGGGGTCTGCTCATGTAGGTGATCTTCTGGCGTTCTGGCGGAATCTGTAAAGTGGACCATCGGACCTCTCACAGAGAATAAAAGTAACCCTCTACTCAACAGACCACCACGCAGAAACCGAACAAAACAAAGGAATAGATAAGACTGTATCCTCCAGTAGGTAATCGTATGAGTTTCTTATGCAGCCTGCAACACTACCTCACAGTTGTAAAAAAAATAATATCCAACGGATTACCACGCAGAGGCCCAACACAAACGAACGAGTAGGTGTAAAACAACAGGGTCTCCTACAGCAGGGGATTCTGTTGCGTTCAGATGGTCACAGCAGCTCTCTGCTCACTCTCGGTCTTGGATTGTGACAGGCCAAACCTATAGAGCAGGATGCAGCGAATGGTGAGAGAGTCATGTCATGGACCGAGCAAGAAAGGCTGGAGAAGAAAGACAAACTGACAGACAGACAGACAGACAGACAGATAGACAGACAGACAGACAGACAGGAGGAAAAAAAACTGTGCAGACGTCCGTCACTGTTGAGCGATTCTTTCAACCACTTTGTAAGTCACACACACACACACACACACACACACACACACACACACACACACACACACACACACACACACACACACGTGCGCGCGCGCGCGCGCTCGCACCACGCACCCACTAATTCAAGCGATACTTTTTCGAGATCTTTAACAATGAGGAACTCTGGCTTAAATCCACTGCCAAACTGCTAGCGATAAATATCATCATAATTTTGTTTCATAAATCTAAATCATTCAGTTCGCTCTGCCACACACACACACACACACACACACACACACACACACACGCACGAAAATCGACTGCAAGAAACATCTTCACAGGTATTCAACAAAGCCACAGACGAACGTTTGAATACTCACATAGTCGTTTTATTGTCAGAAGAATGTAACAATGTATAAGACAATGATTGTCATAAATCAAGAATAACGGTGCGGAGAAATTGTTGATGTGAGAGGGAGGAAGACGGGGAGAAAAGGAGGTACGGAGAGGGTGGGTGGGTGTGGTGTGAATGTGAGAGTTGAGGGCGGCAGTCTGTTGTAACAACAGATTTGGGAATGTGAATCTGTGCTAAGCTGACAAACAGTAGCCTGCATATATGACACAACAAACACACATCAATTATATTTGGTCTGACAACGAAGTGTGAGAAATAATGCTCGATAAAAAAAAAAAAAAAAAAACAAACAATAACACGTGACTGTGATGAGGAATCTAACATATTAAAGTGTCACTCAGAAGTGTAGAAACATACAACAGACGTAGAAACCTTTTTTTGTGTGTTTTGCATGGTACAAGACAGGTATGTCCTCAGCGTAGAATGAACCAGATGTTCAGATCAAACAGAGATGCAGACAGATAGAAAAAGAGACAGAAATTGGAACCAGCCTACACAGAGTCACCATATAAACATTTGGCTGGAAACCTATCCATGTGACTGCAGAAATCAACCACATGACCCTCAACGTTCTTCAAAGGGCTCCGAGGAGTGCACGGAATACCTTATCATATTGTGAGGGACACTCATTCTGGGGTTAGACTAAAGTATGAGGGAGTTTGGTTAAAAAATTTGGACTGAGCCCTACTTTGGTAAACGTGGATATAGAAGTTATTGGAGAAGATAGGGGGAAAATGCAACGCACTGAACCAAAAATAGATCTACTTTAGCTTCAGTCCCCAACAACCGTTTTCGAAGTTGTAGGATTAAAGAGAACCCTCAGAATGTTATCATGACCTGAAAAAGATGAAAAGCCCTGCCTATGTATTTCATCGCTAATTGCTTTTGAACTCTTATTTCTTGAAGGCTGAGAAGAGCAGCCCACAGGCCTCGCAGCAGGGGTCCAGGCAGCAGTGCACGCACAGCGCGTACAGCTTCTTGCAGCAGCCGCAGTTGATCTCCAGCATCTTGAAGCAAGGCGTGATGTACCAGATGTGGATGAAGGCGATGTAGGCGAACTCCTCACCCCACTCCATGGCGATGCAGATGCCATAGAAGAGGGAGGCGATCATGTAGTGCAGATCCTTGCAGCAGTTGAAGCATCTGTACGCATTCTGCCAGACGCAGTCGATGGAACGGATTCCTTCCGGCTCGGCAAAGATGTCCTCGAAAGCAACCTGAAAAAAAAATGACACATGATGATATGTGAATGACGAACCACTGTCAGGTCGATTGCTGACTTGAATGATCTGTTCAGAGAGAAAACGCGGCAAACATCAAACAGCCGCCCTGCTAATAGTTTAGAACCCCAAATGGTAGACTTGTTACCAGTAAGATCTTTCTCAAGCGAAATTCTGCGAATGATTTGTCTGTAACAGGATTGAACGTCAGCAGAACCGCAACCGACAGCTGTTTTGCTCTGTTTTGAGGTCATCAGGATCGCGACTGGACTTTGGTTATCCACTAAACATTGTTTTCATTGCAGACGGAACGACCATGACCACTGCCGATGACCTGGTAGACCATCTAAGGAGGGGGGGGGGGGGGGGGGCTGTCGGGCCTGCTTACAGCACCCACACCACCAGAGTGACATCACATCAGGATGTGCCGCGACATTTTCAGCTTCGACGTTAGGCGCTGGAGTGATTCCAATGGGCAAGTTGGCTTCTAAGTGGGCTGACTGTAAGCGGAGACTGAAACAAGGGCCAAAACGGAACACTGTTTCGCCACACAGTAGCGTATATGGAGTGGATTTACGTGTAATTACAGAACAAAAACAACGCGTTTCGACCGCTTGGTATTTTCGTAACGAGATTCTCTCTCTCTCTCTCTCTCTCTCTCTCTCTCTCTCTCTCTCTCTCTCTCTCTCTCTCTCTCTCTCTCTCTCTCATGATCCCCTAATCCCCTATTTTATGATAACATTTTCCGCCTGTATCTCCATCCTCTGCTCTCCTTATACCTCCACCCCCTCCCGCCTCCCCGCCTTTCCTGGTCTACCCTCTCCATAATTTCCGCCATCCCTCCCTCTCTCCTCTCTCTTTACTTTCACTGTGCGGGGAGCTTGGTTAGATTTTTTCTATTTCCAAGAAACCGATCGTTTATGTATATCCCCCCCACCCCCTCCCTCCCTCTTCCCCCTGCACCCCCTTCTCTTGCCTGTATCATTACAATATCTACCATTTCCCTGCATCACCTCCGTCCTTGCATGTCTGCCTGTGCAACTTCTTTTTGAGTATTGTGGACCTAAGAAGACCTGGACCTCATGGGAATACAGGACAGAAATCGTAATAGGTTTGGGCAAAAGATCCTGAAACAAATAAGGCGAATCAACAAAATACACATTACATGGTTTCTAATTAGGGTATGTTATAACGTTCTTTTTACAAATAGTAGTAAAGAAATGGGCGCAGTCAGTCACGATAGATGTTCATTCTGTGGGACAGAGAAAGATTCAATACAATACTGCGTACGGCACTGTGGACTCGTTCATGTTTCTTGAGCGAACTAGAAAGAATAGCGAGAGAAAGATATCAAAACTGTTTAAGAACCAAGCTTAACACATAATTGGTGTGTTTTAAGTTATAATGATCACATGAATACGTATGATAAGTTTCACCAAATTATCCTACTTGCTTAAAGTTTTTTTGTATAGATATGTAGAATACATAAAAAAGTACTTAATCTTCAACATGTTAACGGACGAAAGAACATGTATACAACTGAAAACGTTTGCACTGCATGGAAATGTGACTCACAGAATACCGAAGAAAAGGCAATACATTAAAATAATAATGTCCATAAATATTGATATTTTCCACCATCTTCCCACAGATTGCTTTAGGTGTGCGACCTTGGTTAGAGTGTTCCAATATGATATGAAAAGCACTCTTTTTGTTAAATGCTTAGTTATTTTGCTTTATCTATTGTGAATATGCAGTGTATTTAGATGTAATTGACCCCCCTCCCCAATTTCAATCCCACCCCCCCGATAAATAGATAAATAAAGAAGTAAATAAGTAAATAAATACATAAAGAGATAAAGAAATAAATTTTGAGAAGAGGAAACACCGGACACCATCTGCCACTCCAAAGCATAGTGACTGTGCCCCCCCCCCCCCCCCCCCCTCCTCTTCTCCGCCCTCCACCTGTCCAATATGTCAACTGAAGGCGGTGGAGGTGGGAGTCAACTGAAGGTGGTGGAGGTGGGAGTCAACTGAAGGTGGTGGAGTTGAGAATCAACTGAAGGTGGTGGAGTTGAGAATCAACTGAAGGTGGTGGAGTTGAGAATCAACTGAAGGCGGTGGAGGTGGGGACTGAAGTGGGAGGTGGGAGTCAACTGAAGGTGGTGGTGGAATCAAGGTGGGGAGTCAACTGAAGGTGGTGGAGTTGAGAATCAACTGAAGGTGGTGGAGGTGGGAGTCAACTGAAGGTGGTGGAGTTGAGAATCAACTGAAGGTGGTGTGGTGGAGGTGGGAGTCAACAACTGAAGGTGGTGGAGTTGAGAATCAACTGAAGGTGGTGGAGGTGGAAACGAAAAAGAAAGGAAGATTTCACGACGATTTCACACCTCAAGCAGCCACAAGGTTTGAATTTTTCACACCTGCGGATAGCCTTAAACGGCATCATTGATGCTCTGAGCCACACCACAGCTGCGTTCAGAACAACTGCATTGGGGGTCTAGCCTCCAAAAGAAACAGACAGACCCACCACCTGCCTCCTCTTCCATCCACACACTCTTCCCATTTGCAGGATCTGCTATCCAGCTATCGATCATGAACTGTACAATACGATCTAGGTGTGTGAGACGCCCGACACACTTGAGACGTGCATTTCTGAACACCTGGCTGACAGCCGCCATCATCAACTCGAATCATTTGCTTTGCTGCTTAATTAACCCGTACACAGCATCAATCATGTCAAAGGTCTAACGCTTCGGCAGAGAGAGAGAGAGAGAGAGAGAGAGAGAGAGAGAGAGAGAGAGAGAGAGAGAGAGAGAGAGAGAGAGAGAGAGAGAGAGAGAGAGAGATTAGAGAGAGAGAGATCTCTGAGTGCACCATGCAGGAATGTTAACTTACTGTGGTCTGTCCAACCGTTTCGGATTTTTTTTCAAATGTGGCCGTTTTGGCTGGGTTTTTTTTTTTTTGCCATATCTCGGCAAAAAAACGGCCAATTCATTTAAAAAATGCCATTTGCACATGCCCACAATGCCCTGCAACTTTCCCGAAAATTTCAACACGATTGGATGAAAAAAGGGTAAGAGAAAGAAAAACAAAAAAGAAAAATTTTACGATAACAATTGTATTCCCTCGTGTGTGTGTGTGTGTGTGTGTGTGTGTGTGTGTGTGTGTGTGTGTGTGTGTGTGTGTGTGTGTGTGTGTGTGTGTGTGTGTGTGTGTGTGTGTGTGTGTGTGTGTGTGTGTGTGTGTTAAGGGGGAATCCTCCCATGTTTGCTCTAAGGCAAACATAAGCCCTCTAGTTATTTTGTTTTTTTGATTGATGATGATGATGATGATGTTGTTGTTTTGACACGTAACGTCTCCATATCCATCCCAGTTCCATTCTGTACTTTTGTTGTTCACCCAAGACCAAATTCAACATTCGGTGGAAGTGATAAGTGACTGTCTGTTCGTCCTTAATTTCATCGCTTTCAATCTTACTTGGTCTGCCTGAAAAAGATTCAGCAGGCCAGGTGAATTTGTCTCTTTCTTATCTTCTGTGCCAACTCAGTGGCAATGCACCCATACCGCTCATTCCGACACCCCATCCACAGCCACAGCCCGGTCAGTCCCGCTGCAACCCCGGCACCGGCAATCCCGGGAGCAGTCAATGTCAAGTCGTCAAGAGGCAACCCACCAGAGGAGACACTGCACTGCTGCAGAGTCACTTCGGAAGTGTTCAGTGGCGCCTGTTCTGATCCAACATACGCAGGACACCACCTACTAAGCCCCCTACAGACGACAATAATTGCTTAGTCGCAGAGCCGGCGTGAGTGAGCTCTCCCTCCGGAGGGCGCCACCACGTCCGTCGAACGACAGCCTCCATGGACTCGCCGATACTGGTGACCCCGACGGAACAAAACAAGGCCACAGATGTAGAGAGGATATCAAAACTGAGGTCGCCATGAGAGCAGGACATGAAGGGCCACAGAATTTGAGACTTTTTATGATGATCGATGAAAATAAGAATGATGAAGACGATGCAACGGATTTCCATTCCGGTCTGAGACTGTATGACAGAGCTTTACTCTACGCTTCCTTTCATAACATATCCTGCCTCAACCAGGCCCAAGAGATACAGACACCTGCAGTGTTGGTCTGGAAATTTGAGCAACACTCCAGAAACGCATCCATTAAGTGGATGAAACTCGACTGTGTGGTCTCAGTCTTCCCAACTGAGCCCGTAGCAAACTCAACTCTGGGTAGGAGCCGGTCGGGGCTGAAAAATGCATATGCCTCTGATGGGATTCGAAGCTACGACATCCCAGCCGGGAGTGCGCGACGCTAACCACTTCGCCACGGCGGGTGGCATTTGCTTCTTCATAGGGTGGGACAGTGATTTGTTTTAGCTCTTGTTTCAATTTTCGCCCGTAGTCATCTCACTGGGAAAGCAGCCGTGTGAATGTTTTTTTTCACTTCTGTTTTAACCTCTGCAGATCTGGGTGTGTTTCGTGCGTTAGCAGTGAGTGGACTGAATTGAAAATTGTGTTATCAGTGTGATTTAAAATTGCTTGCGTTTGGAAAAAAAATACCAGTTTTGTCCTATCGTATCTAACAAAAGCAAATAGCAAAAAGGAGAGACTGTACAATGCCAGAAGCATGCGTGTCCATGCGAAACGCACACACACACACACACACACACACACACACACACACACACACACACACACACACACACACACACAGAGAGAGAGAGAGAGAGAGAGAGAGAGAGAGAGAGGAGAGAGAGAGAGAGACAGACAGAGAGACAGACAGACAGACAGACAGAGACAGACAGAGACAGAGACAGAGACACAGAGAGAGAGAGAGAGAGAGAGAGAGAGAGAGAGTTCAGAACTCTTAATCGATCAAGGATCCTCCGTAATCATCTTCAGCCTTTATTATTTTTACCAATATACCAGAAACAAAAACATACTGTGATTTCTAGCAAGAGCCGCTGGGACAGAGAGAGAGAGAGAGAGAGAGAGAGAGAGAGAGAG
>JADBJO010001863.1:217500-237500 GCA_016801955.1 Conus betulinus
TGGAGATGAACTCAAGTCAACTGGACATTGACAGGGAAGGACAGGCCACAGCCAAGACTGCTGAAGCACTGTTGCTAAGAGCCTAAGCTCCCTACGGGCGAATGGACTCGGCCAGTAAGTTGGTATCATCCACGGTTGCTAAAACTAGCTGGCTGTTTACTGCGTGGGTGAGTTCAACTGGGCGTATGGGTGGGGTGGGGTGGGGTGGGGTGGGGTGATACTGTAAACTTTTTTCAATCTATCTGGATACTGGAGATGGTTTCCAAAACCCGTGATACTGTAAACTTTTTCCAATCTATCTGGATACTGTGGATGGTTTCCAAACGCCCTTTAATTTGTTTTTTTCCCTTAGCATTATCATAGCATAAACACATTAGTACACAGGCACTGGATGGAGGAGGAGGGGGGGGGGGGGGGGGCAGATATTTGCATTAACATGACATTAACATATTAGTGTAGAGGCACCAGAGAGAAGCTTGGGGGGGAGGGGGGACGGGTGATGGTGGTGGGGGATGGAAGTGGACTTAAGATGGGTTGAAGGGGCAAGGATGGGTAGGAGTGGGGTGGGTGGGAGGCGTGTTGTATGTGGCTAACTCAATTTACAAATTCACTGAATAGAACAGGCACTTTTTTGTAGATCATAAACCATTCTTGAGTGACTCTGTTTTTTTTTTTTTTTTAACTTAGATTTACCTTGAAGTCACTTGAACTGCCTTCACTTGATGCAAGAACGTGGCCAGAAGATGACGACGCTGAGACACAAGGCCATGATTTTTTGTTGCATGTGAGGGAGTGTTAGAGGGTGTCAGGATTTGTTCCCAAGCTCCGGGAAGTTTGGTATATTTTTTGTTAGGGGAACGTGTTGACAGATAACATGGATCGCTTTTTGAAACAAAGGAAGGATTGTAGAGTCTTGTGCCTGCGCTCACCTGGTGAAGAAAACTGCACAGTGTGCCTGCATGCCGAGCTGTGAACAGAGAGCTCAAGCAGATGTGTACCTGTAGGATGGGTAGTTTGAAGAGAGAGAGAGAGAGAGAGAGAGAGGGGGGGGGAGAGAGAGAGGAGAGGGAGAGAGGAGAGAGAGAGAGAGAGAGAGAGAGAGAGAGAGAGAGAGAGAGAGAGAGAGAGAGAGAGAGAGAGAGAAGACCAGCTGACGGCACTGTGGAGACAGCAAGGGTCTGCAGAAACGCATGCTTCATATTTTTTTTTTTTTTCAAAATATAGACCGTGTCTTGTGAAATTAGAAAATGAAGGCCATGGTTGGCCATAAAGAAGAAACCGTCAGGTGAGGTGAAAAAAAGAGGATGAATGTTCTTTAGATAAGGGGATAATATAATGATTGATATGTGTTTTTTTTTCTTCTTCTTTCAGGAACACTCGTCCTGATAGAATAGGGCAAAAGCCTTTTTGTTGAGAGGGGGACAGACACAGTGTGGATTGCTTTGTATGTCGACGAGAGGTTGCAGGGACTGGACATTTGCAGAGAATGGTTATAGGTCTGTGAAGACCATGAAACTTTGTCCATGAAAACAAATGTGTGTGTGTGTGTGTGTGTGTGTGTGTGTGTGTGTGTGTGTGTGTGTGTGTGTGTGTGTGCGTGCGTGCGTGCGTGCGTGTGCGTGCGCGCGCGCGCGTGTGTGACACAGTGGGTGCGAACTTTGAAGGAAAAAAAGAGGGTTTTTTTCTGGTCTACAAGTACATGTTGATGTAATTTTGAAGAGTATGTCTGATTAATTTGTGTGTAAAAGTAGAACAAATGTGTATGTAAAAAAAAGTGTGTAAAAGAAAGCTTACTCTCTTTTGTTTTGCCTGATTGGTTGTGTATCGACATTATCTGAGCAAGATTCTAACAAGAGGGAAGGGACGGAGGGGGGCGGGGGGGGGGGGGGGGGGGGGGGGGGGGGGGGGGGGGGGGGCGGGACTCAAAATAAAGAACTGAAAGTGATTGAAGAGGAACAAAAGCATGCTTCAAATGCTTACATTGTGCAATGTAGAAAAGGTGTCTGATGGCCGTGTGGGTAAGACGTCAGTCACATGGTGGTCAGACCCTAAAGCACTGAATCACCCAGGAGGAGCGGTTTAAATCCCAGCACCGCCGGAGAAGGGCATCAAGGAGTCATGATATGGATGCGATCCAGTCCCCTCAGAGTGTAAGGGATCCAGGACCAAAACACTTTCAAGAGGGGAGGTTCTTCTCTGAAGACAGACTTCCCTTTCCTAGCTAGCCCCAGAGTTTCGTCTTACAATTCGGTGTGGTAGCAGTTATCTCATATGGATTTCACAATGGGGTTTTTTCGTCTTTCTTTTTTCCAACAAGCAAAATGCGTGCAGAGAGATGTTTGTCATGGAGGCCACTCCTTATCATTCTGAACAAAAGTGAGATGGCGATGACGGTTGGTGGGAATGATATAGCAGAATGATGAAGTCTGCTGTCTGCATCAGTGTTTGGCTGAGGTAATAGAATGGAAGGCAAGGCAATGGGTTATGTTGTACAAGTATGGACAGCACTATAAAGTGCTATTTAGATTTTTTAAAAAGGATATCAGATAATGCAGTTTTAAAATAACGCGACACTCAGAGAGAGAGAGAGAGAGAGAGAGAGAGAGAGAGAGAGAGAGAGAGGGGGGGGGAGAGAGAGAGAGAGTTGTAAACGAGTGCGCCCATGCCTGATCACACACGTACACGCACGTGCGCGCACGCACGCACACACACACACACACACACACACACACACACACACACACACACACACACACACACACACACACGTACATGTGCGTGTGCGCACACTAACACACACACACACACACACACACACACACACACACACACACACACACACACACACACACACACACAAGCACACATACGTCGCACACACACATATACACACATGTATACAGATTTGCGAGAGAAAAAGGCAACTTTATCCCAAAATCAGGCCTGAGCACAGTCATTGTAGGTCAATGGCCCCCCTGAGCTGAGAGACCTCTCTACATGCAGTCACCGGTGCCGGACATTGCGTCCCAGAAAACGCTTCAGACAGAACGACTCTCGCAGACAGAGTCTGCTTAACACGAACACACATCACAAAAGATATGAAATGAACAAAACCATCCTGAAACGAAACCGAGTCGAAAGAGATGACAGGAGAGTCGAGAAAATGCGTGTAGGTTATGTTCTTGTTCATCATGTTTTTATTTGATTGACGACGAGAGCAGAAATAAGAAACGAAATAAATGCAATGCACTGTAAGAGGCGGCAGTGAAAATTCCCTTGGAGGAATTGGCCCCTCCCACAGCCCCCTCCCCCCTCGCTTCCAACCCCCAGCCCCCCCAACCTCCATCCGGTAGTCTTTTCACTGCCGCCCAGCAAACGTCATGCAAAGAGCAGAAGAACGGTTCTGCTTCTTCCTGCATTCAACCTGCTCCTCAATACAGATGCAGTTATCTCGGAGGAGAAAACAGTGGAGGCGAATGTTTTTATTTCTTGAAGGCGGTGAAGAGCAGCAGCCCACAAGCCTCGCAGCAGGGGTCCATGCAGCAGTGCACGCACAGCCCGTACAGCTTCTTGCAGCAGCCGCAGTTGATCTCCAGCATCTTGAAGCAAGGCGTGATGTACCAGATGTGGATGAAGGCGATGTAGGCGAACTCCTCACCCCACTCCATGGCGATGCAGATGCCATAGAAGAGGGAGGCGATCATGTAGTGCAGATCCTTGCAGCAGTTGAAGCATCGGTACGCATTCTGCCAGACGCAGTCGATGGAACGGATTCCTTCGGCTCGGCAAAGATGTCCTCGAAGGCAACCTGGAGAGAGAGGATTAGACGTCAGATCTACTCGTGTGTGTGTGTGTGTGTGTGTGTGTGTGTGTGTGTGCGTGTGTGTGTGTGTTTCTAAAAGCCTCCATCAACGTCGTGTTTTTGCTGTGCCCTGTGGTTTGGTTGTTAGCAAGAGTATACTAAAAGTGCACGACCTACATCATCAAAACATGATGAAAAGATTGTTTATAGACAAAAGATTAAGCCTTTGAAAGGGTGGACGCTCACACTGACGGCGCGACTGAGCAGTTATAGTGTCAGTATGGGAATTTGCAAGTGGTGTTCTTAGCATGATGGATCAAAACAGGCGCAATCAAAACCACCGAAGTGACTTGTCAGCAGAGCAGTGTCTCCTCTGGCTGGTGGCCCCGTTGATGACTTGATATTGACTATTCCAGGTGGATTGCTGGTGCTGGGCGTGAGAAACCAGGGTGTGGCTGTGTGAACGGGAAACTAGAAAGAGCAGCGTGGAGTAATACCATCGAAATGGAATTGAAACAACAACAAGAGCAGCAACAACAACCTGGGAATTATTCCGACAAATTTTGGGTGGGAATCAAAATCGATGGGTGGCACTCAGTTTCAACAACCCGAGACATTGCTCGACCTTTTGCGGTGCAAATTTCTGCAGACAGAATGCATTGATAGCAAGGGGGAAATAATAAGACATATTGAGTCGAGAATATACGAGTCTGTAAATATTTGCTGTGGGTCCGGAATACAACCTGGATGCAACGAACAAAATAATTTGCATGATTTTAGGATGGAAGGCGAGGGGTATTCCTCATTTGCTGCTTAGCAACAAACTAAGCTAGAAACCTGTAGCAACCACTAATGTATGGTCAAGACAACAGTGCTTCTATTCAATTAAACAGGTTTCGTACGTGTGTTATACTTCTGGAGATATCTCAGGAAATATAGAGTGGGTTCGGGTACGGTTTGATTGAAGGTAAGATGGCTGTTTGAGAGTGGCGGAGGCCCACGTTTTCCCAGCGTTCTTCATGTTCTGCCTGCATTGTTGTAGATGTTCACTTTGGCTGGGAAAATGAAGCCACCTTCAGAGAGAAATGAAATGAAATGAAATGTTGAAATGAAATGTTTCAATGTTCTTGGGCAATGGGCACATAAAGAAAAGAAAACATATAAAAATACATAATCAAGCAACAAAAATAACAGTAATAACAGCAACAACGATAATTATAATAATAATAATAACATAACGAAACGAAAAAAAAAAGTATACAACGCAACTTTATAGTAATAATTTGTTTACACAAGATAGATACTAAACTGGTTCCATACGACAGATAATCCTAATAATCAAAGTGGTTTATTGCTATTGCATTGAACGTTGATATTCAGCCTTCCCAAAAAATTGCTGCCTTTGTCTGATGGCGTATAAAATATACTTGAAAATTAAAACAGAAAGCGTTTTGCATTCACCATCCAATAGTTTCTCCAGTGGAACATTGATTCCACTGGCAAAATACCTTCTTCTCAGCTCTGAATACATCAGACAATTATACAAAAAGTGCTGTTCATCCTGAAAACTGTTTTCACACTAAGAGCAATATGATTGTGTTTCATCTAAACCATACCTGTTGATATTTTGTTAATTGGCAACACCCCACATCTAATCTGAGTTACACCCACACAGAAGCAAAAAATACCGATTTGGTTTCAATAGCTACAGAGAGTGAGATTGTTTTTTTAACCAAGCTGTGCAAGCTGTATCTTTCCTTATCCCTAATAGTATCAGACCTATCTTGAAAGAATATGTCTATCAACGTTGTTTAAATTCACTTAAAAAACACCTTAATATTCACAGGACCTTGATTCAACCAAACTTGGTAGAACCTGCATTTCAAAGCATTTTTCTTACTTCTGTTACCCTGCATCTTTTACCATTACAATCCATTGACATCATCATTATTGTTTAGGTAATCTATCATTATCCATATGCAACAGTCTAAACCAGTATCTAATGCATCGTATACGTGAATTTACAAAACAGTGGTTATATACCTAGCTCTCCATAAATCATTTAATTTGGTGTTTTGAATGATAATCCCAGATACCTTCTGCAGGCTAATAAATGTACTTTCTCAATAGTTTCTAGCCTGTTAAAACCCGAACTCTCAAACGTCTGAAGAATACAATAAAACAGATTGAACTTTAGCATCAAATATTCTGAGAAATATTTTTGGTGACATTTCTTTACATTTTCTGAATGCTTGACAAAGTCAGTATAATGCCTTCTTTCCTGTGGCAACTAATTGATTGGTACCAAGTCCTAAACTCATCATAGTTGTAAAAGAGAAGCCTTAACAATAAAAAAAAAAAATATCAACAATGTCTAACTCTTCACCCTCGTAAAACCACCTTACCTGCTGTCCCATGTAACCCCCCGTCCTGAACACTATTACTTTAGTCCCATCTTTGTTAACTGTTAATTTCAAATTGTCACAGCAAGTTCTAAGTGAATTTAACTGGGATTGTAAGCCCCATGTATCGTCGATATCAAAACCACATCGTCTGCGAACAACAGTATGAAGAGTTCAAGCAAAGTGGGTAACAGTCGCACACCATGGGAACCAGTGTTTTTTTTTTATATGATTTGCCAACTGATTGATAAAAAGTGAAAACAAAGCAGGGCTCGTGGCACAACCCTGTCACACACCTACAGGAACATAAAGAAATCTGATCTTCATCGAATTCATCGTTCACACGCAAGCATTTTCAGTGCGAGAGAGAGAGAGAGAGAGAGAGAGAGAGAGAGAGAGAGAGAGAGAGACCTGTTGTGTGGATGTGTGTGCCAGGTGTCTGCATAATACTCGCTGTCTGACGTATCAAGTGACGCGTTCATTTTTCCTTCATTGGTTTCCTTTCATGGGTACCATTCTGGACAAAATCTAAATGTCTAAAAAGTTGTAGTCTACCCTAACACTTTCTTTTGTTTTGTTTAGTAAATTAGAAATGTCAACGTTTACTATATTGTATGAATTCCATTCAGCTTTTCCTGTAATGATATACAGCTCGTGAAATATCAAATTGTTAGAGCTCTCTCTCTGTCTCCCTCTGTCTGTCTGTCTGTCTGTCTGTCTGTCTGTCTGTCTGTCTCTCTCTCTCTCTCTCTCTCTCTCTCTCTCTCTCTCTCTCTCAATGTTTCACCTATAACAGGGTAAAATGGTGGCAATGCATTTTGCTTTTGTAATCTGTTCTTTGTCGATCGGTTGACAAATCTGAAATGTCTTGTCACTCCCCTGGAGGGGGGTCCTTCAGAATGGATGAACTATACAACAGACATGTCACTGAGTGGGGTTCTCAGCGTGTACAATAACTCAAATAATAAACCAGGTTTCTTATGCTAAATCTCACTGTCTGATGGAGACCAAAGACCATTTGTTCGTCATCAGGAAAAAGGCTCTAAATGCATATATCTGGATGGCTTAGGTGTGTTTGAGAGAGAGAGAGAGAGAGAGAGAGAGAGAGAGAGAGAGAGAGAGAGAGAGAGAGATCGCTTCATTAACATCGTTCCAGAGTAAGAACGCTTCCTTTTCTTGGTATGTAAAATGTTCAGCTGTGTACCCAACCAGCAGCATGCATTCTGATCGGACCAGTGAAAGTCCATCCCCGAACACAGATACCTCTCTGAAGACAATCTGTATCACACTCTTCTTCGACAAAGTTCCCAAACTTCTGCTAACATCTTCTCACCGCAGCATTTCCATTCCACATAGTTTTGCATAACCAGTAGCATCCGAGAAAAGACGTATTGCGAATGAAAAACATGTTTGAATTATCTCTAAGAGATCTAAAGCATTGCAACATGTAGTTTTCAGTTATGAAAAACAACTGAAACAAAATTCAAATAAACGTCACAACGTGTCGTTCTTTTTTTTTTTTTTTTTTTTTTTTGCTTGGAACCTGTATACATCTTTTTTAAGTTTCTTTTTTTTTCCTTTTTGATGAAGTGCTAAAAGCACGATGACCAGTGAAACAGAACTGCCAAAGATCATTGAGAAAACAACAAGCAGAAAGGGGGATGGTAGTGCAGTTTCAGCCCCAGTAAAAAAAAACTGTGAAAATGGATATAGGGAAAAAGAACTGACTCTACGAAAAAAAAAAATCACCGTTCATTTTGCGCCTAATTTGGGATGATCAGTGATGGCTCATTCTTCGTTTTCATTACTCTGAATGTTGTTCATCTTGCCTGAAAAAGAACCCAAAGAGGTCAAAACGCGTCGTTTTAGGTCTTGTATTTTGTCCGACGAAGTAGTCATTAATTTTTCTTCTTTTTTTCAGCAGCAAGGAAAAAAGAAAGGACACGTACCTTCAGATGGTCGTTGATGTTGTTGGGATCACGGTTGACGAGGTCCAAATCAGCCATGGTGACTAGCAAGAGGAAGAGAGCAGATCCGTTCCACAGAAATGAGTCGGCCAACTGGTCAGTCGTTGACAGCTGCAATGGGCAAAAGGCGCTGATCCTTTGGCAAGGAACTGTTTTAACGTTCTCCTCAGTCCCCGATTGGTCACCAAGGATTTAAGGATTTACCTTGTCGTCAACATAGAAGGTAAAGCTTAGCGTTGTTTAAGCATGGTGTAGATTGTTTGGGAGCTCTTTTACGGGAAACTTGTACATATAGGGAAAGTAAGGGGAACGTGAACGTAGTGGATAGGTGAAGGAGAAGGAGGGTGTGGGGGGGGGGGGGGGGGGGGGGGGGGGGGGTAATGCCAGGTGTTGCCAAGAGGTGGTTTGAAGTTAAGCTTGAGTGTTGAGGGTTAATGGATCATAGGATTACGGGAATGGCCGAGGGTGGGTGGTGGGGAAGGGGATGAGGGGTGGAATTGGATGCGGGGGTGTGGAAGGCTTGGGGGCGAGTTCTATGCCATTACCTGATTGGTGAAAGAGTTTTGTGACGTAGTTGTTGTGAGAGTGATACATACTTTACAGGTAAGAAGGTCTGTAACATCATTGATTATAACGAAAAAATGAACGGAAAAAATGAAACAATATAAAGACAAGAGAAAACACACACACACACACACACACACACACACACACACACACACACACACACACACACACACACACCAAAGACAAAATATCCGAATAACAAAACGAAACAAAACAAAACAAATAAACAAATAAATGCATCAATTAATACATAAATAAACAGATAAAGAATAAATGAATAGATAAATGAAAATATAAATACATAAATACATTCTACATGAATATCAATAAACAAAGAAAGAAATGAAAACAAAAAATGCTACGTAAACATGGATTAAAAAAAAAAGACCGAAAACGAGTAGAGAATCATCATCTTTAATTTAGTGAGGCCCTGAAAAGCGTTATGTCTAACACACAAGAAAGCTGTATCAGGTCAGAATTAAGGGAGGACATTTTTGTTTGTTTTTTTGCTGTTCTCTCTCTCTCTCTCTCTCTCTCTCTCTCTCTCTCTCTCTCTCTCTCTCTCTCTCTCTCTCTCTCTCTCTCTCTCTCTCTCTCTCTCAAACCTTCTGCACTGTCCCTGATGTTAAAACGTATTTGTTATTCAATTTAGGCAGACATTTAAAGTTTAATTTGATAAGATTTAGGCTTG
Source organism: Conus betulinus (assembly GCA_016801955.1). Taxonomy (NCBI): domain Eukaryota; kingdom Metazoa; phylum Mollusca; class Gastropoda; order Neogastropoda; family Conidae; genus Conus; species Conus betulinus. Next base: position 226,930 of record JADBJO010001863.1, read on the forward strand.
GCATTTCCGAAATTGCAGTACATCATAATCGTTATAGAAAACATGAAAAAAACGACTTAATATGTCCACTTTGTCAAAAAGAGAAAGAAAATGAGATGCATTTTGTTTTATGCTGTCCTGCTCTACATGAGCACAATACATACGTCGAAATACTATAACACTCCAAGTCAGTTTAAATTAGTATTGCTCATGACGTGCACACTTGAGAAAACAGTTAGAAATTTGTCATCTATATTTATAAGGCTTTAAAGCTACGTTCTATTCTCATTTCTTAATATTACTGCTAAGTGTGTTATGGATGATGTCATTGTTTATGAATGCCAGATTGGACAAATGTTTGTATCTATGCACCCCTATCATGAGGGGCAATGGCCTAATCATGATTTGTGTGTGTGTGTGTGTGTGTTGTGCTTGTGTGTGTGTGCGTGTGTGTGTGTGTCTTGTGTGTGTGTGTGTGTGTGTCGTTGTGTGTGTGTGTGTGTGTGTGTGTGTGTGTGTGTGTGTGTGTGTGTGTGTGTGTGTGTGTGTGTGTGTGTGTGTGCATACGTGCGTGCGTATGTACGAGCGTGCACGTGCGTGTGTGTCCGTGCATGAGTGCAATAATATTCCGATCGGGAAGTTATGTAACAGAATGTTCTTTGCAACAATCAGATTTCAAATGACTGTAAATACAGCATTTGTTACTTCTTTCGATAAGACTCTTGCCAAGTTCGGATGAATGAATTCGTCCGACTGTTTTCTGGGTTCTTACACAAATAAGTGAAATCAACGAAACTTTGTGAACCCCAAACCCATTCATATACAGTCAAATCTGTCGCAGTCAGCCATCATCCCCTGGTACAATAATCTCCTTAGACCTTAAACTTTGGGGTCTTTTTAAATGACGCTGACCCCACATGTTACGATAAAATGATCAGTCTGAACGCTTTCACAGACATTTCATAGGGGACAACGTGGTGCCTTAATTTGTTGCGTGGCTCAAGCCGACAGACTTTGGATTATAAATTCTATTGCAGATATATGATCGGGGTCCAGTTAGTTCCCTTGACTCAAACGTAAGGTATGAAAGGAAATGTTTAACGACGCAGGCGAACAGTATACAGTAAATATCAAACCAGTAGGGCAACTCGTGCCTCCATGATAGAATAATTGCAGGCCCGTAACTCCAGACGAGCTGCCTCAGGCACCAAAAAAGATCGTCTAGCAGAAATGACAACACAGAGCACACAGAACAAACAAGGAGACACCCCCAAGGGTAGGTAAGGTGTTGCGATTTTCCTTTACTCTTTTCCTTTACTATTTAGCAGCAGCAGCACAGTTGTTAGCTGAATATTTCAGCAGCAACAGGAGCAGTGTGGTGATAGGAGTAGGAGAAAGATGATGTGAGTGCATTTGGACAGATGAAGAAAATCATCTTTCTCCTACTCCTATCACCACACTGCTCCTGTTGCTGCTGCTACTACATCTACTACTACTGCTGCAGCTACTGCAGCTGCTGTTGCTGCTGCCACACTGCTGCTACTACAGCAGCAGCTAGCTGCTGCTGCAGTATTAACAGCAGGAACAGCAGTAGCAGCAGCAGTAGTAGTAGTAGATGTAGTAGCAGCAGCAACAGGAGCAGTGTGGTGATAGGAGTAGGAGAAAGATGATGTGAGTGCATTTGGACAGATGCGAAGAAAAGTGTGACACGAATAATACAACATTAAAATAAAACCTACATGGTACCATCACTGACCATGATCAACACTCTAGTGCACATTGAAGTAGGCCTATCATCCCCAGTGAACATCCGATTCCATCATTTAAAATCTTTATTTTGTCTGTCTGGTGGACTAACAAGAAAACATTAAACCTTAGATACAGGACCCCCTCCTTATATTGGTTAAGTACATCTCACATTTTGAATCAGAGTCCGAAAGTCCGCAAAAAGTATGAACACAGTACAAAATAACACAAAAAACAACATTAATCAGTGTAATACGATCCAACGGAAGACAGTGCAGTACGATATGTTGTATAGAAAGAGTAAACGGAAAAATAAACAATACAATACTGTTTTGTCTATCTGTCTGACTGCGTGTCCCTCCCCCTCCTCTCTCTCCTCTCTCTCGTTCGTTCTCTCTCTCTCTCTCTCTCTCTCCCCTCTCTCTCATCTCTCCCCTCTCTCTCTCTCTCTCTCTCTCTCTCTCTCTCTCTCTCTCTCTCTCTCAGCCACGTCTGCTAACACTAGAGTAAAATCCTTTCTAAATATTCAAACATGCCAGCCTTCATTTGTCATGTGTACAGCTAATAATTTCACCCACACCGAAATGTGTCTTAAATTGACGGCAGCAGGAAAGAGAAGGATGTATTTGCAGAATAGGACGTACAGAAAATGCCCACCATGACACATCTTGGAGTATTACCTCTAGATTCTCCCTCACCAGTTGGGACTGCTGACAGATAAGTCTTAATCGCTGTACGCTGGGTATGCAAATAATCCACCAATCCCAATCCCTGGAAACAAATTTGGCCAACAGTGTTTTTTTTTTTCTTCCGACAGCAAAAAATATATGCGGGGAGATGTTTGTCATGCAGGCCACTCCTTATTTTGAACAGGTACTCAGAGTTAGAGATGGTAGTGACGGTTGGCGGGAATGCTATAGCAGACTGTGATGAAGTCCGCTATCTGCATCACTGATTCTGGTTGTTGTAATAGTAAGGCAGGCAAGGCAAGATTTACGTTGTACAAGTCTGGGACAGCACTATAAAGTGCAACTTAGGTATAGAGAAAAGATATCAGATAATGAAGATTTTAGATACTGCGACTCGCAGAAAGAGAGAGAGAGAGAGAGAGAGAGAGAGAGAGAGAGAGAGAGAGAGGAGAGAGAGAGAGAGAGAGAGAGAGAGAGACATACAGACAGACAGACAGACAGACAGAGAGAAGGAGAGTTGTAGACAAGTGCACTCATGCGTGAACTGACACGTACTCGCATGTGTGCATGCACACACACACACACACACACACACACACACACACACACACACACACACACACACACACACACACACACACACACACAAACACACACACACACACACACACACAAACAACACGCCCGCGCGCGCGCGCGCAAATATGCACACACACATCACGCACACGTATCACACATATATACACAAACGTATACAGATTTGCGAGAGAAAAAGGCAACTTTATTCCAAATCAGGCCTGAGCACAGTCATTGTAGGTCAATGGCCCCCCTGAGCTGAGAGACCTCTCTACATGCAGTCACCAGTGCCATATATTGTGTCCCAGAAAACGCTTCAGACAGAACGACTCTCGCAGACTGAGACTGCTCAACAAGAGCACACATCACAAAAGATACGAAATGAACAAAACCACCCTGAAACGAAACCAAGAGTCGAAAGAGATGACAGGAGAGTCAAGAAATTGCGTGTAGGTTATGTTCTTGTTCATCATGCTTTGGTTTGATTGACGAGAGTAGAAATAAGAAACGAAATAAATGCAACGGACTGAAAGGTAGGCGGCAGTGAAAGTTCCCTTGGAGGGATTGGCCCCTCCCACAGCCCCCATCCCCATCCCCCCTCGCTTCCAGCCCCAAGCCCCCCCAACCTCCATCCGGTAGTCTTTTCACTGCCGCCCAGCAAACGTCATGCAAAGAGCAGAAGAACGGTTCTGCTTCTTCCTGCATTCAACCTGCTCCTCAATACAGATGCAGTTATCTCGGAGAAGAAAACAGTGGAGGCGAATGTTCTTATTTCTTGAAGGCGGTAAAGAGCAGCCCGCAAGCCTCGCAGCAGGGGTCCATGCAGCAGTGCACGCACAGCCCGTACAGCTTCTTGCAGCAGCCGCAGTTGATCTCTCCAGCATCTTGAAGCAAGGCGTGATGTACCAGATGTGGATGAAGGCGATGTAGGCGAACTCCTCACCCCACTCCATGGCGATGCAGATGCCATAGAAGAGGGTGGCGATCATGTAGTGCAGATCCTTGCAGCAGTTGAAGCATCTGTACGCATTCTGCCAGACGCAGTCGATGGAAACGGATTCCTTCCGGCTCGGCAAAGATGTCCTCGAAGGCGACCTGGAGAGAGAGAGAAAGAGAATGCAACATTAAATCAGCTCTGTGTGAGTGAGTGAGTGTGTGTGTGTGTGTGTGTGTGTGTGTGTGTGTGTGTGTGTGTGTGTGTGTGTGTGTGTGTGTGTGTGTGTAAAAAGTCTAAAAGCTTCCGTCAACGTTGTGGAATTGCTGAGTCTGTTGGTTTGTTTGTCTATTAGACAGAGTATACGTGAAGTGCACAAACCCATTTCATTGAAACATGATGGAAAAATTGGTTATGGACAAAAAGATTAAGTCTTTGAAGGGTGGACGCTCGCTCACGCTGACGGCGCGATTGACCAGTTATAGTGTCAGTATGGGAATTTGCAAGTGGTGTTCTGAGCATGATGGATCAAAACAGGCGCAATCAAAAACCACTGAAGTGACTTGTCAGCAGAGCAGTGTTTCCTCTGGCTGGTGGCCCGTTGATGACTTGATATTGACTATTCCCTGTGGATTGCTGGTGCTGGGCCTGTGACCCGACAATACACCATGTGGCTATGAACGGGAACTAGGAAGAGCAGCGTGGAGTAATACCATCGAAATGGAATTGAAACAACAACAAGAGCAGCAACAACAACAACCCAGGGATAATTTTGACAAATTTTGGTGGGACCATAATCGAAGGGTGGCACTCTTTTGTGGCGAAGTGGTTAGCGTCGCGGACTCCCGGCTGGGAGGTCGTGGGTTCGAATCCCATCAGAGTCATGTGGGTTTTTTTCTGCCCCGACCGGCTCCTACCCAGAGTTGAGTTTGCTGCGGACTCAGTTGGGAAGACTGGGACCACACAGTCGAGTTTCATCCACTTAATGGATGCGTCTCTGAGAGTGTTGCTCAAATTTCCTGACCAGCACTGCAGGTGCCTGTATCTCTCGGGCCTGGTTGACGCCAGGATATATTATGAAAGAAGCGTAGAGTACAGCCCTGTCATGTAGTCTCAGACCGAAATGGAAATCCGTAGCATCATCTTAATCATCCTCATTCTCATCGATCAGCATTAAAAAAAAATGTCTCAAGTTCTGTGGCCCTTCATGCCCTGCTCTCATGGTGACCCAATTTTCGATGTCCTCTCCGCGTCTGTGGCCTTGGTTTGGTTCCGTCGGGGTCACCGGTATCGGTGAGTCCATGGGGGCTGTCGTTGGACGGACGTGGTGGCGCCCTCCGGAGGGAGAGCTCACTCACGCCGGCTCCGCGACTAAGCAATTATTGTCGTCAGTAGGGGGCTTAGTAGGTGGTGTCCTGCGTATGTTAGATCAGAACAGGCGCCACTGAACACCACCGAGTGACTCGGCAGCAGTGCAGTGTCTCCTCCGGTGGGTTGCCTCTTGACGACTTGACATTGACTGCTCCCTGTGGATTGCCGGTGCCGTGGCTGCGGCGGGACCAGCCGGGCTGTGGCTGTGGACGGGATGTCGGAATGAGCGGCGTGGGTACACTGCCTCTGAGGCCTCTGAGGTGGCGCAGAAAAAAAAGAATACAGCGACACAAAAAATTGGTATGATTTGAGGACGGAAGGCGAGAGGGTTTTCCTCATTCGCTGCCCAGCGACAGATCAAGCTAGAAACTTGTAGCAACCGCCAATGTATGGTTAAGGCAGCGGTGATTCTATTCAATTAAACAGGTTTTAGTATGTGCGTGACACTTTTGGAGATATCTCAGAAAAAATATAGAGTAGCTTCGGGTACGGTTTGATTGAAGGTAAGAGGGCTGTTTGAGAGTGGCAGAAGTCCAGATTTTCCCAATATTCTTCATGTTCTGCCTGCATAGTTGTAGATGTTCACTTTGGCTGGAAAATTAAGCCGCCTTAAGAGAGAGAGAGAGAGAGAGAGAGAGAGAGAGAGAGAGAGAGAGAGAGAGAGAGAGAGAGAGAGAGAGCTGTTATGTGGATGTGTGTGTGCCGGGTGTCTGCATGATACTCGCTGTCTGACGTATCAAGTGACACGTCCATTTTTCCTCATTGGTTTCCTTTCATGAGGAGCATCCTGGACAAAATTAAAATGTCTGAAAAGTTGAATTCTGCCCTACCACTTTCTTTGATTTTGTTTAGTAAACTATAAATGTCGACGTTACTTATTGGTATGAATTTCATTTAGTTATTCCTGTAACGATTTACAAACTGCGAAATATCTCTCTCTCTTCTCTCTCCCTCTCTCTCTCTCTCTCTCTCTCTCTCTCTCTCTCTCTCTCTCTCTCTCTCTCTCTCAATGTTTCACCAATAACAGGGCAAAATGGTGGCAAATGCATTTTGCTTTTGTAATCTGCTCCTTGTCGATTAGTTGACAAATCCTAAATGTCTCGTCACTCCCCTGAGGAGGGGGCGGCAGGGGAAGGGGTCCTTCTGAATAGATGAACTATAATATAAACTGACATGTCACTGAGTGGGGCTCTCAGCGTGTACAATAATTCAAATAATGAACCAGGTCTCCTACGTTTAATCTCACTGTCTGATGGAGACCAAAGCCCATTTGTTCGTCATCAGAAAAAAGGCTCTAAATGCATATATTTCGATGGCTTAGGTGTGTTTGAGAGAGAGAGAGAGAGAGAGAGAGAGAGAGAGAGAGAGAGAGAGAGAGAGAGAGAGAGAGAGAGAGAGAGATCGATCGCATAATTGACATCGTTCTAGAATAAGAACGCTTCCTTTCTTGGTATGTAAACCTTTCAACTGTATACCCAACCAGTATGCATACTGATCTGACGGATGAAACTCCATTCCCGAACACAAATACCTCTCTGAAGACAAATCTGTATCACAGTCTTCCTCGACAAAGTTCACAGACTTCTAACACATTTCTCAAAGCAGCATTTCCATTCTACATGGTTTTGTATAATCACTAGCATCCGAGACAAGAGACGCATTGCAGAATAAAGAACCTTTTAAAACTATCTATAAGAGGTGCCATTTTTTCTCAACACATGGATAGATAAGTCACTCTTCGTTCTTTGTTTGTTAAATGTGATCTGTTTTTTTTTTTCCTGAAGAAGACCCAAGAGGTCGAAATGCATTGTGTCTTGTCCTGTGCTTTGTTTGCCAATGTCCTTGGCAGTTTATAACCCCCTCTCTTTCTAAATTTTGCTTCGTTTTCCCGCCCTCAGTCACTCAATTAAAAAAAAATCTATAAGAGCATTGCAACTTGTAGTTTTCAGTTATGAAAAACAACTGAAACGAAATTAAACAAAACACAACAACATTTTTGCCTGAGACTTGTACTCATTTTTGAGGTTTTATTTTTCTTTTTGATGAAGTGCTAAAAAGCGCGATGACCAGTGAACAGAAACTGCCAAAAGACATTGAGCAAACAAGTAGAAAAGGGAAAGTATTCATGGTAATGCAGGTTCAGCCACTGAAAATATGGAGAAATCGGAAAGGAAAAAAAAAAGAAATGAAACGACACCAAGAAAAAGTGATTCAACGTTCCATGTTCCACCCAATTTGAGAAGATAAGCGATCGCTTGTTCTGCATTTTCATTGCCCTGAGTGTCGTTCATCTTGCCCGAAAAAGAACCCCAAAATGTCAAAACGCGTGGTGTTTGGTCTTGCATTTTGTGCTGCGAACTAATCATTGATTTTTTTTTCCCAAAAAAAAAAAAAGAAAGGACACGTACCTTCAGATGGTCGTTGATGTTGTTGGGATCACGGTTGACGAGGTCCAGATCAGCCATGGTGACTAGCAAGAGGACGAGAGCGGATCCGTTGCACAGAGAAAGGAGTTGGCCAACTGGTCAGTCGTTGACAGCTGCAATGGGCAAAAGGCGCTGACCCTTGGGCATGGAAGTGTTTTTAACGTTCTCCTCAGTCCGCGATTGGTCACCAAGGAATTAAGGATTTACCTTGTCATCAACATAGAAGGCAAAGCTTAGCGTTAATTAAGGATGGCGTAGATTGTTCGGGAGCACTTTTACGGGAAACTTGTACATGTAGAGAAAGTAAGGGGAACGTAGAGGATTGGTGAAGGGGAAGGAAGGGGCAGGGGTGGGAATGCCATGTGTTGCGAACAGGTAGTATGAAGTTAAGCCTGAACGTGTGAGGGTTAATGGATTATAGGATTAAGGGAGTAGTCGTGGTGGTGGGGTGGTGGGGGATGGGGGAAGTGGATGTGGGGGTGTTGACAGCTCGGAGGGGGGGGGGGGGGGGTTCTATTCAATGAGCTGAATAGTGATGGAGGTCTGTGACGTACCTGTTGCAAGAGTGATACGTATTTTACAGGTAACAAGGTCCGCAATATTCATAGATAATTGAAAAAAAAAAAAAAAAATGAATGGAAAAAATGAAACAATGTAAAAGACAAGAGAAACATACACACACATACACACACATACACGTGCGCGTGCGCGCGCACGCATACACGCACGTACGCACGCACGCACGCACGCACACACACACACACACACACACACACACACACACACACACACACACACACACACATACATATTAAAGACAAAATGTCCGAATAACAAAACGAAACGAAACAAAAAAAAGGTTAACAGATGAATAGATAAATAGAAAAGTAAATGAATGAATAAATAAATGAATAATAAATAAATGAAGAAAATAAAAATAAATACATAAATGAATGAATATAAAATCGATGAATAAATAAATGAAGAAAATATCGTTATGTAAATATGGAATTTAAAAAAAAAAAAAAAAAGCGAAACGAGTGGAGACTTATCATCTTTAATTTAGTGAGGCCCTGAAAAGCGTAATGTCTAACACACAAGAAGCTGTATCAGAATTAGGGGAGACATTTTTTTTTGTTTTAGCTGTTTTTCTCTCTCTCTCTCTCTCCTCTCTCTCTCTCTCTCTCTCTCTCTCTCTCTCTCTCTCTCTCTCTCTCTCTCTCTGTGTGTGTGTGTGTGTGTGTGTGTGTGTGTGTGTGTGTGTGTGTGTGTGTGCGTGCGTGCGTGCGTGCGTGCGTGCGTGCGTGCGTGCGTGTGTGTGTGTGTGTGTGTGTGTGTGTGTGTGTGTGTGTGTGTGTGTGTGTGTGTGTGTGTGCGCGTGTGTGTGCGTGCGTGCGTGCGTGCGTGCGTGCATGTGTGCGTGCGTGCGTGTGCACGTGCGTCCGTGTGTGTGTGTGTGTGTGTGTGTGTGTGTGTGTGTGTGTGTGTGTGTGTGTGTGTGTGTGTGTGTGTGTGCGCGCGCGCGTGTTTGCGTGAGTGCAAAAGTATTCCGATCAGGAAGTTATGTAACAGACTGTTCTTTGCGAAAATCAGATTTCAAATGACTGTGAATAAAATATTATTTCAATCGAGAAGACTCTTGCCAAGTTTGGATGAATGAAATGGTCACGGGTTTCTAGGTCTTGCAGTGGATCCTAAACACATTCGTATACAGTCGAAGCTGTCGCAGTCAGCACCCCCCCCACCCACCCCCATCCCACATCCATCCCCCCACCCACACCCCCCGATTCAGTAAGATCACAGAGTCAATCTTAAACATAGGGGTCTTTTTAACTGACGCTGACCCGACATTTTACGGTAAAATGATCAGACTGAACGCTTTCACACACATTTCATAGGGGGCAACGCGGTGCCTGAATTTGTTGCGAGACTCACACTAACGGACTTTGAATATTAATTCTATTTGCAAATCAAATGACCGTTCCGTTCTGAGTTAGCTCCCTTGACTCAAAGGTCAGGTTTGAAAGGAAATCTTAAACGACGCAGGCGAACAGTATTCAGTAAGCAACAAAGAAGTAGGGTAACTCCTGCTCCCACGATGTAAGAATTGCAGGCCTGTAACTTCAAACGAGCTGCCTCAGGTACCCAAAAAGATCGTCTAGCAGAAACGACAACACAGATCACACAGAACCGAAAGGAGACACCCCAAGGGTAGGTAAGGTATTACGTGCATCTTCCTTTATTTTTATTACCATCATTGGCATTGTTTTAGAAGCAGCAGCTGCTGCAGCAGTGGTAGTAGTAGAAATAGTAGAAGTAGTGGCAGCAGTAGCAGCAGCAGGAACAGTAGTTGCAGTAGTAGTAGTAGCAGCAGTAGGACCAGCAGAGGCAGCAGCAACAGCAGCAGCAGTGGTAGTGGTAGTAAAGTAGTAGTGTCAGCAGCAGCAGCAGCAGCAGCAGCAGTAGAAATAGTAGAAGTAGTGGCAGCAGCAGCAGCAGCAGTTGCAGTTGCAGTGTAGTGACAGGAGTAGGAGGAAGAGAATGTAAGTGCATTTGGACAGATGCGGAGAAAAGTATGCCAAGAATAATGCAACATTAAAAGAAGGCCTACATGATACCATCACTGACCACGATCAACACTCTAGAGCACATTGAGATAAGCCTATCATCCCCAGTGAACAGTCCATCTCGTCATTTAAACATTTTTCTTTTGTCTGTTAACTAACAAGAAAACATTAAACCTTAGATATATGATTAGCCAACCCCCCCCCCCCCCCCCCCCCCCCCCCCCCCTACCCCTAGATTGGGTTTTAGTACATCTTATATTTTGATTCAGAGTCCGAAAGTCCG
>JADBJO010001863.1:245000-270000 GCA_016801955.1 Conus betulinus
TACTTCAGCCGCTAGAAATAATGTAAAAGTTTAGGGAAGAAAAGCGACCACTGCAAGTGGACGTAACAAAAGACAGCTCTAAACATTTCAGCACACATGCCGCCCGCGCGCGTGCCGTGTGTGTGTGTGTGTGTGTGTGTGTGTGTGTGTGTGTGTGTGTGGTGTGTGTGTGTGTGTGTGTGTGTGAGTGTGTGCGCGCGCATTCAAATTTGTGTGTGTGCGTGTTTGTTTGATTGTGTGCGCGCACGCGCACGTGTGTGCGTGCGTGGGTACGTGTGCCTGCGTGCGCGCAAGCGCGCTTGTGTAGGTGTGTGTATGCTCAAAATGCGTGTATCACGAGTAATGCATGTTCCTCTACAATTCACCTGTTGCACAAAATTGTGCGTAATACATGAACTAGACAAAGTTAAAGCAACCGAGTTTCTGATTCAATTTGTTTCCTTTTGAAATTCAGTTGTGTTTCCCATGCAACCGAGCTAAAATGTCGATGAAGTGGATTCCTGTGGAAAGGAACTGAATCAGACAATACAGATCGATAATACTGTGCCAGAGAGTCAGTATTTCACGGCATTTTGCACAGTTTGCAAACTGTTCAGGAAAACACCCGAAAAGTTGCATTCAGATTTCAGTATCTATCTTGACTATGTGACCCAATTATTACAGTTGACAGAGCTCTCTCTCTCTCTCTCTCTCTCTCTCTCTCTCTCTCTCACACACACTCACACACACTCACACACACACACAGAGGAGGGATTTTGATCTTGTTTTTCCTTTCATATCGTCTGTGCCAGCTCAGTTGCACTGCACCCACGCCGCTCCATTCCGATTCCCCCCCCCCCCTCCTCCACAGGCACAGGCCGACCCTGCCCGCCACGGAATCGGCGCCTGCAATCCACAGGGAGCAGTCAATGTCAAGTCGTCAAGAGGCAACCCACCGAAGGAGATACTGCACTGCCGCTGAGTCACTTCAGTGGTGTTCGGTGGTACCTGTTCTGATCCAACATACGCAGAACACCACCTACTAAGCCCCTTACTGACGACAATAACTGCTTAGTCATGGAGCCGGCGTGCGTGAGTGAGCTCTCCCTCGCCACCACATTAGAGACGGCGCCACCACATTAGTCGCCGATATCGGTGACCCTGGCAGAATCAAACCAAGGCCATAGACGTGGAGAGGACATCAAAACTGAGGTCACCATGAGAGCAGGGCATGAAGAGCCACAGAATTCGAGACTCCTTTCTTTTTAAAGGTGATCAATGTGGATGAGGATGCTGAAGATGATGCTACAGGTTTCAATTCCGGTCTCATGCTGCACGAAAGGGCTATACTCTCTACGCTTATTTTCATTATGTATCCCGGCGTCAACCAGACCCGAGAGATAAAGGCACATCCACTTTGCAGCTGAGCCCGTTGCAAATTCAGCTCTGGGTAGGAGCCGTCGTCGTAATAGAAAAATTCCACAAGTAAATGGCTTTGATGGAAACCGAACCCCTGACCTCCGAAACCGGGAGTCCCTGACCCTAACCGCTTCACCACTGCAGCTGGTGAGGAGTGATCGATCTTTAATATGCAACTTGCAGTCCTACTTCTTGCCCTAACTTACGAGCCTGCTTTGTGTCTCTTTAGGTCGCCTTCGAGGACATCTTTGCCGAGCCGGAAGGAATCCGTTCCATCGACTGCGTCTGGCAGAATGCGTACAGATGCTTCAACTGCTGCAAGGATCTGCACTACATGATCGCCACCCTCTTCTATGGCATCTGCATCGCCATGGAGTGGGGTGAGGAGTTCGCCTACATCGCCTTCATCCACATCTGGTACATCACGCCTTGCTTCAAGATGCTGGAGATCAACTGCGGCTGCTGCAAGAAGCTGTACGGGCTGTGCGTGCACTGCTGCATGGATCCCTGCTGCGAGGCCTGTGGGCTGCTCTTCACCGCCTTCAAGAATTAACAATTCAAGGGGTTTGCAGAGCAACACCGACTACATTGATAAGGCATCTCTACTTTACAGGTCTAGATGAAATACTGAGTAGTTGTTTTCTCTCTGTACTTAGAAACAGTTCTCGGGACCACACACGAAACATATGTTGAAGATCGTCTAATGGACGGCGCTGACACTAAGTAAACACTTGAGGTGAAGAGTTCGCCTACACCGCGTTCATCCACATCTGGTACATCACACCTTACGTCAAGATGCTGGAGATCAACTGCGGCTGCTGCAAGGTGTACGGGATGTGCGTGCACTGCTGTCTGGATCCTTGCTGCGATGTCTGTGGGCTGCTCTTCACAGCATGTAAGAAGTAAGACCTGAAGGGTTTAGCAAGTGATACAAATACATTGACAGAGATTTTCTAAATGTCTGAGTCTCGGAGAAATCCCGTGTTGGAATTTTTGTTTCACCTTGTAATCTCGAAACAGTCGTCGTGACTGGAGCTAACATGCTGACATTAATCTGGTTCAGTACATTGTATCTGATCGGCTTGTCAAGCTTTTCTCTCACCACTCTCAGAAAAAAAAAAAAAAAATAGGGCGTCGTGTCTGGTTTCTGTAGGAGGAACTGTCTTGCACACTGTTACCAAGAGGTTGGGGGAGGTTTGGGGGTGGGTGTCTGTGCTTTTCCACATAACATGATGAGGATTTTATCGCTTCTCTTCGTTCTGACCACTCCCCCCCCCCCCCCCCCCCCCTCGCGTCGTTATCCTGCGCTGCTTTTGTCAATGTTAACACAAGTCTGGCATTGTAATGTGCATTTCTGTGCCACTGATCCGCGAGGGAGCTGCCTATCAGATTCCTCTTTCTTTTTTTTTTTTTTTGAATAAAATTCATTTGGAAAAAGCCATGTGCATGGATGTTCACTTTTGGTGTGTCTTTGAGGATTTCCTGTTTTGTTTGATTTTCTGTCTGTCTGTCTGCGTGTCTGTCTTTCTGTCTGTCTGTGTGTCTGTCTGTCTGTCTCTCACTCTTCTCTCTCTCTCTCTCTCTCTCTCTCTCTCTCTCTTCAAAGTGGTTAGTAATAAACTAACTCACATGCTTTCATGTGTGGAACAGATGGATATTGCGTTAACGTAGTTCAGGAATCAGTATAAACTGCATTTAAAAGACATGTGGGCACGCAGTTGAGAAGTGGGAGGAACTGTGAGAAATAATGTCAAAGAAGAGATACACCACCCATCCCCAACTCCTCCCCCTCTGCACACACACACACACACACACACACACACACACGCGCGCGCGCACGCGCACGCGCGCGCATACACACACACACACACACACACACACACACACACACACACACACACACACACACACACAGAAAAAACCTCCGTATGAAAGATCCGTGATTTTTTTTTATCTCTGTCTCATCTTCTGTTCAGCTTCAGTAGCATAACTCCCACGTCTCTTATTCCGGCTCCCATCTTTTGTCATACCCTAGTTTATCCCGTTGCAGCCCCGACACCGACAATCCACATCCAGCAATTAGCATCAAGTCGCCATGTGGAAACCCACCAGCGGAAACGCTGCACCGCTGCACCGCTGCCGAGTCATTTCGGTAGTATTCAGCGGCGCCTATTCTGATCCAGCATACGCAGAACACTACGCACCAACGCCCCCCTCCCCCACCCCTGGATGACGACAGTAATGACTTAGTCGCAGTTCGGTGCGATTGTATGTTCTCCTCCGGTCAGCTCCACCTAAACTGATCCAACGACAGTGCCCATGAACTTGCCGACACTGTCCAGTTTGATACGACCTCACCAAGGCCACTGACGTGGAGATGACATCGACAGAGGCGTCACTCAAGATCAGAGCATGAAGGGTCATGATATTTGAGACTCCTTATGCTGCTCATTGAGGAAACTGATGCTGCTGCTGCTGCTGCTGCTGCTGCTGATGCTGCTGATGATGATGATGATGACACGACATTCCATTCTGGTCAGAGGCTATTGGCAGGGCTACAATCTTACTTGCCTTTCGTGATACACCCTGGCGTCTACCAGGTCCGAGAGATACGGACGCTTGCAGTATTGGTCAGGAAATGAGAGCATTACACTAAGAAAAGCATCCACCTCGACTGGTGTGGGTTCCAGTCTTCCCATTTGAGCCGATAGCACAGGCATATTTCGCTACGAGCCAGGGGGAAGGGGGAGGGGGGGGGGGGGGGGGGGGGTTAAATCCAATGAGGAAATGTTTGACTGGAATGACACATCTCAGCCCGCGAATCTGCGAAGTTACCCACAACGCCAAGAGAGCTGTACATTCTTAAACTGTTATACACCAATCATATGGTTCAGGCTTACTGTGTTCTGACAATCAATGACCGTCATTTTACTGTGTACCCCACACCCTCTCCCATTTCCTGCCTTTTGTTTTCTTTCTTCCTCCCCTCCTTCCCCTTCCCCCTTCCCCCTCCCCCCCCCCCCCCCCCCCTCCCCCCGTACCCCATCCATTCCTCTTCTTTTTTCTTTCCACCCTCTTTCTGCGCCATCTTCACATCGTCACTCTTCCTCCTTGTATCCCCCCTCCCTCTCTTCTCCGCACCCCTTCCCACTCACCCCTACCCGTACCAGACACAGCCACAACTCCGAGCATCATGTCAGAATGCCAGAATGAGCGGTCCGCAAAGAGGGCGATAACATCAGATCGTCATGAAGCATATCCACCGGAGGAGACCCTGCACTGCTGCTGATGACTCTGTATGTGTTTGGTACTGCCTGTTCTTGTTCAAAGATTATCCACGTACCACTCACCATGGCGAGGTAATTAACGTCACAGATTCCGGGCTGAGAGATCATAGGTTCAATTCCCATTAGAAACATTTACTTTCGGAGTTTCCGGGTCTTACCTAGTATTGGGTTCGCTATGGGCTCAGTGTGTATGGCCGGAACCACACAATCGCGTTTAATCCATTTAATGGCTTCACATCTGACATTCCCTAATCAGCACTGCAGGAATCTGCTTTCAGGCGCATTTGATGTCGGTATATGTCACCAAAGTAAGCGTAGAGTCCTGCCATGCCGTCTCAGAATAACGCAGTAACCCACCAGAGCAATTGTGGTCAATATAATGGCCTAGAAAAGAAAGAAAAAAAGAACGAATGGCTTAGCTGGTGGTGTCCTGCGTGTGCTGGATCAGAACAGGCACCACTGACTCACACCACCAAAGTGACCCGGCGGCAGTGCAGCGCTTCCCCTGGTGAGCTGCCATTGCCTTGACATTGACTACTCGCTAGTAAAAAAAAAATCAGAAGTAAACACGACTGACAACATTACAGTTCATCGTGATGAGGAGTCCAGATCACGGAAAAAACACAGCCCTTCTCCTCTCCCTGTCATCTTGTGACCTATAACAAAGGCTTGGGTTTCTAAAAAGCAATTGATGAGCACACCAGATTTTCTCTATAAGGAAAGAGACGATTTGTATTAAATTAATCAATACAGATTGTTATCCAATAATCAATGCCCTATGTGGACCGACCACCAAGGATAAAACGTCCCACACCAATCAGAAAAATACTGTCAATAAATCCCTTTATTTAAAACACTGCACTGCACAAGCCTTAAGAGCTAACATTTGGAAGCAACCCATACACAATGAAAAAGAATGCAAAACCTGTTCCCTCAAAGCCCAACTGCATGTAAAGGATGATGTCGACGGCAAAGACCATCCTAGTTGCAACAAGTCGTTTTAACAGGCAGGCCTTCATTTCAAGAGAAGGAGGCGTCCGTAAGGAAATTTCCCCCAATGGGTACTCTGTATGTTTTTACATTCTTCCAAGAGAAGAGGAGGATAGAAGACCCGATAGTGGCAGCTATTTCACTCAGTGAACAGGCTTGCTACTGTTACTGGATCATGGTATTAGACAGATGAAGTCAAAGTTGTGATCATGGATTTCCTTTCGTATACTCTGAATGCTAATATTTTGGTGGTTTGACACTCAAATTGTAGAATCTAGGGCATGGAACTGATAATACGTAATGTGGTTGGGATCAGATATTTCTAAGACTCTGGTGCTCTTCAGCCTCTATGCTACTGAACAAAACTAGGATGCCCACACCTGTAAGACAAGTGCAGACATGGACAGGTGGCCTGTCCATGGAATTTACGTAATGCATGAATGGGTCGGATGCACGAGCACAACGGCGATTGAACCTGGGAGAAGGACGGACAGGGGAGGGAAGATTGGGGAGAGGGGGCGGTTTCTTTTTCTTTGTTGGGGGTGAAGGTGGCAGAGGAAGTACCTGAGCGGTTTTTGCCAAAGGCACGCCACAATCAGATCCCTGAGAGAAGAGGGATGGACTGACGGCCGAGCTACAGTAATGTAAACATTTCTGTCATGTTTCTATCAGCATTGCATGATTTAACGTACTTTTAGTTTGCTACAAAAGTCAGTCAGACAGACAGGGGGAGGGCATGAGAGGAGAAGGGGATGGAGGGGTTACGATGGGTGCTGTGTAATGACAAGCATTGTTTCAGAGAGAGGGGGAGGGGGGAGAGAGTGTGTTGGATGGTGATGGCTGTCAATTATCACATTACAACAATGGAATAATAAAAAATCATAAATAACCTGCTACCTGTGTAGTAGTCTGGAGGTCAGAGTTTTCAGGGAAAGAAAGTAGCAGCTTGTAGTTCGGCAGTTACAGAGTTTCTGAGCATGGCAAACACTGCGTTATGCTGCCAGTATCTCATTAATTTAGAAGTGATTCCTGGGTGTAGGTAATTACTTGAGTAAGAAGAGATTGAGCAGAGGAGGAGAGGAGGAGAGAGAGGAAGAGAGAGAGAGATGAGAGAGAGAGAGAGAGAGAGGGAGGGAGGGGAGGAGAGAGAGAGGGAGGGAGAGACAGAGACGAGAGGGGGGACAGCGGCGATAGTGAGGGGGTTACGTCTTCCTTAAACTCTAAAAAGGTTTATTGCAGAAAGTTCAAAGGCCATCCCAGAGATAGCATATCACTTCAAAATATAGACACACTTTTAAAACACAGGGGAGGAGCAGGGAGGGTCGTTTCGAAAAATCTTTTCCATTGTCCATTCAGTGTTCTGCACGCTTTGCATTCTCCCAAATGGGAGATCTGCAGGACCAGCATGGAAGCTGTTTCGCTGCTTGCTACGCGGGAATCGGATGGGCCTGGTGGGAAAACTCACTTTACCTTAGAGAACAGATATGGGGGTTGTATCAGGCCCCAGAATCTCCAGATTATCAGGGGTACTGGTGTTGGAACGACTTTAACAGATACGTCCTAAATCAGGCAGAATCACCTACCTATAAGTGTTTCTAAAAAAAGCAAGGGATGAGCACCGAAATAAGGAAAAAAAGACAACATTGTATTAAATAATCATACAGATTGATCCAATAAATCAATGCCCTATGTGGACCGGCCACCAAGGAGAAAAACGTCCACACCAATCAGAAAAATACTGTCAATAAATCCCTTTATTTAAAAACACTGCACTGCACAAGCCTTAAGAGGTAACATTTGGAAGCAAACCCATACACAATGAAAAAAAGAATGCCAAACACCTGTCCCTCATGCTGCTCCAACTGCATGTAAAGGATGATGTCGACGGCAAAGACCATCCTAGTTGCAACAAAGTCGTTTTTAACAGGCAGGCCTCCCCAGAGGAAGAAGAGTAAGGAAAATTTCCAGCATTGGGTAACCGGGTTTACAATTCTTCCAAAGGAGCCCTTGTGGACCCGGTAAGGGTAACTCAGGAAACAATGTGTACTACTGCTTTTTTACATTCCGTCCAAATAAGAGGATAGAAGGACCCGATAGTGGCAGCTATTTCACTCAGTGAACAGGCTTGCTCCTGTATCTACCATGGTCCTAGACAGATGAGTCAAAGTGTGGATCATGGATTCATTTTCGTATACTCTGAATGCTAATATTTTGGTGGTTTTGACACTCAGAATTGTAGAATCTAGGGCATGGAACTGATAATACGTAATGTGGTTGGGATCAGATATTTCTAAGACTCTGTGCTCTTCAGCCTCTATGCTAATGAACAAAACTAGGATGCCCACACCTGTAAAGACAAGTGCTGGGGACAATGGACAGGTGGCCTGTCCATGGAATTTACGTAATGCATGAATGGGGTCGGATTGCACGAGCAAAACGGGGTGGAACCTGGCGGGAAGTCGAACGGGTCAGGCGGCGATGGAACCTGGAGAGGGAGGGGAGAAGGACGGGCAGGGGAGGGAAGATTGGGGAGAGGGGGCGGGGGTCTTTGTTGGGGTGCATGAAGGTGGCAGAGGAAGTACCTGAGCGGTTTTTGCCAAAGGCACGCCACAATCAGATCTTGAGAGAAGAGGGATGGCTGCGAGCTACAGTAATGTAAACATTTCTCTCACGTGGTTCTATCAGCATTGCATGATTTAACGTACTTTTAGTTGCTACAAAAGTCAGTCAGACAGGACAGTGGGGAGGCATGAGAGGAGAAGGGGATGGAGGGGGTTACGATGGGTGCTGGGTAATGCTAAGATTGTTTCAGAGAGAGGGGGGAGGGGGGAGAGTGTGTTGGATGGTTGGTTGTCAATTATCACATTACGACAATGGAATAATAAAAAATCATAAAGTGTGTTGGATGGTGAGTTGGCTGTAGCAGGTACCACACAACGTGTTGAATACACGTGTATGTAAAATGCAATCAAGTATGTTCGTTAAGGAGCAACAACACTTTACTGGAAGGCGTTGAGCGCTTTCAAACAATAACAGATTAGAGTGTGAGATGATAATGAGAGAAATGGCAAATTAGAATAGCAGGCATCAGGATCCTCATCTAGGATAGACCCCCAAGGCAGCGTGATAGAGATGCACGCCATCGGGTGAATATTGACAGATGATGGTGGTAGTCGGTGAAGAGAAGTAGACCTGTTGAGTCCATTCCTTAAATAGGAAGACGGGTGGCACTGATGGCAGAATGAGGAAGAAAAAATAACTGTGGCCCAAATTCAGAGGTAGGGAAAGAAGATGACAAGGGAACCTTCACTTGGAAGAGGAGTCCCTAGAAGATGACCAAGGTGACCCCGTCCCGAACCTGGTGCCAGACGACCCAAGGCATCATCATCACCTGCCGTCTGAACAAGGGACACAGGCGGCATTATGTAGTGACTTGTCATGTGCATGTGCGACAGAACTGTGGTGTGGAGTGAAAGAGAGAGAGAGAGAGAGAGAGAGAGAGAGAGAGAGAGAGAGTGTGTGTGTGTGTGTGTGTGTGTGTGTGTGTGTGTGTGTGTGTGTGTGCGTGCTCTCGTGCACATGGAGGGGAGGGGGGGGGGGGGGGGCAGAAACCAGGCCTGTTAAGAAGACCATCATAGCAAAAAGCGAGTTTGGTTTATTGTGGTTTTCTGTTGTTGTTGTTCATCTGACTTAATTATCGTGTGTATAAGTAGAGTAAAACCTGTATTTCTTATTCTCAGTCGTCTCAGTAGAAAAGCGAAAGCGTGACACCCTTGCTAGAGCGAGAGTGGAATGCCTGCTGAGTGCGTAAGTGTGCATATGCGTGTATGAATGCAGAAATACCCTCGGTGTTTTAATCCGAACTTTGACGTCATCAAAATTATGTGAGGAAAACCATCATGAGTTTCAAAAATGAATGACTGACGGCGGAAAAGAAAGAAACACATTTAGATGGGGGGAGGCGGTGTGTGTGTGTGTGTGTGTGTGTGTGTTAGCTACCGCCAAGAACACAGACAAAGTATAGGACAAAAACACAATGCATTTCGAGCTCTTGGGTCTTCTTCAGGCAAAAAAGCAAATAGCATCTACATCTAAGACAGTGAAAACGAACAATGAGAAACCACTTATCTTCTCATATTCGGCACAATATCAAAATGCCTTTTTTAATAACACCATCATGATTTTCCCCAGTCTGGAAAATGTTGCACAGTATATGATTAATTTGATATGGATTTTAAGTCTGATTAAAAAAGAAATTTATTTCCCGTTGGCGCCAGCTATCCAGACTATGCCTTTTTATTTCATATTTGGATTGCAAAATTAACTTAATCTGCTGTCTAATTGAACTTTCTCGCATTTTTCAGTGAGTGTTCAGTCTGTTTCTGCGAGAAACATGCTTCTGTGGAAAGGCGATGTGCCCAGTTTGTATGAGTCTGCGCTTAATCTTGATGAAAGGGGTTCTGTTCGGCTGGTACCGAGAAATAAGCAGCAGGCCTGATGAGCTCTATGACGGAGCGAAACAGCTGTAACTTGAATGTCCACTGACCTCCCTCTTGGGAGGGAAATAGGCAGACAGATCGCTTAACGGTTAAGTGTGTGTGTGTGTGTGTGTGTGTGTGTGTGTGTGTGTGTGTGTGTGTGTGTTATTTAAGTTCTTTTTCTTTATTGCTAGTAAGTTACATGTGGTCTTGAATGTAGATCAGGGCTGTTTATTGATATTTGTATTCATTCTCTAGAAATTGAAAGGCTTGGGCCCAGATGTATCATCTTTTTCTCCTTGCTCTTCAAACACGCATGTACGCACGCACACACACACACACACACACACACACACACACACACACACACACAAACGCATACGCAGAGAGAGAGAGAGAGAGAGAGAGAGAGAGAGAGAGAGAGAGAGAGAGAGAGAGAACTAACAAGAACATCAAAAGAAGAACACACAGTGAAGAGGTCAACTGACGTTTATTCTATACAGCATGTTTGTACTTTTCTTCAAGTGAAGGAAAGGCTGTGTAACTAATCCGACTAATTCCAGAATGTGACATGGAAAATAAAATGTCCTGAACAAGCTACACACAAAAAGTTACACTGTAAAACCACGACATAAAGGGACAGTCCGAGTCAACGCTGCACACAGTCACAGCCGCTTGATAACAAGGCTATACACACGCAGTTCTTTCGGCTAGGAAATGACATACAGGTCTAAGCCATAGGACCAATCTTGTTTTGTAATTACAAAATGGCTAAAAACTTTTTGAGAACATTGAGGCAGAGACTTCAGGTCTCACAGCAAGGATCAGGCAGCAGACTTAACGCAGAGCCCATGCAGCTTCTTGTAGCAGCCTGAGAAACAGACGGTTCTCAAGGAATCTGACACGCTGCCCAACTTTCGAAAGAGGTTCGATTAGTGTCAGCGCCGTCCATTAGACAATCTTCAACATATGTTTCAGTTGTGGTCCCGAGAAGTGTTTTCGATGTACAGAGAGAAAACACCCACTCAGAATTTTTAACCTAGACCTTTAAAGTAGAGATGCTTTGTCAATGTAGTTGGTGTTACTCTGCAAGTTCCTAGAGTTGTTAATTTTTGAAGGCGGCGAAGAGCAGCCCACAGGCCTCGCAGCAGGGGTCCATGCAGCAGTGCACGCACAGCCCGTACAGCTTCTTGCAGCAGCCGCAGTTGATCTCCAGCATCTTGAAGAAAGGCGTGATGTACCAGACGTGGATGAAGGCGATGTAGGCGAACTCCTCACCCCACTCCATGGCGATGCAGATGCCATAGAAGAGAGGGTGGCGATCATGTAGTGCAGATCCTTGCAGCAGTTGAAGCATCTGTACGCATTCTGCCAGACGCAGTCGATGGAACGGATTCCTTCCGGCTCGGCAAAGATGTCCTCGAAGGCAACCTGGAGAGGGGAAAGCATTAAATCTGGAGAGGGGAAAGCAAAAACGGATCAGAATGTATGATTGTGTTCCAATATTTGATCTCATCTTCCGCGTTGTCAGTCAGTGTCTCTGTGGGGCGTAACGTATCTGTCTATAAATCTACAATCCGCAGTAAGCTTTCAATATGACAATAACTGTCTTAAAGGATACCCACCAGAGAAGACCCAGGGCTAATGCTGTGTTTTATAGCGCTGTTGCTAATAACCTCTGAGGCAGTCTACCGATCCCTGTCTATATTTATCATACATGTCACCTACAACTCCCCTACGTATGACAGACAGTAAGGGCAACATCGTGAGAGTATTCCAGGTGGTAATGGTAATGGTAATGTTGCTGACAGCCCAACCGACCGCAAAGGGCCATGTCAGGGCTGTCACCACGCTGAAGTCAACTCAAGTCATCAACAACCACAAAAATCTCCCATTCACACATTTCTTTACGATACACCTTCTAAAAACGCACCAGAAACTTTGTTAAAATTCTTTCTTCTACAAAATCTTACATCAGATGAAAAATGCTAAGTATTTCCACGTGAAACACGTGTTACGAACAGACGCAAATAACTTGGGACAACGAGTATCTTTAAGACATCCCACACGATGAAATATTCGCCGCAATACGTTATAGGTTCGAGCAGTTGCTCGACGCATTTGCTCAACTGATTCACAAAACTCATTGACCGTCTGCTGATTGTCAGATTTGGTGCGGCACTTTTCTCTTTTAATCCGCATGGCACCCCAGAGGTGAAATGGTCCGAGAATAGATCGTTACGAAACGAAACCTTTACTATATCAAGAGTTCAAAGGTAACAAGTGTGTAGCAGACCCATTCGCTAAGCTAAAAAAAGCAAACTTGCTCTGCAAGAGCAGAGCTCGTGACAGAAACACACTCTTCATGAGATCATGTACATAACCATGGAGCATGTCAGACACGACAGTAAGAAGTACCGTGCGGGGCGGCTTATTTCGGCAGGTGCTTTGTTTTCAGACTCACACTTAAAGAACCACATTGAATGACCCCCTCCCTCCTCTCCTAGCGGCAAGGTCGTGGTTCATGCGTCTGTGACTAAAACACGGTGATGACCTCTCAGAGAGTGGCCAAATTTATGTTCACGTGTCTGTCACTGAAACGCAGTGATGAACAACACTCAGATAACGGCAACACACAATGTTCATGCATCTGTCATTGCAATTCCGTGATGAACCCTCAGATAGCGGCAACCTTTATGTTCACGTGTCTGTCACTGAAACGCAGTGATGAACGCTCAGATGAGCGGGCGACGTTGTTCGTGTATCTGTTACTTAGCTGTTATCATTAACGCTCACACAGCGGCAACATCGCTGTTCATGTGTCTGTCACTGAAATGATGTGTTGGGGCATGTCTGTCACCTACTTACTGGTTGTCTAAAAGAAAGGTTTAACAGAGTTTAACAGTGTCAGAAGTTCGCTGTATGCAAGGCGAAAAATGTTGGAAAGCGGAGCCCACCTCCTCCTTTCGTCATCTTTGAATTTCCCAGACTGGAATGGAGAATTATTTGCATTTATCGTTAACAACAGTCGTCACGGTTTTATAGAAAATAACAAAATTTTGTTGAAGTGCTATAGCGGCTTCAGAAAGAACGATGACAGTATGGATGACAGTATTATGTTCTATTTGGCGTAGTGCATTATGGAGCAAACTTGTCCAAACACCCTCTCTGTCTCTGTCTCTGTCTCTGTCTCTCTCTCTCTCTCTCTCTCTCTCTCTCTCTCTGTGGGTGTGGGTGTGGGTGTGTGTGCCTCTCTCTTTCCCTCATTGTAATGTCATCATTTGATTGAGTGGATGGTCGAGTCAGTCTAAAGAAATTTTTTTTTTAACCTTACTGTATTACCCCTGTGCGTGAGGATATAAGGAAATGTTACGATTTATATGTTTTTGTTAACCTTTGATCTGATACACACTAATAATGAATGTGTGTATTTGTTTGCAGGAAAGGAAGAGGGGAATGTTATTGTTCTGTTACCCCTCCCCCCCTTGTCAAAAGACCTCTTTGGTAATGACAATAAAAATCAGTGTCAAAAAAAATCTCTATCTGTTATATATATATATATATATATATATATATATATATATATATATGTATATGTGTGTGTGTGTGTGTGTGTGTGTGTGTGTGTGTGTGTGTGTGTGTGTGTGCAGTAAAATACATGACGTTGTTGTTAGCACGCACAAAAACCATTAATTTTTTGCTTACACATAGTGTTGCCTTTTTATGACTTACAGTGGTATACGACAGGGTGGGACATCTGTTACTGCATTTGTTTGCACTACAGATCGTATTCAAACCAATATGAAGGCAAACCTGTGGTCGTTGCTAGAGATTTGTGTTTATCCTGGTGTGTTTATCCTGGTCCCGAAAAACATATCTGAGAGATTTGTCTTTTTTCTGTTTGTGTTTTATACACTGATGACATTGTTCTCTTACCAGGAATACCGCAAGGTTTACAGCAAAAATTAGATGTATGGTTTAAGTCTTTCCAGCAATGGCGTTTACAGGCACATCCATTCAAACAAAACTACTTGAACTCCCTGTATGAAAAAGGCTGACTCTTCATACTGCACAAAATTAAAACAGCAGATTCTTACAAGTGTTTAAGTCGAACCCGTCTTATCATACAAATTCAAAATTTGCGGACTTGAAAGCTAAGCAAAAACAAACAAACAAAAAAGCAAACAATGGCAGTGGGCAAGAAAAAAAGATAAGCATTGCTTCAGTATGAGCTAAGCCACAACGTTTCCTATTTTCTCGATTCATTAACAAGCCGGGTCAAGCAGGATAGGATTTGAGTGTGAGTACAATTATTAACACGTGAACATCCTCATCAAATCAGACCACATCATCAGCATACACGAGAGCACTCTAAGAAGCATTGTGTATTGTTCAACAAGTGTTGGAGTTAAGGATGGACGTGTTCGTCAATTATCAGAGGGAAGCTGACACAGTACCTTGAGATGGTCGTTGATGTTGTTGGGATCGCGCGGTTGACGAGGTCGAGGTCAGCCATGATGACAACACAAAAGGACAATCTTGTCGACAGAAGAACTCACAGATCAGGCTTCGACGGCTGCAAGGACGAAACTGCCACTGCCCACGTCGTAATATAGAGAAGTTAAGAGACAGTAGTTTGCGGGGAGGGTTTATCTCCAAGGAGTTTAAGCCTAAGTAGCCGTGTTGCGCCAGGATTCGGTTGTAATGCAGATTTAGCTGTGGTTGTCACATGTTATGTTCCGTGTGCATAGATTTCTTTCCCGGGAGAGGCCGTCAGGCGTATTAATGTTGAGGCGTTGTTTGCCTGATATAATAGCTAGTGACCCGCTGGTCTTGCTACTGATCCCCTCATAATGGAATGAAATCGCTAAGCGCTTTATTGTGGTCGAATGGTCGGTCAGTGTGTTAGGTTCAAGGCAACATACGACAAACGAATTGTTTTGTATCTTGCTTGAAGAAGACCTAAGAGGTCGAAGCGCGTCTGTTTTGTCTTGTGATTCGTTTGTCCACGTTTTATTTTGGGGGGTTCGCTAACATTTATAAGATTAGCAACAGCGTGTTCCCAGTGCACCAGGATACACGATTTGTTGGAGATTTTTTCTCCGCTTTTTCAAGATTCACTAACATAGGTTTAAGGGGATAGAAAAGAGGGTGGACGATGATTAACACACGAAAGACGGACTGGAGAAATTTCACTTTATTTCTTTCAAGTTCACTTTGAAGAGAAATCCTGTCATAATCATCAGGCAAAATTGTGCGCTTCTGCACAGTTTCTAGAACGGCTGAGGAAATCCTTTAACACATACTGTATCTTTACAAAGGAGTGGGCGGATTTTTTCCTTTTGTTCTGGGAGATAGATCTAGACACAGAAAAACAAAAATGTACCAGAAAGAACAGGTCTTGAAATGAAGAAGACTTTGAGAGGAGATCAATCCGGTGGGACAAAGTCTAACATGTTGCAAGAAAACCCGTCTTGAAGAGGAAACACTCTTTCTTGGACGAGTACACAAAAGAACCAGTACACACTCCACGTCTAAACAATTATTGTCTTCAGTACAGGAAGTAGAAGGTGGTATCCTGCATATGTCAGATCAGAATAGGACCCATAGAACACAACCGAGGTGATTCGGCAGCAGCGCAGGTCTCCTCTGGTGGAGTCATCCGCCACGACTTGACCTTGTCTATTCTCTGTGGGTTGCCGGAAATGGGACAATGGCGGGAGAGGCCGGGGAGAGGCTGGGGAGAGGCCGGGGAAAGGCCGGGGAGAGGCCGGGAAGGGCCGGGGAGAGGTCGGGGAGAGGCCGGAGACAGGCCGGGAGAGGCCGGGGAGAGGCCGGGGAGAGGCCGGGGAGAGGTCAGGGAGAGGCCGGGGAGAGGCCGGGAAGGGCCGGGGAGAGGTCGGGGAGAGGCCGGAGACAGGCCGGGGAGAGGCCGGGAAGAGACCGTGGAGAGGCCGGGGAGAGGCCGGGGAGAGGCCGGGGAGAGGTCAGGGAGAGGCCGGGGAGAGGCCGGGGAGAGGCCGGGTTACGGATGCTGACGGGGAACTGGAATGAACGATGTGGGGTTTGTGACAGTGAAGTGGCATGGGAATGAAACTCTCTCTCTCTCTCTCTCTCTCTCTCTCTCTCTCTCTCTCTCTCTCTCTCTCTCTCTCTCTCTCTCTCTCTCTCCAACGCACACACACACATACACACACACACGCGCGCGCGCGCGCGCGCGCGCACGCGCGCGAGCCCCCCCCCCCCCCAACACACACACATACACACACACACACACACACACACACATAAGGCAGTATGCATGCATAATGTTACAAACGGATATGCTCCTAAAAGATAAGAGATTCATTTATAACTAACACTTATAGACATAGTCATTTATTATCCTTTCCTAGACCAAGAAATAATCTTTATAAATCTAGTCTTTTGTACTCCGGTGGAAATGTATGGAACAAGCTACCAATCACCTTGAAAAACATAAAGAACAAAAATCGGTTTAAGAAAAATCTGAAAAAGCATCTCATGGATGGTTAGTAATTAATATTGTCTCAAATTCCCTTGAAATAACTCTTCAGTGTTTTACATGATGTATCCTTGTGTTTATGTTTATGCCTATGTACACGTCTGTTTATGCGTATGTATGCTTTGTAGACAATGTATTGATATTGTAAATAACTAAAACTCTCTCTCTCTCTCTCTCTCTCTCTCTCTCTCTCTCTCTCTCTCTCTCTCTCTCTCTCTCTCTCTCATTTACTTCTTTGATATGATAACTATAATCAGATTGATTTTTTGTACTCCCTCTCCCTCCACCCCCACGCCTCCATCCTACCCCCTCCCTTCTCCTATTTCCCCCCCACCCCCCCCCCCCCCCCCCCCCTCAGATTTCCCCCCCACCACCTCACCCCTCGCCGTTTTCCGCTGATTTTCCCTCTTTGTATTTTTCGTTTTCATTATTTTTGTTTTTCCAGTTTCTTTGTTTTGTTATGATGGCTTGATGTAAAAAAAAAAAAAAAAAAAAGCAGTTTCTCTGCTAATTCAATGTTCCATCTGAAAATAAAATTTTGACTTGACTTGACACGCACACACACACACACACACACACAACACACACACACACACACACACACACACACACACACACACATACACACATGCACACGCACGCACGCGCGCGCGCGCACGCACACACACACACACACACACACACACACACACACACACACACACACACACATACACACAGCGACACACACACCGCGCGCGCGCGCGCGGGCGCGCGCACACACACAGACAGAGAGAGAGAGAGAGAGAGAGAGAGAGAGAGAGAGAGAGAGAGAGGGGGGGGGTCTTGGAAGGGATAGAATCTTAACAAGGAGGGAAATCTAGTACAGGCACAGAAAATGCTTTAGATTGAAAAAAAAAAAAAACAAACGGTCTTTAAAGGGAAGGCGTCTGCTGGAGCGGACAGAAACAACATTTATCAAGGAAAACACTTGTATTTACGGAGAATACCTATCTTAAAAGTAAATCCAGTATAGAAAGAAACGAACCAAACCAAACTAACCAAACAAAACACAAACCAGTATCCCTGGAAAACTTGTGTTTAAAGGGAGAGAGAGAGACTTTTTAAGGTATATCCAGTATAAACGTAAATAAAAAAAAAAAAAAACCAGAAACATAAATATGTTCAAGAAAATCAGGTGTTTAAATGAGAAGAGATTCTTTGAAAGCACATTCTAGTATAACGAAGACACAAGAAATCCAGAAAATCACGTGTTTAAACGGAGAGATACTTTAAACAGAAAGAAAAGAAAAAAAAAAAACACATCCTGTATAGACAGACAAAATGTTCTAAGAAACACAGTTTAATAAACAGAGGGACTTCTGTTTTTTTTTTTTTTAGAAGAACTTCCAGTATAAAAGTCAAAACTGTTACGGGAAAGCACTAGTTAAAGAGAGAGAGAGAGAGAGAGAGAGAGAGAGAGAGAGAGAGAGAGAGAGAGAGCGACCGACTCACACATAAAAAATACAAACATAGATATTTTACGCAATTGCTTTTTTTTTTTCAAAAAAACATTTATTATAAATATATCCTACCAAACATTTTGTACGTATGTTCATTTTTCACCTAGAATCAATCAAAGTGGAACAGGATGTACTTCTTTAGAAAGCGTATGACGGGAAATGTTTGATAAAATGATCTTTGTTAAAGGGTATGTCCTGACAGACTTCCGAGAGAGAAGACAGACCAAGGTAGTGCCTGGATTAGAAGCCATGGGAATGCCCGCAGACTTGCAACGAAATCATTGCAGCAGTCTTTTACACACCACCCTTAGTAATTCGCAAACCAAATCCTAAACAAAGAGAGAAGAAAATATAAGGCGTCTAATGTCCTGCTCAGCTTGCACATTTTTGGCAGTGAATGTTCAGCCAGAACATTTATTGTCTCTCTTAAGCGGGAGCGTTGAATTGCGTATCAGTGGAGCATTTTTTTAAATCATGGAAGAAAGCAAAAATAGGTTATGCAGCCATTTCTCGCTTAGGGGATAAAATTGAGGTGATGTTAAAACATCAAAGCAACAATCATCATGTAATGCTATGCGATAACAGCTGTGGGCAAGAATTGGCTCTGGAAAGGCCCGTTCAAAGTAACTAGATCGACACTGAAAGAGAGAAAGAAAACCCATGCACTTAACACATTCAATATCACAGAAAATCTTCGTCCAGTAAAACACTTAGAAAAATCATACCGTTTTTATTTAGCGCTTCTCTGTGCTTTAACCAAATAATAATAATAACAATAATAATATAAACAATATGATATAATATAATAAGAATAATGATAATATAATTGTAATTATTACTATTACTATTACTATTATTATTATTATTTATTATTTATGGTGCTTAATCTTACATCATAAGCCCTAAGCGCTTACAAATGCATAAAAGGTAAAACAAACTCAGCTTGTCAGGCGAAGGGACACTACTCTCGAACATCAGAAACAACTCCGGCTTATTCTGCGACAGAATAGTTTGGACTGCCTGTCCTCCAACAATACTGCTGCACTTCACAGCAAGAAGAACTAGAACTTAACCATAGACAGTTTCAAAGTGAGACAACTGCAGGTGCAAATGGAAACAAACTCAGAGAGATAAAATCACTATGCCACCGAACGAACGAGGCAAACAAATTGACAAGACAATCAAAAGCAAAATGACTGTACCAGCCGAACGAAAGAGACAAACAAATTGCAACACAATAACTTGTAATTTGTTTGTTTCTTTCGTTCGGCAGCGCAGTGATGTTTTCCCTTTAAGTTTATAACCATGGATGCTTTATTCACTTTTCTCTAGTCGTCTTACAAGGTTTTGTAAAAAAAAAAAAAAAAAAATAGACAAAACATTTTAATACTTTGTAGACATTTCATTACTTTTCATTTCTTTCCTGTCTTACTGGCTTCGTCACTGAAAATAAATCACTGTTATAAGGAATTAAGCGAAATTAACCAATGACCTTTGCATTTCAGGTTAATACAACACAAAACATGTAAATCAAAGACCAACGAACGGAAGCCATACCGCGCCGTCAAAGTTTGAGCAAGGCGATTCTTAATTTATGAAAACTCCGAAATAAATTTGACCGGCTGTTTTACATTACTAGGGAAACTGAAAAAAAAAATACAGTGTGTTCTCTGTCAGTGAAACAGTCTTTTATTGAAAACGGTGCTTTGCAAAGTGTACGTACACCAGAAAAGTATGCAGTGAGGGAAAAGTAACAACAACAAACTGACATGCCATCGAATCAGCTCTAGATGCTAGACATTCTCATTTTTTGAAGGCGTGGAACAGCAGACCGCAGGCCTCGCAGCAGGGGTCCAGGCAGCAATGGATGCACAGCCCGTAGACCTTCTGCAGGCAGCCACAGTTGATCTCCAGCATCTTGAAGCAAGGCGTGACGTACCAGATGTGGATGAAGGCGATGTAGGCGAACTCTTGCCCCCACTCCATGGCGATGCAGATGCCATAGAAGAGGGTGGCGATCATGTAGCACAGATCCTTGCAGCAGTTGAAGCATCGGTACGAGTTCTTCCACACACGCAGTCGATGGAACGTACGCCCTCTGGCTCGGCCAGAATATCTTCAAAGCTTACCTGGTAACAAGAAGAAACAAACGCAGTCTTAGGCTTGCGTGTGTGTGTGCGTGTGTGTGTGTGTGTGTGCGCGCGCGTGTGTGTGTGCTTGTGTGCGTGCGTGCGCGCGCGCGCGCGTTTGTATGTGTGTGTGTGTGTGTGTTGTGTGTGTGTGTGTGTGTGTGTGTGTGTGTGTGTGTGTGTGTGTGTTAGAAGTTATTAAACATCTGCTCTCCTCATTAGAATACTTTCTGCAGTAAGGGTTCATTCAAAACTCTGCTGTTTAGCAGGCTGGTACAGTTCATACAATAAGGTGCAATTGAAAAAAAAAGAACAACAAAGACTGCTCCACATCAGTTGTTCATTTTATTTTCATCCTTTGAACGACGGCGTAAAAAGCGAAGAAATCACAGCTCAGCCTAAAAAGAAACGATGGATTCTAATCTTATTATTCTTATAAGTGTATCTAAATCTTCTAAATCTTATTAGTGTGTATTAAATCTTATTAGTGTATCCAAGTAGGCTTTGGAATGGAGATTTTTTTTTCTCATCAGTGTTAACATAGTTTTTTAGTTTCATTAAACATCACTGACCCGTTACACAATCCATATCAAGTAACCCATTACCCTGATGGGCTGCATTATACCAGCATGACGTGTTCTGAATTCTGGAACCACGATCTGTTTCTCACCCAATCAACTTACACTGGCATACAAATCTACTTCGATAACAGCTAGCAAAGGACCAAGGAAGGAAGAAAAAAACTGGCGGCGTAGTCTGTGGAGATGTGGACCTCTGCTCACGTCTCTCTCATGCTGCCATCCACTGTTCCAGGTTGGATGCTACTTGGTCATGTGGGTATAACACAGTAGCCTGTCGTTGGTCGTTAGTGTCAAGCTCTTTGTGTAGCAAGTTTGTGTTTGAAAGCTATTATACAAAAGGGGGGTGGGGTTTGTTCTGTCCGAGTGACATTGCTTTAGTTGACAAAGCGAAACAAGAATTCAGATGAAAAAGGAGGAGGAGGGGTGAGATGGAGGAGGAAAAGGAGGGGTAGGAGAAGGAGATGAGAAAAGAAGGTCAAAGAGGTTGTGTGTGTAGATGAGGAGGAGGAGGAGGAGGAGGAGGAGGAGGAGGAGGAGGAGGAGGAGGAGGAGGAGGAAAGAAAGCAAAAAGACAGAGGATTGAGCAAAGTCTCAGGAAGGAAGGAGCGAACAAAATACAGATAAAAGGAAAGGATCAAGAAAGAGAATGAGGTGTTGGGTGAAGAAGGAGAAAGAAAGAGAGGAATGACAGAAGTCAGAAGAAAACATCAAGTGAAGGAGAAAGACAGACAGGCCATGGATACGAAATGCAAAGCACAACAGCCCAATCCATTGCTTGCAGTATCATCTATAATGATAGAGTTACATGATGGGAAAGCATTTCCAACATTGAAAAGCATTTCAATAAGGTCTAACACTAAGACTTTGCTCATTGCGAGGCAACGCTGTATGGACAGATCCCCTTTTGACTGGCTTCCTTTGACGCAAAGGTGTGCAGGACGACTGACCCACATTTCTCAGCAATGTCTGTTTGCATCTGGCAACCATATTTACAATACGACATACTGTTATCCTCACCAGAGCGGTTACACTATTTACGTGTCCTAGTCAGGTGGTGTGCAATGATTGAGACTTTTCACAGTTTTCTTTTGGTTTCGTTTCTTTACAAATGAATGTTCCGATTCTTTTAAAAAAAAAAAAATTGGTGGACTCTTCCTGGTAGCGGCCATTGTGAGGAACAATATGGGACACCTGCTGTGTTGATTGATTCCTACCCCCCCCCCCCCCCCCCCCCCCCCCCCCCCCCCCCCCCCTTTCTGTTTCCTCAGCTGTCCTTCCACACTTGTTTCAAAATCCAGTCAGCTTCATCAACAGTACGATAGTGAGAATGTTGCACGTGCAGTTGTGAACGCTCAAGTGTGCGGGTGTGTGTGTGTGTGTGTGTGTGTTTAAGAGAAGAAAAGTGGTGAGTAATGTTCACTTCGATTGTCCGTGCAAAGAAAGAAGTTCGGGTCAGTTTGCATCCACCGACTGTAGAGGCAGGACACAGTGACAGGATGCGCTTGACCTTGAACTAGACAAAGCTCACCACCACCACCACCACTACCACCATCACCAGGCCAGCAGCATAGCCTGAACACCATTGCACTTTTCATCAGCTCTACCAACAGTGGCACTTCCCCAATGGGGTTGTATCTCTGTTGTTTTCTCTGCCTGAATTCCTTTTTTTCTGTTCTCTCTTTTTTTGTGGGGCTATGGAGTGGGGGTGAGGGGTGTTGTGATGCTGGGGTCGAGGGATGGCACGGGGGATGGGGTACTGGACCAAGCAACTCCTGATTATAAACAAATATACAGATCAGCAAGTGAACACTGGCAGTACTCGTGGTAAAAGGAGAAGAAATGACACACCAACTGCTGAAAGTTTAGAACACCTGGTGAATGTGTGTAATGTGATAAAGACAATTGAGATAACTATCAATATTAATCCCTGTGAGAGAAGATGAGCTACTGACATTAAGAAGCTGAACCAATGATACAGGATGCTTCTTTACATTACTAGATTGCCGTCGTAACGGGACTGAATTTAACTATATTCAGTATATATGAGAGAAGAGAGAGAGAGAGAGAGAGAGAGAGAGAGAGAGAGAGAGAGAGAGAGAGAGAAAGAGAATATCATCTTGCCACACACGACTGCCCTTGAATTGTCCCAGTCTGACATAAACGCCCTTAAAATTGGTGAATACTATGTACCAAAGTTTTGTTTTTATCTTCTTTGTCTCCCTACCGCAAACAGTTCACAGATTTATGGGGCAAACAGCTTTGGTCCACGAACTTTAACATATATGGGGCATAAACACGTGGCTCACGCATTTACTGGAAATGCTGTTAATTAGCAGTTACAATTCCTGCAAGGTTACTCATTTGTGGTCTTAATATTCTGATGGAAAACTATCTTCATGAGTTGAGCACAGTGTTGGCATTGACGAAAGGCATGAAAACTGCAATTAGGATAGGTGAAAGGGATGAAAGTGTTTGCTATGTGTAGGATGCATCAGTTACATTGAGCTGCATTGGTGACCAACAGACCAGGCGGCTCTACTGTTCAAACAGATTGTTTTTTGTTCCATCTTATGCATCACGCTGCATTGCATTATATTTAGTACCATTGCAATCCCTTCATGTGATCAATGATGATGCATAGGGCCGGGTATTTTAATGCTCACAACCCATACACTCACAGAAGCACACGAATACAATCACTTATCTTCATTCACAGACTGAAGTGATTGAAGATAAGTGATTGCTCGTTCATTTTCGTTGTCCCGTTTGTTTGTGTCTTGCCTGAAGAAGACCTAAGAGATCGAAACGCGTCGTGTTTTGTCTTGTAACTCGTTTGTCCACGTTGTTCTGGGCGGTTCGCTAACATTTATTTAAGATTTGTTTAGATTTTCCGCCTGCAGTCGTCTCACTTTGCAACTACAAGTAAGACAGTTGAATTCACAGCGAGATCCAAACACCAATCCAAAGATTGGAGTCCAGAAACAACATCAATTTCTGAAACCCCAAAGCCAAATTTCAAGCAAGCAAAAAAAAGGGTTTACAATCTGCGTCTCACCCAGATCTAACGACGCATGTTGATCGCCTTTACTGCTAGTATAATAGCTTACACTTTGTGAAATATTTCGACAGATTGTCTTCGCTGGCAATGAGAGTACATGTCACCAGTAATGATGCATGGGGCCTGGTATTTTAATGTTCACAACCCATACACTCACAGAAACACAACACACGCACGCACGGACGCACGCACGCACACACACACACACACACACACACACACACACACACACACACACACACACACACACACACACACAGATAGATAGATAGATAGATAGATGAGATAGATAGGCGTTTGAGACCAGTTGCCTGAGGAAACTACTCAGCATCTCCTACAAAGAACACAAGACCAATGATTATGTGCGGGAACCTGGTCACTAACCTAGATGGGCTCCACGAACCATTTCTGGCAACCGTCAAACGACGGAAGATGGCATGGTTTGGCCACGTCATTCGTCACAACACCCTCTCCAACACCATCCTTCAAGGTACCGTTGAAGGAAGGCGCAGATGAGGACGGCAGAGAAAGAGCTGGTCCGACAATATAAAGGACTGGACCAAAATGACCATGCCAGATCTCCTCAAGACAGCCACCAACGGAAAGAACCTGGAGAGAAACGGTGGCTGCCTCATCACGTCCCCCCAAGGACCCCAGCGGTCAGGGGAATGACTGACTGACTGACTGACTGACATATATCAGGGGGCCTGGCTAGCCAGTAGGCAAGACTTCAGACGAAGTTGCAAGGTTCGATTTTCACTTTGAAGATGCTTTTTTTTTTACTTTCTTACTTTTTTTTTCCTTAGGGGGGGGGGTGGGTGGGGTGGGGGTGGGGTTGTGGTGAAGGGTAGTGGTCGTGGCGATTGTGGTAATATCTGTGGTGATTTCGACCCGGAGTCATATGCTGAATGGATGTCATTAAAATCATGCTCGTGCATTCAATCCTATGCTTGGTTTCGGAGAAGAGTAGGCTAACATATAGTGTGTAGGTTGATAAATGATACGACGATAGAATATATGTTTACTGGTGTTGTGTAGACATATACCTTTTTAA